>CM076578.1:701890992-702300690 GCA_034641835.2 Pinus albicaulis
TTTTCAATTCGAAGGCTACACCCAGCAGATCACTTTCCTTTGTCACTTCATCCAGATTAATTTCTCCCATACCCTCGATGGTCATGTTCGACCTTTTTTCTTCGATGGCAGTAACAAATACTTTCTTCTTTTCTTGCAGGGACCTAGCAACATTCCTCACACCAGTAGATTATGTTGTTTATGCCCCTTGAAATGGTTTTTCCATACTTGGAAGATTGCTCAAGGCAGAGGATAATATGGATAAAATAATTCACCCTGTCCTTACTATTGACATGTCTCTTGCCTTACCATTGACATGTCTCTTGCCTTAAAACCTCCTGAGGAAGACACAATGATATCGAACTTTCTGCAAAACCTGTACTCACACAATGATATCGAACTTTCTGCAAAACCTGTACTCCTGTCCCTTTTGACTTCGGGATATTTTGATAACACAAGATTGGTTCGTTTATCTCGTCTCTTAATTATATACTATTTTTCTCCCCAAACTAACGATAATTTTTTTTATTTCGTTTCCTGGTTGCAGGAAGAAATTGTTTTCATTTCGTTTCCAGGTTGCAGGAAGAATTCGTCTCCATTCTAGTTCATTTTTTGGTTCTGGCTTTTGGTCATAACTGTTCTTCGAAGATTATAATTACTTATTTTCTATTGCTTGAACCAAAAAATACAAGTACTATGATATGTAAATACAAATTCTATTGCTTGAAATATGAACCAAAAAAAATACAAATACTATGATATGTAAATACTATTGTTTCTTTTACAGACATGGGATACATATATTTATAATTAGATACAAATATCGTTGGCAATGTCGTTGGCATTTATAATTAGATAACCCAACGCTAAGTCGGCGGGGACTAGCTGCCATGCAGCCTCACTAAAATGTTTCTAGACATCGTTATAGTTAATATGTGAAAGTATTTGTGGGCATAGCCATTTTGGATCCTGAACATGACGCATACATAATATTAGTTTCATATTTGTAGTGTGTCACTATTCAAATGTTTACTTTTAGTAGTTAAGTTGTTTTCATACTTCTAGTGACTCTAAAACAACAATATCCTATTGGTTCATCCATTATTTCAGTCACTCTTGATGCACACAAAATAATTCCAATAAATTTTTACTCCGTTGTGGATGATGATTAATTGATTTGGAGAAATATTTTAATAGCAATTACAACAAAATCCCAATCTCAAACAAAGTATAAATTTCCTTCATTATATTAATTTCAAATACTATTTTAAATGTACCTAACTTGTTTAACCAGCATATATGTCCAATATGTTATTGAACAAACCCTTGATCATCCATAATATTTATCTGCCATTGATGCATTGATTATTGAGGAATCCATTTTTACCATGATTGGATGGATGTACAGGTTTGCATCTTTGATATCTGAAGTAGATGCATTTCCCACTCTTAAACCATTGTAGGTACGTGCAAAATTTGAAATATTGAATTAAAATTATTTTCCTTTTATGGTTGGCATGTGTTTGTAGTCCATGTCAATTATCAGAGAAATCGTTGTATATACTCTTAAAACATACACTATTGTGGTTTTAGAGTAATAATTTCATGTGATGGCTGCACCTTAAAACACATCAAATAAGATTAAAGTAAAGTTGTGTAGATATTATTTTTATCAAAATGCAAATTTAGTAACGGTATATTATTAACGTTAAAACCGTTGAAGATGATAAGTAGTGTTTCAGGTCCATAATCTAGAAATTAATTTGATCCTCTATGTGGGTAACATTGAACTTCCTTTGGAATAAGGAAGAGGAAAATCAACTTTTGAGAGTAATTTGGAAATGGTGAGGGAAGTGGGGTTCATTAGGTTTTCAGATTGTAATTTATAATTTCACTAGTTTTAAATTTTATGATATGGGAAATAGTTAGACATTTTTAAATTTGGGAATGAGTTGTCATTATTTTGTAATAATGAAGTTAGTACTTTGTAATATATATGCATAAATTGGACATATTATTTAATAAAATACTAGTGGTTAATTTTTTAATAATATCATGATTCAATTTTATAATACAGGAAACAATTAGACATTTTTAAATTTGGGAATGAGTTGTCATTATTGTGCCTTGATGAAGTTAATATTTTGTGATATATGTACATGATTTGGACATATTTTTTAATGAAATATTAACTGTTCATTTGTTAATGATATCATGATGGTGTAATATATAACTTTGAATGATAATTGATGACTAGGGAAAATTTTAGGGGCTAATATTAGCAGGTGGGCTAATATTCCATGTTTTTCCAAAAAAAAGATTCACAAATTTCCATTTTTCTAAAAATGAATTTGCCCAAATTTTATAGTATAAAATTATTATACCATAATAATCAACAATATTATATATTTTCTAACATAAAATAATTAGTAATCTAAATTTTTTTACAAAATTGTCATCAAACATTTTAAAATTTGGATATTAGGAACCATTAAGATTTGTGGTTTCTAAACTTTAATATAAACTTCCATCATTAAAATTTTCCCTATTGATGACTACATATCAACATATCTATTTTTGAATTGTTCATGATTTATTCATGTTATGAATGATTTGATTATTTAATGATGGAATAGTAGGAGGAAGAGAAATCATATATTAAGGCTCATAAGGTTATTTGAGGGATTATCAACCATGTACATGATAAAAAGCCTCCACAAAAGCCTTACAATAGAATATTTATAATGAAAGTGTAATATTTCTACTAAAACATCAAATATGGAAATGTTATTCTTAATTTAACTTTTATGTCTACTATAACCTTTACCAAGAAGAAAATATGATGTAAGATACTAACATATTATTGTATTTTAGTTTCCTCTCTCACATTGAATGCTAGAGATGTTCATGGAAAAAATAAAATTGTAAATTTGAAATGATTCTTATATTCCATTTGAATTACCAATAATTTTTAAAGATCATCTAAAGTGAGTTTGTTGGTGGGAAAACAATTTAAATATATGAGAGAAAATTTCTAACTATTATAAATGTGAATTCATGACATATAGTTATTGATGACTTATTGTACAAACATTATTGCAACTAATCTACAAGTGGAAACACATGTTATGTAGATTGAACTACTGTATGGGGTGCATAATAAATAACACATTCTTGATGTTAGTTTTCGTGTCAATATTTTTCTCATTACTTTTGGTAATTATCAAAGATGCAGGTCTATGGCCGATATTTGATGTGACTGAAATATGCTCATATTTTTTTATATAAAATAATATATGTGTGTGTGTGTGTGTGGGTTAGTTTCATTCAATACGCACAAATGTTATTTTTGGACAATAGGAAATGTAATATTATTTTTGGATTTGACATTCATTTTTTTTTTAAATAGACACCATTTCTTTGCATTACTTTGCTACAATTAATGAATCAAGGCCATCACTTAATATTATTGTTCATTTAATTTGTAAATCCATTTCTCAGTTTTGTGACATTATGTTTGATTTATGAAATTATAAGTGCAATGTTGATGAATAAATTTAGCATTATATGCAAAAGACGTTAACCTAACTCAATTGGAAATTTTTCTTGTATATGATGTAATTTATAATTAGATACATTTATTTGATTTTTATTCCCAAGACATTGTGCAACTTGGATCTTGGGGTCAAGTGTCAAATACATTGTGCAACTTGGATCTTGTGGTGAAATGTAGATATCTAGTGAATTTGACCATAGAAATTACATCAGAAAGATGGTAATAATGAAACTCATGTTCAACATCACAATTTTCTTTTTTTATCAGCAAGGAACATTTAGGTGATGAGTATTTAATTGTCTAAGGATGTGTACTATATATAAAACAAAAATACGATAGTGAGTTGGTGGAGTGATCCATTTGCTAAATTATATGCATAATAGTAATATAGTTCCAGATATTCAAATTTGATCCATTAATGACACAATATAGTAGGAAATGAATTTAGACAAGGTCATTTGGCTCAATGATAAAGGGTTATAGTCAAATCTTGTAATAAATATTGATATCTTGAAAATTTTACTTTAATGAATACATAGGGATGATGGTACCAATGAAAATCACATGATGCAATTATACAAATATCATTCTGTTGTAGCTGCTACAACACGCTCAGAAATTTGGCACCAGTTTGAAATTTCAGAGCCCTTGTTACCTCTGATAAGGAAAATCGTCCCCCCACATTCACCATGGACTCCAAAAATCCCACCATGGACACGCAATCCCAAGCCAAAGGATGAATTTAAGTTTTTTTTTCCAAGTAAAGTCGCAAATTCGCTTTTCTTCCAAACTTTACCAACTTGTGACTTAGAGACCTCACGACCTGATCTAGGTCGCCAGGTCGCCATCTCACAAATTGTGTCTCAAACTAACCTTTGCGACCTTGCGACCCAGCGACCTCCAGGTCTCCAGGTCGCAAGGTCTCTAGGTCGCATACCTACCAAACTGAACAAGATTTGTGACCTTGTGACCTCCATTAATTACCACACGTGCGACCACTTTATAAATAATACGATCATGTAGGTCACATTTGACCTACACGACGGAGAAAACAAGGCGTAACAAGGCAATAGGAGTGTGTTTTTTCCTAGGTAATTCGCTGAAACCTCCCGCAATTCCTATTTATTGGATGTGGACCTACCTGACCCAAACCCAGGTTTTTAGTGACCTTGGATCCCCCTTATTTTAAATCCTTAGCCTCACTGTCACCCTAGCTAGGGTTTCCCTTCCCCTCTTTGATATTATTAGGCCTAAACCCTATGTAACCCCTCTTTTCTCCTGCTACCACTATGGGCACCTCTCCCTCGCCTTCATGTGAGCCTTTCATCTGTGATTCATTTCTCTTCCCTTAAATTTTTCTCCCTTTTTTATCTTTTTCCTGCGGGTTGCAACTGCCTTTCTTTGGTGTAGAAAATACCTGATGTGACATTGCGACCTCACGATTTGGTCACTGAGTCACAAAGTCGAAAACTCTTGATGGGCCATGCAATCGCGACTTTGCGACCTTGAGACCCTGTGACCTGTTCGCTAAGTCGCTAATTCACGGAGTCACAAAGTCAGGATTGTTCATGCAGGTGCAACTTTGTGACCTTGTGACCTCGCTGCTAGGTTTCCAAGTCGTAACCTTTCCAATCTAGATTTCTTGTGACCAGCATAGGTCACAATGACCTATCGTGAGCAACCAAGCCTTAGTTGGTACAATCAGTTATTTTTTTTTCGCTTTCATGACATTTGTCTTATCATGGGAATATTTTCTAAATGTGCCAGGGAATATCGAAGTTGAGCTCAAGTGTCTCTCTATCTCTTCGGTTGTAAGCGACATGGGGCCTCCAGTAGTTCGAAGGAGAAACAAAAGCCTAGAGATAGAGCTATCATAAGGATACATGCCTCCTCTGCAACCTCTCATTTATGGGGATATCGCCAGTGTCTTTGAGAAAGGTGACAAGATGTCATGGTATCAAGTTTACTAAGAATTCACAAAAGCAAGAATTCCCGAAATACCTCCCAGACCAACAAGTATACATTCAGGTTAAGAGGTAAAAACTTCATTATGTGGGTGCCCACCCACTGATATTCCCATGCATAGAAGTAGTCGAGTGGATCCTCCAGAAGGTGGCCTCAAATTTTTGGGTCATTTCTAATAACGCAGGGAAGCCTTTTCCAAATCTAAATGGGAGGGACGCAAAAGTGTATTACTCACTCTCGGCTAGGGAATAATATTTAAACACCTAGTGGATCACCACAAACGACATGCTAGTACAGGATACCTTGAAGGTCTAGTGGGAGGACCCTAAGAATTTTAAAGGGAAGAAGGATCAGGTGTACAAAAACTGAAGGTCTGAGAAAGGTATACATGCTTATCGCAGCTATGATGTGCAGGATGTACGGCAGGAAAGACACCACTACTTTTAGTGGAGCATGGGTTCTGCTCATGTACATGATCACCTCTTATGGCACTCATTTCAACTGGGGACATATATAATTGTCAATGCTAAGAGAGAACACATTAGTAGCCCAAGTATTGTAGGAGGCATGTGCATCGAGGTTTTACATGGCTTCCTACCTCTTAGATGCAGTGTGCTCGCGATATAAGTTTGAAGTTTGGGCACAAAACAGGGGCGTGACACATGCTGGGCATATTTAAAAAGATTTGAACATATTATGGGCCACCAGGTACAAGTAGGACATTCACCCCATATCATAAAATTTCATCACGGCACTCTACGGGCACCTCTTCAATGAGGATACTCCCTGCATGTCCAAAAGGGCCATGGAGATAGTGATTAAGGTAGCCCATTGGTTCCCCATCATGGAAGGTACCCTCATCAGATTATTTGGATCATTTAAGGCACCTCAAGCATTTCCCAAGTTCATCACTTAAAAGCTGCTATTACAAGAGGTGTGTTATCAAATAACAAGCGGTTTCTCTAAGACGCTAAGAAAGGGAAAAAATAAGTTGTGTCCTACCTCTTGCTTACTATTCGTTCCTATACATTCAAAGTTCCTATATAGTCAAATACTTTAAAGAAATAGAAGAAGAAGTAGAGGACATCAATGGCTTTCTCTCTGTGGACTTAGCCTGCAAGTCGTATGACCCTGATAGGATCGTCCCAGCACACTACAAGTCGGCCAAATTTAACTAGACCTACCAGCACATAGAGTGCCCCGTGGAAGAGAAAGTAAAAAAATATTATAATGACAATAGGCCAGCAACCCCCCAAGGACAAGCCAACTTGGATGGAGATCAAGAGGGTCAGCACCAGGACAAGAAAAATCTGCAAGAGAGTAGTTTCTTTGAAACAAAATGACCCCTCATGAGTAGCATCAACCTCCCAACCCAAAAATCTAAAGAATACAACAAGAAATGATCCCCCCAAAGATCAACAAGAAGGAGGAGAAAAAGGAGATAAGACACAACTACAAGCCGAGAAGAAGCGGAAAGAGGAAGAACTCAAGAAAGCCCAAGATGACCTGTTGTAGTAACAAGAAGAAGATAAACAAAAGAAGCGAGCTAAAGAACAAAAGAAGAAACAATAGAGAGAAGAACGGAAAAAGAATCAGGAAAAAGAGGCTCGCAGGAAAAAGGAACAAGAGGAATGGAAGAAAAGGGAGGTTGAGCATAGGATAAAACAAGAGCAGGACAATGAAGAAGTAGATAAGAAGAGAAAGGAAGAAGAATATCATAAGCTACGGGAAGATACTTCCAAGGAGATAGAGGGAAGCGGGTCACAACCCTCGAAAGCCAGGAAGAAATAAGACCTGCCACATATTGACCTACCCCCGCCAACTCCCATGACAAGAGGACACCTCCCACTCTCAGAACTCGGAATCCTAGGGGAACATGAGGATGATGTATTGGATCTGACAAGACTATCTTACGGTCAGTGAAATCACAAAATCTGGTAAGAAAGGAGGAAATGTCTTGCATAGAATCCAGCTGAGACCCTCGCAGTGACCACTGAAAAAGACATAGTCCTGGACACCAGGACTAATCCCATAATGATAGCATTGGCTGGAACCACTTTTGTAGCTACCACAGAAGAGAATGTGAGTAGGATGAGCAGAGAAAACTTGTTTCTGCAGAGGAGACTGCATGCATCCAAGAAAAGGGTGACTCAAGAGGAGGCGGAAAAGAAGGCCCTAGAAATTGAAAATGAAAGGATCCAACTTGCACCCACTCAGGCCAACGGACTATAGACCACCATTAATGAGGAGTTGGATATCTTAGGGAGCACCATGAAGCAGGTATATGAGGATATGATAACTATAAAACAAACAGTGGCTACTTTTCTAGGAGCCCAGGAAAAAACTAGGAAAAGGGTCGCGGAACTAAAGGAAGCCTCCACAGCACTAGAAAAAATACTTGAATGGTCTGAACAGTACCCACAGGCTCCTAACACCTTGCCAAAGAAGGACTGGATCCGCACTCTGAATGATAAGGGAAAAATACAGATGAAGTTGTAGTCTAGAGACAAGCTCATAAATGATGTAGAGAGGGTAATGTATGCCTATGAACATCTCATCATTGGCATAGATTTGACGGTGGAAGTGCACCACATCCATTCCTTAGGCACATTGGTCAAGCAGAGGAAGAGGAAAGAGGTAATGCAAGACATTCGATAATTATTATAACCCATCAAACAGGCAGCTGCTTCACAGGACCTCCCAAAATCTAAGGATAACATCGACGAGTACATTGTTACACCAATATAGATCTACACTTAGCTGGCCTCTCTATCCAAACACATCAATATGAAGAGGAACACTTTAGTTCTGGATGCCCTAGAATGTTTTCATAGGCTGGGAGAGGACATGCCTGAAATCACTCCAGTGGCAGCTCACTACCTAACCTGGCATACCTATCTTAAAGAACAACAACAGGTAGAAACCCCGAACCTCTCCATTTGAGATTTTGTTCCTTGAAAATACTAGATTTATTGGTAGTAGGCATAGGCAGGTCGCAGGTCGCAAATGTTTCCCAGTCGTAGGTCAGGAATTCACTTAGGTTGTAAGTCACAATCCTCATAGGTCGCAGACCATGCCAACAGTCGGGAAGATGAAAGGGCAAGGCAACCCAAGGGTATTTTTTTATTGTATAATTAATCCCTCGAGAGATAATGTAAGGAACTTTTTATGGACACCACAAGGAGAGAGGGATAATTGTACAACATTGAATGTATGATTCTGGGAATGAATAAAAATGAATGTTTTTTTTAACTCCACTATTGGATCTGATGGAAGCTTATGTGTATTTAAATTATGAATATTAAGTTCTCATGTACTTGGTATCACTGGTAACTGATTAATATGTTTTTCTATTCATGCATCATTTATATCTTTAAGCTCTTTGGATATATGAATGGTATGTAGATGTTTATCATAGGGATATGTTAATAACATAGTTATCGATATTTCCTTAATCTTTCAGAAACGTGCTTAATAAATTGAAGGGTGTTTTGATCATAGTGAAATGTTTCTCTTATGATCAGACAAGCCTTTGTATGAGCATGGACCTAATGATGTTTTACTAACAATACTTCTTTTGGCTGCCTGCCATAAATCTCGATTTTATATTCATAATGTTTCATTTTCATGAGAAACCATCAACCATTTATCTTGTATCATTTGAGTAGCCGTAGATTCTCACGATCCTAAAATACACCTCCATATGAGAAAGGGCATACATCTCATTAGTTTAAATGGTATTTGGGTCAACATAATGGATGAGATCCCTATGACAAATGGCTTAAACTATATTTGGGAATTTAAACCTGGGAGATCCCCTTACTGTTGGTTGGGCATTTTTTCCTGTCAACAGATTTGGTGCTAGAAGGAGGGCCTGATGGCAGGCTCCCACCACACAAGTAACATCCCTATGCACACTCCAGAGGGAGAGATTGGGTTTGAAAACACAGGTCCTCCACCTCCTGAGAATACCCTCCCAGAGGATGATCCCCCTTCCTACGATCTCATGTCAAGCCAATTAAGGGATTTATGCCTACACACCTATGATCTCATTATAGGCCTTCAAAACCTCCCTGCCACCGGTTCTCTGGCCAACCCTCGAACCCTCAGAACAAATCACACTTGCCAGGGTGTCCTAGTCAAGTCTCTACTTCAACTCATAAGCCTTATGCTTGAATATTTCATAGATGTGGTTGATCGACTCTCAACTGAACTTCCCAAAAACCACCAAGGGGTCTATGGAGGAGGCCCTACTATATCCTAACCAAACACCAGTCCCCAGCCCAATCAGACTTTGAATGAAAACACCCAAGTTAATGACCCACCTGGGGGAGGTGCCGGAAGAGGTCGGGGAAACATAGGATGGGGGCATGGTCGCAATACATACAATACTCATCACCACCACCGAAACAGAACAGACAACCATTCCTTTTCAATGGAAACTTTTGTGGTTTCAGGAACTTAACGAATTATAGAAACCTTGAAGATCTTAGGGTTAACTCAAACCAAGACATGCACTCTCAACATGAAGGTGAGTCTGAAAACAAAATTGAGCATGTCTTCATCCCACCCTTTCATATGGAAATACAGGTTCATCCCCTAGCCTGGATGGTATAGTCTCTTCTATACCTCCATGGTATTCTTCATGACATGCCCGAACACCTAGACAAGCATCTCCCCAAGTTCGATCCTGAGAAGGGAAAGTTGGTTGAGGACCACATTAGTAACTTCTACCTAGACTTGCAAATGATGAGGGTACAGTCTGCTGATATAGCATGCTAGCTCTTCCCGCACACCTTAGAAAACAAAGCTGCTACTTGGTACCGCTCATTGCATGTAACTTCAATTTCGACTTGGGAGAAATTCTGCTGCACTTTCCTCGAAAAATACTCCGAGGAAAATACCCCTTCTCTGCTTCTCACGAAGTTGAGCACCTTAAAGTGCAAAAATAAGGAGAAGGTCAAGGATTTCAACCAAAATTTTGCAACCATATTAAACAAGTCCCCCCTGAATATGGCCCTTGATGATTCCATCACTATAGACTACTACACAAGAGCCCTACCTCGAGACATGGTTGTGTTCATTAAATGCGAGGCCAGAGACACCCTAGCATAAAATTTCACTGCTGCCCTCACCATCGAGAAAGACATGCTTTCAATAGGGGTCATAGACCATGATAACCAGGATGATCATAAATCAATCAGGAAAAGGGCACAACTCTCGGCCAATAAATCCGGGGACAAGGATAAGGATCCTTTTGATTTCGAAAAGTTCAAAAAAACACTAAAGCTATTAACGAATGAAATCTCTGATTTGAAAAGAAAGAACAATGACACTGACTCAGGTAGTAGAGCTCAAAATCATTTCTTTAGGATGAAAAACATCACGCATAATCTCCCCTTGTCGAACCCTAATGAAAATTTCAATGTGGAAGAGATTGGCAAAGATCACTTCTGCTCATTTCATCAAGTGTCCCGCTTTGGAAGAACCTACTCTCAATGGATAAATAGTATGACTGTAGTGGTGAATCAACTCTTAGAAGACCAAATGGTAGGGGTGTTTGGAGAGGAAGTTGACTTAGGCGAGGAAGAAGTTTCTCCCCCATATGAAGATTTGGGATAAAAAATCCTCGCCTTTGAAGTAATTTGGGGGGAGGGGCCTCCTCGTGTGACAAAGATCAATCTAGTTGATGATCTCCAATCTAAACCCCCTCAAAAAAATAGCCTAAGTAGAACATTCCTGAGTGTCAATAACTCATTTGAGGAAAATAGGAAAGCCTTCTTGAGAAAGATCCAGCCACCAAATAGAGAAAACCAGACCACAACCCCGACCATTGAAAAGTCTAGCCGCAGCGCTGCCTGAGGCATCCCTAAGCCAAGAGCATCGTCAAGTTCACCCGACACATTTGTCGAGATGATTTCACACATATAATCTGGGTACAATATCAGCGAAGACGTGAATAAAACACAATCCAACATATCCCTTTAGGAACTCACCCAAATAGCCAACCAACGTGACCTCATTGTCAAAATGTTTGCGAGCCCATCCTCAACAAGTAGGCCTGCCTCGGTGGAAAAATCCATAAGCTCCATACCTTACCAAGCCTCAGTGAACCTCGAGTCTATTGTCAATGCTATAAATTCCAACTTGCGAGGGTCCAAACCCCTATTTCTCTTGTATTTTTTGATCTTCAATTTCAACGTCCACAACTTCCACGTCGATTCTAGTGCATATGCTAATGTCATGCCCCTGTCTGTATGCAAAAAATTGAATACCTGCCCTGAGAAATCTAATGCCAAGATCATTCATCTTGATAGGGCTTAGGTTCCTGCTATGGGAAAATTGAATAACTTCCTAATACATCTCTCCTGAAACTCCGAAGTCCATCAATGCATTGAAATAGATTTTGTGGATATTCTGGAAGCATACGGTCTACTACTATGTTGTGATTGGTTAAGAAAACTACAAAGATAATTCATTGTTGAATAGTACCTTTTGTAATTGCCATACAGGGGTAGGAATAATCAGATCTGGGTTCAGAGCGAGCCTTATATGAAACAAACGGTGACCAAGCTTGAAGCAACCAACGAACCCATCAAGTTTTCACAAGAAGACCTGGGCATGTGTTTCTTAGAGGTTTCTTTCGAGTGCTACCAAGCCACTTAGTCCCCAGTCTCCTCGGACACCCAGTTAGAATTTCTCCCTCACAGAGCGTCCCACCCTCCCGCATCAGGAGGTCCACCTGAATTCTCTACCCCGAGTATATCGTATGTACACACATGAGATTTAGAAACACCTGAGAACAAAATTTAGGCCCTATACTATGATAGTTCCAAAACCCATGACGGGGCCAGTGATAGCTGTATCTTGATAGATCCCCAAAAAAAAAACTTCCTAATCTCTTGCAGGTCAAAATTCCAATGCACCAAAAATACAGCCAAATATGAAGCGCTGATACCGGGCCTTAAGAAGGCGGTCGACCTCAGACTTGGCTGCTTGAAGGTAATCAACGACTCTAAAATTATCAGCCGATAGGTATGGAACACTATTCACTTCCTATCCCTTTGTTTGAAAGGATATCAGCAGGAGGTATGACATTTGATTTTCACTTTTGATGCTTTTGATATGAAGTCAATACTTACAATGCATAATGTGGTATCTGATATGTTAGAAAACATTGTAGCTAGGTTTACCCCATTAAGGGATGGTTTTTCTATTGAAATTGTCTATAAACCTACAGTGTTGGATAATGTGACTAATTTTTGCATTTTTAATGATGATCAATAGGTGTTAGATTTCATGTTAAACATAGAAGTATTCAAAGATGTAGTGATTAACGAAGAGGAGCATGATTTGGATTTACAAAAGGAAAGGGAAGAACATAAGGGGAACCCCATGCCCAAGGGGGTCATCGCCCTCGAGAATATATTTGACTTGGAGAATCAATTTCGGGGGTCTCCCAATACAAAGGTGAAATGTTCCACCCTATTGCACAAACAAGTGAACCATGGAATGGAAGCAAACCTGAAGTTCGTTAATCTCAGTACCAAGTGAACTTCGCAGAAGTGGCAATCCTTTATTGAATTATGTAAGAAGTACTGAGATGTTTTTTCCTAGACATATGATGAATTGCATACTTATGATTCATGAATTATCCATCATGTGATATCGATGAAGGAATGCATCAAACCTTTCCAACAAAAGCTAAGCAAAGTGCATCCGACATTGGAACCATGATCCAAAAATAACTTAAGAAACTCTTGGATGCTTGCATCATTTTCAAAGTCTGACATTCAACATGGGTGTCGAATTTAGTCCCAATCCACAAGAAGTCTGGTGAAATCCCCTTATGTGTGGACTTCTAAAATTTAAACTGATCACCCGACCAAGATAACTACCCAGTGCCCCCCATGGAGCATATTCTTGAAAGAGTATCTGAGTCATAAATGTTCTTATTGTTGGATGGTTTCTCAAGATACAACCAGGTACTAGTAGCATAACCAGATCATTTGAAGACAATGTTCAGGACTAAGTAGGGGACTTTCGCATTTAGGTGCATGACCTTTGGCCTAATAAACGTTGGGGCAACCTTCCAAAGGGCCATGGACATCAATTTTCGGGGGCTAATGGGAAAACGTTTGGTAGCCTACCTTGACGATGTCACTGTGTTCTCTTGATGTAGATGTGACCACCTGCACCACTTCAAACAAATCTTTGAGAGGTGCCAAAAATACAGAATCTCGTTGAACCCCAAAAAGAGCATCTTTTCAGTCTCAGAAGAAATTTTTTTGGGCCACATCATAACCCGAGATGGCATAGTTGTAGACCCAGACCGTGCTAATTCCATCGCCCAAAATTAACCCTCAAGAATTAAAAAATCCATGTAGTCATTTCTCGGGAAAATCAACTTCCTCCGAAAATTCATATCGAACTTCGCACAATTCGTGAAACCTCTGCAAAGTGTGATTAATAAGAACGTGAATTTTAAATGGAACCTACTTGAGAAATAAGAGTTTGAAAATATCAAGAAGGCCATCAAGGAAGCACGTGCCATACATAGCTCAGAGTTCATAAAAGGCTTTATCCTGTATACTTTTGCCTTAGATTCATCGCTTGCAACCATCCTCACCCAGAAAGACGGTAGTAATGATGAATGACCCACATATTTGATGAGTGCAGGGTTGCAAGGCGCATAGTTGAACTATCCAGACATTGACAAGCAATCTTATGTGGTATATAAGGGAGTTAAGCATTTTAGGTCATACATTTTGAAGAACCATATCATGGTGTTTGTACCTCTCCCAATAGTCTGCTCACTATTTCTGCAATAGTAGAGGGGTGATAGACGAGCCAACTAGATGGCATGTCTTCAAGCGTATGACTTAGAATTGAAGCCTACACACATAATCAAGGGGCAGGGGTTATGTCGAATGGCTACTGAAGTTGTCGACCTAAGGAACAATGATAAGGAGTGTTGGGAGCATGAGATAGATATGTACCAAGCCGAGAGTACACCTCTAGGAAATTTCCCGTCTTGGTACGTATACCTCCTACAATATCTTCTCTACGGTGTCATGGATCCCACCTTGATGACCCAATAGAAACAAGCAATAAGGCTGAAAGTTGAATCCTATCAAATGCTGCAAGGCAAGCTATTCTGCAAATAGCATAGTGGCGTCCTCCTATGCTTATTACAACCCAAAGAGGCCCAACAAGTGCTAAAGGAACTACATGATGGCCCGGCCAGTGGAAACTATAGAGGAGATGCTACAGCTCATAAGGTTATGCGAGCCAATTTTTATTGGCCCGCTCTATTTAAAGATGCACAAGCCTATTTTCGGAAGTGCCCCTTATGTGAAAAATTTTCCTGCAGAGAATCTCGACCTACTGCTCCATTATAGGTTGTTGCGGTGGAGGAACCATTTCAGCAGTGGGGTCTAGACATCATTGGGGAGATACTGCTACACTCCTCCAAGAAACACTAATATATCCTCACACCCACGGATTATTTCACAAGGTTTGTTGAAGCTATATTGTTATGCTAGATCAACAAACAAGAGGCAATATCTTTCATCACTCAGTACATCATGACAAGGTTCGACATTCCAACCTCTCTCATCTTTGATAATGCTACTTATTCTTCATCATTCAAGCTATATTAATTCACCTTTTAAAATGGTATCGTTATCAAACATTCTGCCAAATAATACCCCCAAAGGAATGGGTTAGGCAAGTCAACCAACAAGAACCTCCTTCATATCATCAAGAGGACCCTGTTGTCCCAAACCAGCACTGGCACAATGCCCTCAATAATTCCCTTTAGGTTGATCGGGTCACACCTAAAAATTCCCTAGAAACCTCCCCATCTTTTGTAGTCTACAGAAAGGAGGTCATCCTTCCCCTAACCTCTCTTTCCCTGCCATTTATTTATTCCAAGAAACATATGGTACCCCATGCCTTGCTTTGCAAACTTGCATAGACACCCTACTAAAGCTGGAGGAGGAAAGGTTAAAAGCTAGGGAACAATTTTCCATCCACTAAAGCAGAATAAAACGATGATTTGATAAGAAATATATGGGGAACAAAGTCTTCGAAGTTGGCAACCTCGTCCTCAAATGGGACAAGGCTCACAAAGACAGAGAAAAACACACCAAACTTCAAGCTATCTGGATAGGCCCGTTCCAAATCAAAGAGAAGTTCAGTCCCTACACGTATAGAATCCAAACCTTAGAAGGGAGGATCGAGATCCTCCCAGTGAACGGGAATGATCTCAAACATTACTTGATGTGATGGCTCATAGGCTGTCTTTAGACTATGTACCATAGTTTTGTTTTCTTTGCTTTATCTCTCTTTCCATGTTCCTTTTGTTTATGTTATTTCTTTAATAAATGGCTTTCCTTGATAAAGTCCCCAGAATTCCATCCCTCAGTGCCTCAAGTTTAAGGATCAACATAGTAGCTAGTCAATAGGAGAGTTGTTGCAAAATATCTACCTATGAAGAATCATCCTTGAAACATGAAGTGGCCCAAGAACATCTATGATAGCCACCTTATGGGGAAAACATGACCAAGTCACAGGACCCAAGTGCAAGTATCTCACCTAGCACACCAACTCAAAAACTGTTGTTAAAGAAAAAATTTAATGGTGAAATAGGTCATTGGATGAAATCGTAAAAGGTCCAACCTCAGATGGAAAAAGGGTATTCAGGAAAACCCAAAAGTATCCAAATAAAAGACCAGCAGAAACCTCTCTTGCAAGTAATATAAGTCGAGATCCCTCATCTTCCCAGGCAGTATTTTCCACATACAAATAAGTGCCTTGAGAAAATTCAAATAAGTGCCTTGAGCACATACAAATAAGTGCCTTAAGAACATACAAATAAGTGTTATTAACACATGAAATAAGGGTAAAGTATTGAGAAAGGCTTCGTGCACAAAGAGGTAATGCAACGACTCCACCGGGGTACTAACCAGGCTCACTAGTAGCGGAGAAAAGTTTGTGACTCCTAGCAAGTGACTCTGTTAGGACCCATTAGGCTCGATGGCATCTAAGAAACAAAGGAGACCAAATAACTATACCGAATCCCTTGAAGGCCATGAGGTTACTCTAACCCCTCCTATCCAGTCTCTGGCAATGAAAAGCGCAGTGAAAAACATTCTACATAAGTGAAAACAGGTGGAGTGAACACACGAAGGCCAGAAATGAGGCCAGTGGGACCCACAAAAGTGGAAGGAAGAGCATGTTCAGCTCCACCCCCTCCCCCGCCTCCCTCCAGATTAAGTGTAGGTAGAGATTCTGGGTTCTACAAGTGAATCACCAATTGTTATAATCACCACAACACCCTTCGAAATTTGGCACCAGTTTGAAATTTCAGAGCCCCTATTACTTCTGATGATGATGAGCTTTCCCCTGCCTTTTCCATGGACCCTAAACAACCCACCTTGGATAGGTAATCTGAAGCCAAAGGATGACTTCAAGTTGCAAAGTCACAAAGTCACTCGTCTTCCAAACATTAGCAAGTTGCGACTTAGCAACTTCGTGGCCTGACCTAGGTCGCCAGATACCTAGGTCGCAAATTGTGTTGAAATATAACCTTTGCGACAACGCGAAATTGCAACCTAGGGACCTCTACGTCACAAGTTCGCAAGGTTGCAAGGTCTCTAGGCCACATACCTACCAAAATGAGCCAAATTTTCAACCTTGCAACCTCCACTAATGACCACAGGTGCAACCCCTTTATAAATAAAATTGTTGCGTAGGTCACATTTGACCCGCATGAAGAAGAAAACCAGGCATCTCACAAGCCAATAAGAGTGATATTTTTCCATGCTAAGTCACCAAAACCTCCTATAATTCATGTTTATTAGCTGTGGACCTACCTGCCGCAAACATAGTTTTTTAGTTGCCTTGGATCCCCCTTAGTTTCAATCCTCTAAGCCCTCACTGTCACCCCGGCTAGGGTTTCCCTTTCCCTCTCTGATCTTATTAGGCCTAAACCCTTTGTAACCCCTCCTTTATCCTCATGCCACTGTGGTCTCCTCTCCCTGGCCTTCTTGTGAGCCTTTCATATTTGATTCATTTCCCTTCCCTTAGAGTTTTCCCCCATTTTTTATCTTTTTCTCCGCGGGTCATGACCGCCTATTTGTTGTACAGAAAAGCCATGATGCGACCTTGTGACCTTGCGACTTGGTCACTGAGTCACAAAGTCACAAAGTCCTGATTGTCCATGCAATCGCGACTTTGCAACCTTGCGATCTCGTGACCCCGCGACATGGTCGCTAAGTCGCTAAGTCACAGAGTCGCAAAGTTGGGATTGTTCATATAGGCAAGAATTTGAGACATTGCAACCTCATTACTTGGTCACAGAGTCGCAACCTTTCCAATATAAATGTATTGCGACTAGCACAGGTCACAGTGACCTATCCTAAGTAGCCAAAGCCTTAGTTGGTATAGTTAGTTCTTTTCTTTTTGGCTTTCATATCGCCCGTCTTATCGTGGGGCTGTTTTTTGAATATGCCAGGAAATATCAAAGCTGAGATCTATAGTGTCTCTATCTCTTCAGCTGCAAGCAACATGGGGCCTACAGTAGTTCAAAGGAGAAGAAAAAGCCCTAAGATAGAGCTATCAGAAGGAGACATGACTTCTCTATCGCCTCCCATATATGGGGATGCCGCTTGTGCTTCGCAAAAGGTGACAAGATGCCATGGTATCAAGTTTACCAAGAATTCACAAAGAAATAATTCATCGAAGACCTCATAGATGGACAAGTATACATTTAGGTTAAGAGGAAAAAACTTCATTTTGTGGGTGCCCACCCACCGATCTTCCTATGCATGCAAGTAGTCGAGTGGATCCTCCAGAAGGTGCACTCAAATTTCTAGGTCATCTATGATCACACACAATAGCCTTTTTCCAATCTAAATGGGAGGGACACGGAAGTGTACTACTCACTCCCGGCTAATGAAGAATAGTTCAATGTCCAGTGGGTCACCACACATGACGTGCCAGTATAGGATACCTTGAAGTGCTGCTGGGAGGACCCTCAGAAGTTTAAAGGGAAGAAGCATCAGGAGTACAAAACTGAATGCCTGAGAAAAGTATACAGGCTTTTCGCAGCTATGATGTGCAGGATGTACAACAGGAAATACGCCACTACTTTTAGTGGAGCATGGGTTCTTCTGATGTACGCAATCACCTCTTACGGCACTAATTTCAACTATGGACATATATTAATGTTAGAACTAAGAGAAAACATATTAGCAGCCCATGTACCAGAGGAGGGATGTGCATAAAAATTTTACATGGCTTCCTACCTCTTAAATTTGGTGTGCAAGCTATGTAATATTAAATATTGGACACAGAATTGGAACACGACACATCGTGGCCCTATCCACAAAGATCTGAACGTATTTTGGGCCTCCAGGTACAAGCATGACATTGACCCCATTTGATAAAATTTCATCACCATGCTGTATCAGCATCTCTTCAATGAGGATCCTCCCTACATGTCCAAAAGGGCCATGGAGACGGTGATTAAGGTATCCCATTGGCTCCACATCATGGAAGGTACCTTCATCAGAGTCATTGGGTCATTCAAGTCACCTCACACAATTCCCATGTTTGTCACTGACCTACTACTATTACAAGAGGTGTGTTACAAAATGACAAGTGGGTTCTCTAAGACACTAAGCAAGGGAAAGGAGAATTCATGGCCTACCCTCCCACTTACTCTTAGTGCCTATATAATAAAATAATTCAAATAAGTTTAATTGGAAGTAGAGGACATCAAGGGCTTTCACTTCTTCGACTTATCCCGCAAGTCATATGACTCTGAAATGATCGTCTCCACACACTACAAGCAAGCCAAATTTAACTGGACCTACTAGCACACAAAGTGTCCCATGGAAGAGCAAGTAAAGAACTGGTATAATGCTAATATGCAAGCGGCGCCCGAAGGACAAGCCAACTTGGATGGAGATCAAGAGGGTTAGCGCCAGGACAACCAGAATCTGCAAGAGAGATTATATGCTTTGAAATCAAAGGACAACTTAGGAGGAGCATCGACCTCCCAACCCAAAAAGCCAAAAAATACTGCAAGCAATGATCCCCCAAAATATAAACAGGAAGGAGGAGAAAAAGGAGTTGAGACATAAACATAATCTGAGTAGAAGAGAAAAGAGGAAGAACTGAAGAAATCCCAAGATTCCCTACTGCAGCAATAGGAATAACAGAAATAAAAGAAGCGGGCTGAAGAACAATAGAGAGGAGAATGGAAAAAGAAGTAGGTAGAAGAGGTTCGCATGAAGAAGGAAAAAGGGGAATGACAGAAAAGGGAGTCTGAGCACAGGGTGAAACAAGAGAAGGACAAAGAAGAAGAGGAGAATAAGAGAAAGGAAGAGGAAGATCAGAAGCTACAAGCAGATACTTCCAAGGAGATAGAGGGGAGTGGGTCACAACACTCAAAAACCAAGAAGCAAGAAGACCTACTGCATATTGATGTACCCCCAGAAAATTCCATGACAGGAGGACACCTCTGACTCTCAGAACTCATCATCCCGGAGGAACATGAGGATGATATACTAGATCTAACAAGACTATATTACGATTAGTACACTCATAAAAACAAACAAGAAAGGAGTAAATGTCTTTCACGGAATCCAGCTGAGCCCCTCGCAGTGACCATAGAGAAAGACATAGTCCTGGACACCAAGAATAATCCCATAATGATAGTGTCAACTGGGACTGCTTTTGCAGCTACCATGGAAGATAATACCAGAAGCATGAGTAGAGAAATATTGTTTCTGTAGAGCAGACTCCATGAATCCAAGCAAAGGGTGGCTCAAGTGAAGGCGGAAAAGAAGGTCATAGAAATTGAAAATCAAAGGCTCCAACTTGCACTCACTCAGACCATCAGACTATAGACTGGAATTCAAGGGGATTTTTATACCTTATGGAGCACCATGAAGCTAGTATATGAGGAGATAATAACTATAAAACAGATAATTTTTCTTTTGCTAGGAGCATCGACAGAAACTAGGACACTGGCCAAGCATAGGACGAGGGAAGAGGGAGTGCAAGACATCCAAGCATTCTTCAAACCCATCAAATAGGCAGCTACTTCACAAGACGTCGCAGCCTCTAAGGAGAACATCAACCAGTACATTGTTACAGTGGTCTAGATCTACACTAAGCTTTCCCCTCTATCCAATCATATGAATACAAAGAGGTGCACTTTAGTTCTGGATTCTCTATAATGCTTTCATAGGTTGGGAGAGTACAAGCCTCAAATCACTACAGTGGTCGCTGACTACCTAACCTCATAGACATATCTTAAATAATAGCAATAGGTAGAAACCCAAGACCTCTCCATCACACACTTTATTCCTTGAAAATATTGGATTTACAAGTAGCAGGCATAGGCTAGTCATAGGTCGCAAATGTTGCCTAGTCGCAGGTTGATACTTCACTCAGGTCGCAAGTCGTAAATCCTGTTTGGTGTAGAGCCTAATTATCTTGTTTATTTTGTATCACAATGTTGGATCCATGTACCTTAATGGGACGACAACACCACCCGTAACTAAACACCACCTAGGGGGTCCAGGGGCGACTGCGACTTTATGGAGCCCCCCCCCTGGCGGTGGGTTTTGGGGGTAGCGCCCCTAAAGCTAAAAACATATGTAAAATTGCCTTGTAAAAGTATAGTAATTTCTAGTCAATCTGGGTTGTTCATTAGGCGGATGATCTGACGGTAGAAGTTATGTTTAGTTTACGATTTTTTGCCCTAGAAGGAAAGCCCTCGCTTTGTATGAGGGTATTTTATTGAAGTTAGGTATTTCATGTGTATTATCAGAGCGAGAAACAAATAGGGAGATTGTGAGAGAGAATAGAGGATATTACAGCGGATCTGTTGTAGGTTGTGTCCCTTCATTTTGCCAGATAATAGAAAGGAAGGACTAGCTATTCAGGGTGAACGTAGCACAAATTGGGTGAACCACGTATATCTGTGTCTCTCTGGTTTTATGTGTTTTGTGTGCTTGTGTTTTCCACATATTTTATGTGTTGAATTGCTCTGTAATATATAATTTTCTAGCAAATCCTCTTAGGTCGCAGACCATGCCAACAGTCAGGAAGATGAAAGGGAAGGGTAGCCCAAGGGCCATTTTTTATTCTATATGTAATCCCTCATCAGATAATTTAAGGACCTTTTTCTGGAATCCATAAGGAGAGAGAGATAATTGTACAACATTGAATGTATGATTCTGGGAATGAATAAAATGGAATGTTTTTTTTTTACTCCACTATTGGATCTGATGGAAACTTATGTGTGTTGACATTATGAATATTATGTTCTCATGTACTTGGTATCATTTGTAACTGATTAATCTGTGTTTATGTTCGTGCATCATTTATATGTTTAGCATAGATATATGTTAATAACTTAGTTATTGATATTGCGTTAATATTTTGGAAAAGCGCATAGGAAATTGAAGGGTGTTTTGGTCCTAGTGAACTGTTTCTCTTATGATCAGACAAGCCTCTGTATGAGCATGGCCCTAATGATGTTTTGCTAGAAATACTTATTTTAGCTGCATGCTTTAAATATCACTTTTCTATTCATAATGTGTCATTTTCAGGAGAAACCATTGACCATTCGTCTTGTATCATTCGAGCATTCATACATTCTCATGATCCTGAAACACACCTCCATATAAGAAAGGGTGTACATCTCATCAATTAAAAGGCAGCCACGCCTGCGCACCAGATAGGATCCCTATCACAAATGGTTTCAAGTCTAGTTGGGACTTTATACCGAGGATATCCCCTTATTTTTGGCTGGGCATTTTTTCCGGTCAACACATTCTAAGACACCATTTTATTTTTTCAACCCAAGTAACATTTATATCATGTGCCTTGTATTATATGGGAGTGCAAGCTATGTTTAGGAGAAAATTATGAATGATTAGTTTGATCAATTAATTTTTTGATTCAATTAATTTTATCAATATGATATCTCTACCCACACCATTCTCCATGATTCCTTGACAATATAAGGTTGTATAAAAAACAAATTTATTTTATGTCATTTAGCTTAATGTTAAATAAATGGGTTTCGATCTTCAAATAAAATATTAATATATCATGCACCAAATTTTGATGATTTCACATGAACGTTATTCCCAATGAAACTCAAGTCTTGAAATTGGTGAAATTTCATTTCAAGGCATCTTTTCCATTTTCTCCTGGGGACTATTTAGGCCATTTGTGATGAAATATTCAATAAAGTGAACTACATTAAGAAACAACTTGATAATTATTAAAAATGGAATAAAATGAAGAGTACCATATCAAACACAATGAAAGGCATTAAAATTATAAGGTTATATTTATCCAATTACAAGTTGGTGGCTTCTAAAGACACCAATGTTCTTAGTTATTTCATGTTCCATAAATCCAATTTGTAATGTGAATCCATAAAATACTTATGTTATAACTTTTAAAATAAAATAAGAGTAATAAAATCATACTATGAAACATTAAATTCAAGAAATAATAACTCTCCTAGAGATAACAACATATTTATCTCATTTACCACTTGCTTCATCTATATCTTCCCCTTCTCCATTTCCAACAATATTCTTAAACTTCACATGCTTAGAATGATGTTGGAAACAATGTACCAATGTACTATTAGTTTTGGAAAGTGTCAATAGTTTTACATTTTTACCAAGCATTAAGTTCGTGATGAGTATACAAAATCACAATGTCTATAATCATAAAATGCATATGAGTTTTTACTTTTTAGTCATGAAACTAGTTCTAATTATTTACAAATAATAACCATTGATGTAGTCGGAGATTCATTTTTATTTATCAACTTTGGTGATAGATTTCCCTCAGTTCAACATCTCAACTAATAGTTAATATCCCCTTAATTATTTTTTTGGGTCACCAGTCCATATATTTGATCTACAAAATGAAACAAAAACTAATGGAATTTGATAAAAAAATGAATAACATGTAATAGAAATGAAATTTAGTTTCATATAGGAGCTTGTAATAAAATACTCCATCACAACATATTCATACCCCCTTGTATTGGGTCAATAAACATGAATATAATCTATAGAAATGCTTGCTAGGTCCATATTCAATGGGTTTATTTCAAAAACCACAATTTATAAATTCAAAATGATGGTTGGTCCCATGTACAACTATATCTACTCTTTACATTATCTTATTCATCAGTTGTAGATGAATCATAAAATAATTTCAATATCGTCATCCATATTTAAAACACAAAGTTGCCTGATCTTCTAATTGGATGAAAATTTTGAGTTCCACATCATGTGTTTAACTGATATATGAAATATTCCTCCACCTCTTTCACCTCATAAAAGCATCCACACTCATATTAACCATGTTAACTACTCTTCCATCACTTGGGTACAAAATTTAACTATTGTTTAAACATCAAAAAGAGACTAGCTATTGTAAACTTCATTGTCTTCCCTACATAAGGAAACGAATATGTTTGCACCAATCCAATTGTTGTTTGTTTTTCACATGTCTAGAATAAAAATAGAACCTTGTATGAGGCACCCAGTATTTAATGTTAAAAAATAGATAATTGAAATATAAATGTATTTTCAAAATAACTTATGAAAATATCTAACCAAATCTAATTTTAACACGAAGGTATACCCCCAATGATAAAATGGTCACAAAATTATCAAGGAGGAACATTTGAACATAAATAATTTCAAAGATACATTAATCACTTATGTAGAAGCTATAGTCTTCGAATTTCAAATACATTCATTCTCTACTATATTGTAATATTCCCAAATGGGGAAATGCAACAATACATGCATTAAAAACACATTTTTCATAAATTTATGCATGAAGATATGAATTCAGCCCATGGATCCATTATATATGACATTAAAACAACCAAATCTGAAAGGAAATCAGAAACAAATCATTATAGCCTAGTTAAAGAGGCATCCCATGCTCAAAACAACCCAAAAACACTAAAACCCCAAGACTACTACAACACAGAAATTACTGCAGAAAGTGACACAGCATTTATTTGAGGGTTATACTTAAAAATAGTGAGACAAATCAGATATTCTCATATATAAATCAAATAATCTCAAAAACAGAGATCTAGTATCTTTTTACATAAATCCAAGATCACCTAGCAAGGGTTTCTTGATAAACATGAACTACAAGAAGAAAATGCTATGGATCTATGGCTGAATCACGTAGAATGGATGAATCACTACATACATATGGCTGAACATGCAAAGAAATGGTTGTAGCTCCTCCTACTAGCCTTCCAGGATAAAGGTTGATCCTCCTCTCGAGAAACTAGCTCATACAACAAGGGTTTAAACCCTCCCGCTACAACACCATGTAAAATAACATAGATCCTCCAAGATATTGTGCTGTAGCTATTAGTGAATGCTTGGCCAAGTTTCATATAGTAGAATTGAATTCCAAAAAACTCCTCTTAGATTTCTTAAACAAGATCTTCAAGGAAGAGTGGGGAATTCCCACCTGAGAAAACCCTTGCACTAAACAGTGCAACAAACTTAGCTAAATAGCTGATGCATGAAAATAATTCTAAATATACCCAATAGTAAAATAATATCTTCCATCATGCCCCATATGGCTTCCATTACCTTCATTATATAGTTGATTAGCTTCCTCACCATGGGTCCCACCCATTCATGAGGTTACTTCCACGCAAAGGATCCTCCTCCAAAATTACGTTGTCTCCATTATTCCCACTCATCTATTGACATCACTATTTGATTTGGTCAACCTTGAATTTATCTACATGCATTGTCTCCTTTCACACCCAAGGTGTCTTTATTCTTACTAGCTAAACTGATCTACATTCACATTGGGCTATCTTTATTGATGATCCACTCATCCCATATTAATGTTGTTGACTTGGTCAAACTTGACCTTGTCCACATAATTTAGACTTTTTCACACATTAGGATGCTTGATCTAGTAATTAATATGATCCCCTTTCACATTAAAAGGGATTTTATGCCTACTTAAGATACTTATGGGCCTCCTTACCCATTTATTCATCTAACTATATGTTAAGAGAAAAATTAATATTCCCATTAGCTACAAACTAATTTGGGAATATTAAGTCTTCCCCTCCCAAATGTTTCTTGTCCTCAAGAAACTGCAAGGGTGCTGCAAAATCTCCCCTCCTCCTCTTGTGGCCTTCACTCCCAACAATCCCCACCATTGCTTCAGATATTCTACAACAATTCTATCTCCCAATGGTTCCTCCCAAATGTGTAAGTTTTCCTTTGGTGGATAAAAAAAATATCTCTCATCATGAAATAATGGAAGTTCTATATGGAAAGCTTCTTTTTGTTCAATGGCCTCCTCAAGGTATAAGTGATGACAATCATGGGGGACTTCATTCCCAATGAAAACTCCCATCTCCATGCTATCATCCAAATGAAATGAATCACCTCCTAGATTGGTAACTCATAGAAAACCTCCTCCCAAGTGTTCATGAGAGGCATCCTCCAAACAATCATATGGCCCACATCATAAAGAAACAAGTGGTCTACTTAAGTCGCCATTTCATCTCCCATGCTCCCCTTGAAACATGTAATGCAAAAGGTGTGGTAAATTTCTTTCCCTAAGGACACATCCAACCAATGTGTCTCTCCTCCAATCATGTTCCCAACCAAGATAAGGACATCTTCAGCATAAGGAATCATAATTAAAGTCATGCTAGCTGCCATATCTAATAAGGGAGAAGGAAAATGGTCCCTCATGTGCAACTAGTAGTTTTTCTCCTAACTACTATAGAGTATGATATAACAAGTGTTCTTTCCACCACTTGTTTTCTACCCATTCTTCTTGCATTTTTGGAGAAGGTGTATGATGGTTGGTGTTAATGAATCACGCCATGATGAGCACATCATATCCCCAAAATATTCTAGGGAATGGTCAACATCACCATTTCTCATGGCCCCAAGTACCCCATGAGCAAAATAATAAAGAGTGCTCCCTCCTGGAGAAATGCCCTGCACATGTGTGTTAAGAAAATTCAAGTATATAGTAAATATAACATGATGTTTCAGAAATACAATCTTTACCATACCCTTGGTTTCAATCAGTGATGTAGCTCATGGATGAGCTCCCTCTCACACCCAATGAATAAGGAGGTGGTAATGATAACTCTTCCCAAGAGCTATGTTCCTCCTCAACCAGCAAATAATCTATGCACTTCCCCATGTGATAGTGCATCTCCTCTTTGAAGTTTTCCCACATGAATCCCTCCAAGATAGTATGGTATGCTCTAATGAAACTAGTTGGATTAGAAAGCAAGATCTTATAGGTTGCATATAGTAGCTTTCCCTTCATCATGGAGTCTCTAGTCAAATAGATCTGATCATGAAAGTAACTTACTCAATGAACCACTTTATACGTCCTATATATCCACCAATTTCCCATCAAGAACCTTACATGTGAAGAGGTTCTTGGAATATTCCATCAATAGTTGGGATTCCCAATATGGATCTAGGCTCCCCAACAATGACAATGTTGTAGAAATCTGAAATGAAGTACCTATCATATGATGGTTCTCCTCTTTTACATGCTCAATGCCAAAGTCACATGTCGAACTATTGTAACTCCCTTTTTGCTACCTCTCTTGCCCAAGATAATATTGAAGTATATGAATGTCAATATCCTTTTGAAAGGTCTCTTTCTTCCAAAACTTCCATAGTTTGTCCCATCCATACAAGAGTGGTAATACCATATTTTTATATTCAAAAATATTTATTATATGTAGAAGTATCATCTGCTTCTCCAAGGCTATGGAGTGGCCATTTGACACCATGCTTATATCATGATATATTTCTAAATCCTCCTTTTCTGGCACAATTACATGAGTGGAAAATAGCAATGTCCATATCAGAAAATTGCTTATCTCTCCTTGGAACCCATCAATGGTTCTCATCACTTTGGTAGCTCCTCTCAAGGTTTCTTCCTTAGAAAAATATGTCATTTTTGCAACAAGTTGAGAGAAAAATTTATTAATATTCTCATCAGGGCGTCACCCTTGTGGTATGCCACCATGCAGAGAGACATCAAGGAATAGAGCAGGATGTATATGTGTGTGGACTGATTTTTCCTTGCCTTCACTGCACAAATCCTCTTGCCTCTTTTGTGATTCAATATTGTGAAATAGAGAGGGGTGTGTCCTCCTCATCATATGATTCTTTTCCTCCCCTTTATCTCCTTATATCTTCAAGATCTCACCATTTTCCAATGATGGCACATGTTTCACATGGATTGTGCCATGATATCCATATGTGAGATTCTTTGGAACTCCTTGCAAGAGTGCAAGGGTTTCTCTCCTTGGAGAAAATGCTCCATCTTCCTCTTCATGAGGTATTGATTGTGCACTTGATATGATAGCGTTGTTACCTCCAACCTTCTATTCCTCCTCATCAATATTTGAGAATGCATCATCAACAATGAGAGACCCTAGATCTTAGTTTTCTCTTGAAGGAGGAATCTCCATGTCTCTCTCTTGAGAAGAAATATCATCATGCAATGGTGACTTTTCTCTTGGCGGGGTATACAAATTTTCATCCCCCTCAATCATTTTCTGAAAGGAAGTTTGGCTTATAGATCCTTCCAACCCGTGCAAAGGTTTTGCTTGTTTTGATTTTATTTTTTGTGAAATCATCTCTAAATATAGAATAAAAGGGAGATCAACAACTTAGAAATAGCCACTTCGAGGTGGCAACCTCCAATACATTACATAAATGAAAAATTCTTGGATGATACAAATTACAAAACCTCCTTTCAATATATAAGAGTACATGGGGCCACAATTTAATCCTATTGGAGCCACAACGTAATCCTAGCCGACATAACAATAATAATTTAACGACACAATAATAACAATATGGGGGTTACAGGGGTAGAACAATAACAATAAGGGGGTTACACTAAAAACAATAAGGGACTACACTAGTAATATAAGGACCTAACATACGTCTCTCCTTCAAAAAGGTGTTGTCCTCAATGCTTGAGTAGCTCCGGGTGATTTTGTATAAAATGCTCATCCTCCCATGTAGAATTTTCTATGGGTAAGTTCTTCCATTTGATGAGATACTTCGAAATTGATCGATTTCGTAGTTGTCTAGTTCTTGTTTCTGTGACTGCTTCAGGTTCAAATATTGTTTTTCCCTCCTCATCAAGTTCTCACAATACTGTTTGAACTAGAATTTTGTCCCCTATAACCTTTTTTAAGCATGAAACATGGAAAAATGGATGCACTCGTGAAGAAGTAGGAAGATCCAATTTGTATGCCATAGTACCAACCTTTTCCAAAACCTTTTTAGGACCATAGTATTTTGGTGATAACTTATTATCCTTCTTAGCTTGCTTGAGCGACATTTGTTTGTATGGTTGTAGCCGTAAAAATACCCAGTATCCCATTGATCTGCCTATTGTTTCATTTGATTTTGTGCCAAATTTAGGTTATCCTTTAAAAGTTGGAGAAATTCTTGTTGATGCTCGATGTGATCCTCCATTCCTTGAACCCAAGCATTTCCCCTTAAGGAAGATGTGATGGATGGTGGATGATATCCATAAAGTGCCATAAATGGGGTAATTTTTGTTGTAGTATGGAAGGAAGTGTTATACCACCATTCAACCAGAGGTAACCACTTAACCAATTGTGCTTGCTTATCAGAAACAAAATAAAAAATATATCCTTCCAAACATTTATTCACTATCTTTGTTTGACCATCAGATTGAGGATGATAAGATGAGATATGAGCTAGTTGAGTACCCAAACAAGAAAATAATTTCATCCAAAAATTTCCTGTAAAAATGGGATCTCTATCACTTACAATAATCTTCGGGTTTCCATGTAGCTTTTGAATTGTTTCCATAAATGCAATAGAAACTATAATTGCTTTAAATGGATGATATAATGCACAAAAGTGTGGACACTTGGTATGTATATCAACTACCACCATGTTGACAAATCTCCTCCCAACGTTGACTTGGAATGGATAAAGGTTGTAGAACACCTGGGGTCTTAATTGTCTCCACTTTATTTTGCTCGAAAACCAAAAATTCCACCACAAACTTTTGAATATCAGATTTAAGGCCATCCCAAAAAAATTCTTTCTTCACCCTGTGGTAATTTTAAAAAAATCCCAAGTGTCCTCCTAAAGGAGAAGTGTGCAATTCCAAATGAATATTTTGTTTTAGTTGGGAATTCTTGCAAATATATAAGCGATATTTTTACCATAATGAATCATTTTTCCAAATAAATTTATTAGATGTACTAGGATCTTGCTGGAACTTTTGAATGAGAGTCCACACTTATTCATCCTTCTTCCATTCATCCTTTGCTTCGGTTATCGAATCTGGTTGGATAATTGAAATGGAAAAAAGCAATGGTTCCACCTCTTCATCCTTTCTTGAGAGTGCATCTGCAACAACATTTAGCTTCCCTTTTTTGTAGATGATTTCAAAGTCATAAACCCACATCTTTGTGACCCATTTTTGCTGCTCTTCTGAAGATAGTCTTTGTTACAAAAAGTTTTAAGACTATCATTATCAATTTTTACCTTGAAGTGTCTTCCCATTAGGTAAGGTCTCCATTTCTTTAGTGCATGTAGTATTTTCAACATTTCCTTCTCATAAATAGCCTTTTGTAAATACTTTCCTTTGATTAAATGACTTTCAAAAGAAATGGGTCTTCCTTCTTGCATTTAAATAGCACCAATTCCATTTTGTAAGGCATCACATTCCATAATAAAGGTTTTTGTGAAGTCTGGCATAGCTAAGACTGGTCCTAGGCACATTGCCTTTTTAAGATGTTCAAAGGCCTTAGTTGCTTCAGGATTCCATGAAAATGCATCTTTCTTCAATAATGTTGTTAGAGGTGCTAATATTGTCCCATTATTCTTAACAAAATTGTGATAATACCATGTTAACTAGAGAAATCCATGTAACTGCTTTATGGTTGTGGGGACTTTCCATTCCTTAATGGCTTTAATTTTGTTAGGGTCTACCTTGACACCCTCGTGAGATACAATATGACACAAATATTCCACCTCTTGTACTCCAAAGAAACATTTGGGTGTTTTTTCATATAATTGTTTCTCCTCCAATAGTTTGAGCACCCTGTCAACATGTAGAACATGATCCTTCCAAGACCTGTTGTTGATTAGTATATCATCAAAAAATACTAGCACAAATTTTCTAAGGAGTGGTTTGAAAATGGAATTCATCAACCCTTGAAATGTAGAAGGTGCATTGGTAAGGCCAAAAGGCATGACCAAAAATTCATAATGACCCTCATGAGTTTGAAATGTTGTTTGGTCTCTGGGTCTTCATTCTAATTTGATGATATCCTGAACGAAGATCCAACTTGGTAAAATAAATTTCTCCATGTAATTCATCAAATAATTCATCAATCACAGGAATGGGAAATTTATCTTTAATAGTGAGCTTATTGAGCTCCCTATAATCATGACACATGATCGATGATCCATCTTTCTTGTGCTAATACTACTATAGCAGAGAAAGAAATTTGACTAGGTTGAATTATACCTACCTCTAACATTTCTGCAATCATTCATTCAATTTCGCTCTTTTGGACATAAGGATATCTGTAAGGCCTGATTTTTAGAGGAACACTTATTGGAATCAAATGAATAGCATGATCATGATCACGAATAGGTGGGAGTCTTTTGGGAGGATCAAACACCTTGGAATGATTGTCTAATACTTTTTGGAGATATGGAGAAATAAATGATTTTGATGTTGGAACTTCTAGTGAGCATAATTGTGCAATTGCGCCCCGTTGTTATTTCTTCAGAATATTTGTCATGAAATTAGAGCTTATTATCTTTCCTAGCTTCCCTATGATACCCCTTAATTCAATTTCCTTTCCTTCCGAAAAAAAAATTCAAGAAAAGCTCTTGAGAATTAAAAGCTACCATCCCCAAGGATTGTAACCGTTGTACTCCTAGTACAACATCACCACCTCCCGTTGGGATAGAAAGCATTAAACTATTCCATACATATTCCCTCATGGCTAGCTTGATATTATGGCATTTTCCAGAGCAATTTATAGTTCCTCAATTTGCAACCATGACTTGACATTTTGGTGCTAGGTATAGGAAACAATTCAATTCCTTGGCTACCTTACAATGAGTAAAATTACGGGTACTACCCGAATCAATCAACACTATTACCTTTTTCTTCTTGATATTTCCTTCTATCTTGAGAGTTTGTGGAGTGGTAATTCCTACCAATGCATTACATGATATATTTAGACTCATTTCTTCTTCTTCTAGGGTTTCTTCCTGGTGTATATCCTCTACTTTTGAAGTTTATTCTTCATTTTCTTCTTCCTCTTCACAATCTATGTAAAATAATTTATTCTTAGTGCACTTATGGCCTTTAGTGTATTTGCTATCACAACTGTAGCAAAGCCCTTTTGCTATTTTTTCTTCCAATTGTTGTGGTGTCAACGTTGTAGGTTGTGGAGGTCTAGGAGTAGCAACACTTCGATCTTTATAGATGTGAGTTGTAGGATTCCTTGTCGCCATAATTTCACATTCAATTTTTCTTGCCAACCTGAATTCGTTCTCCAAGGAATCAGGTTCCCAAACGCAAACTTCATGTTGGATGTCATCCTTTAAAGTCCTTATGAATACATCAAACTTGTGTTCCTATGGAATATTAGTTGCCCTTATATTCAATTTTTTTGGAAGTCCTCAATGTGCTCTACCATTGAACCCTTTTGTTTGAGATTTATCAATTGGCTAAAGAAGGTGTTGCTCTTTGTATCCTCATAATGTGCTATCATTTCCTCCATAAAAATTGACCAACTGACAATTTTTTTACAAGAGCAAAGCCATCGATACCATACAAATGTATTTTGTTCTAAATGTAAAGTTGCAATGCGTACGTTTTGTGTTTTTTACATTATTGAGATCAAAATATTGCTCCATCTGTAGTATCCATGTTATGGGATCATTGCCATGAAAATTCCTCATATCCATATTTGGAATATGGTGGTTCTTCAATCCAACATTAGAGTTCATGAAATCATGATTAACATGTATTTTATTCTCATCATGAGTTTCCTCTACTATATTTTCTCCATTAGGAAACATTTCTTATATCAACGTTGCCAAATCATTCTTCATGTTTTCAATGTTGTCTTTCATTTTTTCATCTATCTTAGCTTCCATGTCATCCATCTTAGCTTCCATTCCATCCATGACCACTTCCATGCCATCCATGACCACTTCCATGCCATCAATATTAGCTTCCAAACCATTCATCTTAGCTTCCATGCCTTTCTCCAAACCATCCATCTTAGTTTCCATGCCTCCCTTCAAAACATCCATTTCATTTTTTCTTGCTCTTTGCAATAGTGAAATTTGGTGCACTTGCTCTTGTAATTTTGATATCTCATGTTGTGTTTCTTCATTTTCATGAGTCATAGTAGAGCCTTAAGAAGACTTAATTGGTGTTGAATTATTTTTAGGGGGAATTTTAGAACCCAATATTAATATCTATTCTTCAATATTCCCTTGGAATAAATTCAAACTAATTTTTTTCAAATGAGACTTATGTAATTCAAAAACAATACACACCTTTTTCTTGCTTTTGAGGAGCTCGATATTGAAACTGAATTATCTCTGCAATTTCAGATGCCACAGGTCTGAACTTATTTGGATTCTTCAAGGCAAAGTTATGTCCAGTCTCCCACAATGACACAATTATGGACTCGTTCAGTAGAGTGAAATTGTACAACTTGCCATGTCTCACTGTTTTCTCCGTTGGCTCTGAAATTGATAGAAAAGAAACTAAACTCCGTGTGCTTCCAGCCAATATTTACAGAATTCCAATCTGATGCTCATAGAGGGAGTTATGAATATTTTCTCATGATCACCTCTTGAGATGAAATTCGAGAGCCTGAAAAAGACCTAACTTCCACAGATCATATCTTCAAAAATATTGTGAACCACGCTCTGAAATTTTGTGAAGATGTTCCTCAAGATTTCGGCTTCGTGCTCTAAATATTTTACCTTTTGAATATTCATAGAAAAAATGTTAGAGCGAAAATACCACGATGACCTATTTGGTGCAGTGAAACCCTAGAATCCAAAGCTCTGATAGCGAATGTTGTGAAACCAACTCCAAAAATAGAAGAAAAGAGAGATCAATGCCCTAGAAATAGCCACTTCGAGGGGGAAACCTCCAATACATTACATAAATGAACAATTATTGGATGATAAAAATGGCAAAACCTTCTTTCTATATATAGGAGTCCATAGGGCCATAATGTAATCCTAGTGTGGCCACAATGTTATCCTAGTCGACCTAACAATAATAATTTAATGGCACAATAATAACAATATGGGGGTTACAAGGGTACAACAATAACAATAAGGGGGTTACACTAACAAAAATAAGGGACTATACTAGTAACATAAGGACCTAACATGATTATCTCCACAGAAGGTGTTTCATACAATTTTTCATCAAACCTTTCCACTACTCTTCTAATGAAATTTGCATAAGTAGATGTATCTGCATTATTTAATGAAAAGGACTCAAACAATCACCAATCATAAGCCTTACCTTCAAAATGCAGCACTTCTACTTTAATGGCTTCATTTTCTTAAACTTGATGTTGTTGCTCATAGGTGTCTAGCTCCTCCACCCAAACCCTGGCTAGACATTTAAGTGAGCCATCAAAAGTAGATAGAAAAAACCTACCCACACCATGCTTCTTGCCCCTTGTGCTCCTCTCCTCCTTGATCTTGCAAAACCCTTAGAAGTTCAAGTGATATTTGAACCGCTTAGATTGAGACTCATACTCTTGTAAATAATCACCAAGAGTCTCCTTCTTTGGCACATATCCTTTCTCCATCTTATTTTCAATGAACATATGGTTGGTAGAGAATTTTAAATCTGATGGTGTGGCTCAATACTCACACCCATAATATGAGGAATTATAGCTTTCCTCATGTACAAATATTGTTGAGGGATCTCCAAGTTTTTCCCTCCTCATTTCTTTGATGTCTTTGGTGATACCATGCAGAGTTTGAAGAAGAAGTTTTGAGAACTTATTCCCTCCACACAATAAGGGTTTTCCTTGATCCATTTTTTTATATCTTCTCCTTTCTATGATAAGACTCCATAATGGTTGAAGTACACAGCCTGAGCCACGATTAGAGCTCTGATACCACTGTAATATTCCCAAATGGGGAAATGCGGCAATACATGCATTAAAAACAAAATTTTCAGAAATTTATGCATGAAAAAATAAATTTATCCCATTTATCCATTATATATTACATTCAAACAACCAAATCTCAAATGAAATCAGAAACAAATCAGTATAGCCTAGTTAAACAGGCCTCCCGTGCTCAAAATAGCCCAAAAAATCTGAAACCCCAAGACTACTGCAACACAGAAATTACTGCGGAAAGTGAAAGCAGAGTTATTTGAGGTTTATACTAAAAAATAGTGAGACAAATCAGATCTTCTCATATATAAATCAAATAAGCTCAAAAGCAGAGATCTAGTCTCTTTTTACAGAAATCTAGGATGACCCGACAAGGGTTTCTTGATAAACATGAAGTACAAGAAGAAAATGATGCAGATATATGGCTAAATCATGTAGAATGGATGAATCTCATGATAAATATGGCTTACCATGCAAAGAAATGGTTGTAGCTCCTCCTACTAGCCTTCCGGGAAAAGGGTTGATCCTCCTCCTAGGAAACTAGCTCATACAACAGGGTTTAAACCCTCCCACTGAAACACCATGTAAAATAACGTAGATCCTCTAAGATAATACACCGTAGTTGTAGGTCAATGCTTTCCCAAGTGCCAGATAGTGTAAATGAAGTCTAGAAAAGTCCTCTCAGATTTCTTAAACAATATCTCCAAGGAACAGTGGGGAATTTGCACCTGAGAAAACCCTTGCACTAAAAATTGTAGAAAACTTAGCTAAAAGGATGAAAATAATTCTAAACAGACCCAATCATAAAATCATATCTTCCATCATGCTCCATATGGCTTCCATTCCCTTCATTATATAGTTGATGAGCTTCCTCACCATGGGTCCCACCCATTCATGAAGTTACTTCCATGCAAACGCTCCTTCTCCAAAATTACGCTGTCTCCATTAGTTCCCCTCATCTATTTACAATGTTGTTTGATTTGATCAACCTTGACTTGATCTACATTCATTGTCTCCTTTCACACCTAAGGTGTCTTTATTTCGACTAGCTAAACTGATCTACATTCACATTGAGCTATCTTTATTGATGATCCACTCATCCCATATAAGTGTTGTTGACTTGGTCAAACTTGACCTTGTCCTCATATTTTAGACTTTTTTCACACATGAGGATGCTGGATCTAGTTATTAACATGATCCCTTTTCACATTAAGAGGGATTTTATGCCTACTTAAGATACTTATGGGCCTCCTTACCCATTTGTTCATCTAACTATATGTTAAGAGAAAATTAATATTCCCATTAGCTACATGCTAATTTAGGAATATTACATATATAGCCCATTTCTATAAGTGATATGGGCCCATATGAATGTTATTATAAATGGTAATGTTAGGTATATTATAAATTTTATGGAAGGATGGAGGACGTAGAAAATGTTAGGTTTTTCCTCTTCTACAAATTGGTTTTTCCTCTACTACAAAATACTAACTTCCACTACTGAGGGCAAGGAGAATGTGATATACATGGACAGAGTTACCTGTATAAAAAAATAAAATAAAAAATATTGCCTCTTCCTTCAAGGAAGGTAATATTTTTCTTTTGCATGGTGTATTGATTTTTTAGAAATGGCATCTACATAGGAATTCCCACTCTATTTATGATCATGGGCAGATCACATGCGTTGGATGATAGCCATTCCTAGTCAATCCACATTCATGCATGTATGATCACTTTTTTACCTTTTGAAATTCACGATATTAGTGAGCTGAAGGAGATATTTACAAGGGGATTGTATATGTTTCCTTCATATCCATGTTTCTTCCAAAGTTTGGTATCTAGTGGAGTGAAGTGGTATATATTTTGTTTATGGGTTTATATTTTTCCATATATATAGAACTCATAGAGTTTTTAATGTTCTTTTGCTCATATCAGTGTTGACATGATAACACAACCTTCCATATCACCTGTGTTAGGGCCCGAGCAGTCGCGATGAGACTTAATATGCTACCAACAATTTTTTATTTTTTTTTGTTAAACATGATACTCTTTTTCACCCCTTTCCCTTCAAATCCCTACATATCTGGAAAATAAGGGTAATGAATATATAAGAGGGATCTAAAATTTTTGGGGTGTCCCTACATATTTAAGAAAAAGAAAAGTGAATATAGAAGAGAGATATTTTCACATCTTATTAAATATTTTCAAGGGGAAAGCCATTACTCTCTATATTAGAAGCACATATGAGGTTGGAATTTTGAAACAAAGTCTCAAAAAAATTCTTGGAATTGCTTCTCCTTCACTAAATATGTTATATGAAGGGAAAGTATTAAAAAACTATATGACAATGAAGGAGCATTGTAATGTGTGGGATTTCACAATAATCTTTAATAAAAGGATGGTGGGTGGAGTTCAAAGTTTCAGAAACCTTATTGGATCATCATACATTAAAATATCTTATTCAAGATGCACTAAAAGGAAAGACTATTGATGTGGCCAAAATGATCTTAATTTCCAGGACCTTACATTTTTGAGCAAATTGAAAAGGTTCTAGGTATGGAATTAAAAACACGAGAGGTAAAATCATACTTTGTTGATCTACAATATAAGTCACTAATATCTACTTTTAATGGTTTCTATCGTAGACCTAAATACTTATATCAATGGGTGTACTATTCTTGGATAAAAAAAATCTATCTCTACTTATACCTTAAAGGCTTGTTCATAGTACAGTTTCATACAAAGAGAGATATGGATAATGTTCTAAACAAAGGACCATGGTTTTTGGGTAGAGGGAGACTATTTGTTACCCATGCCTCCTAGAATTTGATTCAAAAAGCATAGTGGTAACAACTATGTTGTTTTGGGTGAGGTTGCCAAATATCCCTCTTCTTTTCTAACACCATAAAGTCTTTGAGGATATCGAAGATATTTTGGGAAAATTCAAAAAAATTAATATTAAAAAAACCACAAAATGAATATTTACATTTTCCAAGATATGTATGGAGATATACCTTCGAAAAGTTCTCCCTAATCCTCTTCTTTTAAAACATGAAATCTGTGTGTTATATTATGAGAATATGACATTAATATTTTGCACTTGTTTTCAAATATCTCACTTGCATAATACTTTCCCACAAGAAAAAAGGGACCCAAAAAATAAAAATAGGTAGGCCGCTAAGCAAAGGGGATGAAAATTTCCTTACACTTCCGAAGATAAAAAAAAAAATATCCCAAGGAAAATCCTCCAAATACAAAAGGAAAGACACAACCTAGAATCTAATCAAATGGTTGAGTGGAGGATCAATCCAAAACAATTAATCTTAGTTAAACTGGTACTTAAGCAACATAGATCATACTATCATAATAGTAGAAAAGGGAAACATCCAATGAAAATAAAGTGGGGGGCATAAAGAAATCTAATGTATACGAGAACTCAAACTCAAGCAAAGAAGTTCCCCCCAAGGGATAAGGAAATCAGCTGGAAATAGTAACAACCACTCAAAATTAAGGAGTTTGCTAAAAGCGGAGAAAAAGAAAGGAAAAAAGGAACTCTAACTGATTTTCATCACACTTATAGCTAATAAGTTTATGTAAATTTTTTATGGTTTTTTTCTTCTTTTTGTGCTTTAAATTAAAGACTCACATGATCAAATGATTTTTTATTGTTTTCCTAATGTAATTTTGTTCCTTATTTTATAGGTTGAATAAAATTACAACCTTTCATCACAAAAATAAAAATGAATTTTTATGATGATATGTTGTAGTTTCTAGGAAAAAAATTATTTATAATACCTTTCATAAAATATCTTTAGCCAAACTTACACCCTTCATGGATATTTTTAGACATTTCAAAATTTTGAATTTTTGTCATGTCATGATAGTGTTAAATGTGATGTTTTGATCCTTAAAACATATTCTATGTTTTTATGTATATTATTCTATGTTTTTATGTATATTATTTTCTTTAAGAAAGTTATGTGTTATCCTACCAAAATGTAAACTCTACTAATTTTATTTCTTGAACTAAATTCATGTCTCTACATGAAAACCTATCCCTTTTATAATTTTTTCTTGCTCTACATAAAGATCATCTCTTTTAAAGAGTATATATTTTATGGTTTCGGAATGAATTTTAACATTTTGTCTTCGCAATTGAAATTATCTTCTGCTTATACTTATAAAGGGTTCAACCATTATATATTAATCCAAATTATAGTCTCACAATTTTTACTTGTCTACATTGGATGTGAATGCTTTGCTAACGTATTTAGAATTTGAATACTTGATTTTATATATCCCACAAATATTATGCCTAATATCCTTCTAATTGTTGTCAGAACGTTGTATTTTCATAGAGATAAAAATAATTTCTATTTATTAGCATTATGTTTTCTATCAAAAAATTCCTTTATATTTCATGAAAATTTGTGATTTATGGTGTTTTAAGGTATTTTACTTTGCATGGTATAAAATTCACTTTCATCAACTTTTATTTATTTATCAATATAACTTTTTCGTGAAGATTTGTGATTTATGATGTTCTAAGGTATTTTAGTTTGAATGGTAGAATGTGAATTTTAATCAAGTTGTATTTATTTATCAATATAGCTTTTGGATGTAAAAGTTTTAGTGTGAATTTTAAGATTTGAAATTTTTTTATAACAACGAAACTTTATAAAAAGTTATCTTGACATTGAAGCTCTTCACATCATTATTGAGAATTCCCATAAAGTCATTTAAATAGATCACCTCCATTCATTAACCATTTCATCATATGTTTGAAAGCCTCGTCAAGAGAGTTCAGAATGAAAGCATGGAATTCTTTACAGAATATTTTTGGAAACAATATCACAATTTATACATCATTCTCATAATTAGCTTCCAATAAAACTGTATGATATTTCTCTAATAAATTTCATATAGATGTGATTCTAGGAACAATTTCAAGCACAAAGGATTCGAGATAGAATATTGTGTGATATCCATTGAAATTTGAATCATTGGAGAATTAATATATGTGAGGAATATTTAAACATGGATAATTGATGTTAAAAATTATGTGCAATTACCAATTTTCTATTTTTCACTGTCATTGTGATGTATGGGTTGTGATTTCATTTGTCATAATATTACGCTTCATTTGTAGAGGTAGGGTAGGAATTATTCTCTTATTTAATCAATGCCTATGATTCCATATGTGTTCCTTTAAATTTTCCCTTTATATCCTCTTTCATTAAGTGTAAGTGCCTTCCTATTTTATTTTCAAATTCTACTAATATACCCTCTTGAAAAATATTAGATATTTTTCTTTTAAATATATGAAGATGTATAAAAAATATTGTGTAACATAAATAAACAACAACATTTTGTAAACACTTGCAAAGAGAAATGATTCAAGCTTAGATTAGTATATTTTAATATATCAATAACTCACACATTGTATATTTGATAATAAAACCCACAAAACCAGCTTAACATGAATTCCTAGTCATAAAAAAAATAATTATAATATATATTCATTAAATGAATGCTTAAAGTTTCAAGCACCGTGAATAATTCCTCAAGCCAGGTTACATGTCCTTTCTGGACATAATTGAGAGTTATGAATGAGAATTATGATCTCGAAAATTTCATGGGTCAGAATAAACGCACTTATAGCTTGAATGATCCTCATTCAATTTTTGGTCTCATGAATGAGATCTAAAATGAGAAAAATTATGATCATAGAAGACCTTCCTCATCTCAATAAAAATATGATAATTGTTAGGAGGTATTGTGCACTAAGCATAGGTAGGATACTCATGGTCATATCTTGCCATTATGACCATGAATTAGGCCTCAACCCACTAAACATTACGTATGTGTAGGATATTTTTCTTGTGAAAAAAGTGCATGAGATACCTTATAAGGTATTATGCACGAGTCATAGTTATTGATTTCTTAATAATGGTTGGGGTTTAAACATGGGGTCTTGGGCCTTAAATTATCCTTATCAAGCTTAGTGGGAATATAAGAGGCCTCCAAATATAACCCATTTCCTACGTAATATATATTTGGACTCTAACTCGCGCTATGAGTGCAATTAGGAGTCGGTTCACAGTGATTGGATTTAGAGCCTTCACAATCATTATAGGAAGAGAAAAAATTAACATAGGAATTGAATGGGTCCTATCATGTTTGACACCAATGACACCAATGAAGGAAAGATATACTGACTAATGATAACTTTGTAAATTATATTTTATCTCTCCATATAAATATGAGAAAGTTTAGGATGTGTTATGTATCATTCTTAAATGAGGTTTTTTGTGCTCAGAATCCATCAACAAAGCTTTCAAAACACCACATATGACCACTAAATGAGATATTTCATTTACTATTAGGAATATGATCACTATTAGGAAGTGTTACACAATAAAAAATAATACTTGATTTTAGGAAATAGATAATTAATGGAAGAAAGTTACTTAGTATTCAAATTGGGATTTTTAGATTTGGGATACTATATTAAAAAATAATTGTATGGGATACCTAGCCTTAGTATCAAAATACATGCCCAAGTGGTGTAGAGTAGTATGTGATGGGGTGCACTCTTAAGGCACTCCATTCTGTAAGGTCACCCGTTCGAAAAAAAGATTAAGATTAATCTAAATGAACAAAATATATATATATAGTGCACGTTATGAGAAGAAGTATTTAATAGTAATGCATGTTATGAATATTACATGAGGCTCGTGATAATGTCAAGGGATTAAATAAGAGTATTTGGCTTTAAATGATGATTCTTAGGATTTATGGCCATCATGTATGTCCAAAACCACCAAGCATTACCTATTTAGTGTACTATGACATGGAATTAATTTATTATTAGCAGGTATTTCCCACCATAGAATAATCTTAAGATCTCAGCATTGACGAGGGAATGAAATTAAGGGTAAATTCAATAAATAATGTTCATTAATATTGACGAAGATGCATAATGATATAAACCACTATACATAACATATACATCGAATCTTTACAATCCTTCTAAATATATCACCATTTTTAGGAGGTATTTCCCATCAAAATTTATTTTGTTGGCCTCGACATTGGTTATTATATGAAATTAAGTGTCAATATCTTCAAATAATAATGATCCTTAGGATTAGGGTCCATTGAAACGGCCTAAAACTCCCAAAATTAATCTATGTAAGGTATCTTTAGCTTCCCATTCAGAACATGAGTGTCATTACAAAGTATTGTACAACATGTATTACTGCCGTTACAAAGTATTGTACGTCAGGAGCATGTATTAGTGCCATGAAAATGCTCAAAGAATGATGGAATATATTACCTTATTATCAAATAATAAGGCATCAAACCACCGCATGTTTTAGTTTTACTGAATCTTTATCATTAAATATCTAAGGGATATTTGAAATTTTAATTAGATCTTGGCTGTCAATCAAAAGCACTCTCACCACATATTCGTATGAAGTCCTAGACATTGTTTCTGATTGGGGAATGAAATATAGGGCCTTACGCTATTAAACTAAGTGGTCTTGTGTGTAAATCATGAAGTTTGGGTATTGTGGGCCAAATAAGGCTTCAAGTTAATTAAATTTTATAGGAAATATGTTATTTGTTATCCTAATCTATGTTAATATACCTCATAAGATTTTATTTATAATAGATTAGAAGTTGCAACATACTCCTCATGCCCATATAGATATCTGCAAATATTATGGCCTTGTTATTAATGTATTGGTCAAATACAATGTAAGATTAATAATTTAAACAATTTGAATACATCAAGTTTATTATAAATGAATATGAATTTTTTCCTCTATATTGGATGAATATACTTATGATTACAAAGGACAATTAAAATTGGTTTATATGAAGAATGAATAAGTCTACTTGACCCATTGCGTAGATTCTAAGCTTCGTTAGTTCTTTATACAGGGATTAATTCTTCTTCTTTGGGTAACTCTTCATAATGAATATACATTCTAAAATACACATGCATTATAAGATGTATGAATTTTAGTGCATATGAAATTATAAGGTGCACGTGTTTTAAATACAAATTAATTATTTGAATAAATATAGTGTGGGATAAGTGTTGAACATGAATATGTGGGTGGAGGTTCTCAATGTAAATGTGTTATTCCAAATGCTAATAAAGAAATGACTACAGTGGTTAATTGAAGAGGTGAAATAGAGTGTAGTATTTAGATTGTTTGATAGGATACTTTCCTATCCTAGATTGATATTAAGGTTGTGTGAGTAAGATAGGGAAAGGGGATTTTTGTGTTCATTATCTTCTATATACACCATTTGGAATTGGACAAGCCTTGTAGCCCACATGGATGGTTTAAAATTATTCTTGATCTAATAATCATAATGGGTAATATGAGAAATAAAATGGCTTCTAGATTTTTTCTAAGGCCTAAGCTGTAAAATAATATAACTACTAACTCCAAATTTGTAGAAATTATACAACATGCATGTATATCTTGGATTCACTCGATCTAACAATTTTCTAAAGTTAAATATTGAATCGCTTCTACAAATGTTTGTGGAATTGAAAATGCAATCAACAATTACATAAGCATGAAGAAAGCTCAATCACACACAACAAAGGTAATTTTCCGATGAAAGATTACACCTAGAAACCCCACTATCTTCTATTGTATATTATATCATTGATCATGAAACAATTACATAAAAAAAAAATCTCACAAGAGCTCTCAATAGACCAGTTAATTGTCTCACACTTTCATTAAAAAAATGGCAATCCCTTAGCCAATTTACTATCTCGAGACAAGCTGCCTTCACTGCGCAATCCCTGCTGAAAGAAATCCCTGAAAAGATGAAATCCTGCCCACATTGACTGCGCAAGTATCATGGCATCATCCAATATGTGTGTTCTTGCATGTGTACAAGTGGATAATATCACAACTGATAGTTATCTTCCCTTTCACCTAGAACTCAACTAGGTCTCCACTAGATATGACGTGCATGCAGTTAATAATTGTAAATCTTCAGTTGCATGTGAGATCACTACATGTGAATTAATTAATATTTAATTCACTTGATCTCTCACCAGTGTATCTTCAGTTACAACTAGCACAACTAAGTTTAACACACATAACTGAGTTAAACTATTTACAAGCTACACAATCTCATGCACCACTGTACTTCCAACTCTATTACAACTATAATCACTCAGTTACAACTAGAATTATTCTACATGTCCCACCCGCCAAACTCTAACTAGAAATTCACTTAGCTAATTTATTTTCCACTTTAGTTAACTATGTTCAAGTCCCCATTGATAATATATTACAATTTAATGTCCATCTAAATTAATGGACAATAAAAATAGACATGCACCTAAAAATAGGCTATGGGCCCCACCCTAGTGTAGGTGCTTAATTTTCACTACGATCATGGGTGCCAAAAAAATTTCTTGTTGAATCTCAACACTCCCTCTCAACAAAAAAGGGATTATACTTCACCCTAATCTTGTCTCTATGGTATTCGAATTTTCTCCTCGTGATCGCCTTTGCCAGCATATTTGCATCCCGATCTTAAGTGGGAATGTACTGAAGCAACATAATTCTCCTTTGCAAAAAATATGTGAGATGATGGTACTAGATATCTATATACTTGGTCCGATCATGAAACACAAGATTAATCAAGAGTTTAATGCAACTCTCATTATCACAATGAATCACTGTCAGATCCATCTGAGAACCAAAAAAAACAACCAATATCTTTCTCATCCAAATAGACTTACATGTAGCTTGACTTTTTGCCATGTATTCTACTTCCGCTGAACTGAGTGCCATGGATATTTGCTTCCTGTTGTACAAAGAAAAATCGTAGATTTGGTACTAAAGATCCCTCCTGATGTGCTCTTTATGTTCGATGGAATGCTAGCCTAATTTGCATCTGTGAAGCCATGCAACTTCACTCCATCCGTTCTTCTATACCATAGAACATACTCTGATGTGCCCCTTAGGTATCTCCAAGCATTCTTCCCCACCTTCCAAAATAGATTGTTAGGCTTAACCATAGCTTGACTCAGTTGGTTAACCACATAGAAAATATCCAGTCTTGTGTTAACTAGATACATTAGTGAACCCTCTAGCTGTTGATATACAATAGCATCCACTATCTCTCCAGAAGTAGCATCCTCTTTCCACTAGTTTCCTGGAAAAGGCGTATCCATGGGTTTGCAGCTCTTTGTGCTAAAATTACTTGGTATCTCTTTTTCATACTTGCCTTGAGACACAAAAAGTTCACCATCCCGCAGCCATATTTCCAATCCAAGTAAATAATGAAGGAGGCCCATATCCTTCATTTCGAACTCCCTTGAAAGATCCTCTTTGCATGAGTGTATCAGTTGCTCATCACTAGTCAAAATTAGATCCTCAACATAAAGAAAAATGATCAATAGCTTACCCTCAACCACAATCTGGTACAAGTTTGCATTTGCTTCACTTTTCGTGAAGCCTAGTCTGGTGAAGTAGCTGTCTATCCAAGTGTACCAAGCACATGGTGTTTGCTTTAGTGCATACAATGCTCTTTTTAGCCTACACACATGTGACTCGGTGTTGAATATCTCGGAACCTTCAGGTTGCTCCATGTACACCTCTTCCCCAATGATCCTATTGAGAAGCACAATTTTCACATCCATCTGATGAATGTGCCAGCCCATATGCACTGAGAGTGTAGGGATGGTCCTTATGGAAGAGTACCTATTGACAGGTGCAAAAGTCTCATCATAATGCATCCCCTCGATCTGTGAGAAACCCCGAGCCACAAATCTGGCCTTGTATTTCTCCACACTCCCATCAGTAGCTTGCTTTACCTTGTAGATCCATCTCGAACCTACCACTAATTTGTCAACCGGTCTTGGGAAAATTTCCCATGCACTTTTTTTGACAATGGAGTCATAGTCCTCCACCATTACATTAAACGAAGTAAGTTGTTGCCCTAATTCCTGAAAGGAAGATGGTTCAGTCACAATAAATTTTCTCACAAGAGCCATGTATCCAGTAAATCGGTGAGGCGACTGTCTCCATCTAAGCTGTAAATTAGGGGCTCCTACATTCTCTGCAACATGAAGTCTCAGCCTATCAGCTTCCGTGGTGTGTTTTTTTCCATTTCTGATGGATGGATCTGCATGAGTTCTTTCCTCCACTCGATGAAACTCCTCATGTGGTTGATCCACATCTTGAGACTCATCTTTAGGAACCAACAGTCCTGCTCCACAAGCAAGTATAGCTCCCTCTCAAGGGACAACTGCATAGATTTCCCCTCATCAAATTCTATATCTCGTCGCACAATAGTCATTCTGTTGTTTGGAAAATACACATGATAATTATGGGTTGTTTCTGTATACCCCACAAAAATCCAAACTTCAGCAGTCGGTTCCAACTTCTTCCTAGCATCCTTGGTCACATGCACATAAATAGATGAGTCAAAAACCTTAAAGTGTGAAACATACAGTTTCTTACCAGTGAAAGCTTCTTCAGGTGTAATCATGCCAAGTAATTTATGAGGACAACTATTTTGCACATAAACCGCAGCGTTGCATGCTTCCGCCCACAAATGCATTGGAAGGCCTTAATCATGCTGCACCCACAATAATTCTGTTCTTCCTCTCCAGGACCCCATTATATTGTCGGTAATGAGGCACTATGAGTTCTCTTCGAATTCCTTCTTTGCTGCAGAATTTATTGAATTCATTAGAGATTTATTCTACACCATTTTCGCTCCTAAGAGCCTTCACTTGCTTCCCTGACTCTTTCTCCACCAATGCCTTAAACTCATAGAACTTAGAGAATGTCTTATCTTTCTTCTGCATGAAGAAGATCCACCATTTACGAGAAAATTCATCAAAAAATATTACATAGTACTTATGTTTCGTAGTTGAATCAACCGAGAATGGTCCACACATGTCTCTGTGAACTCTCTCAAGGATCCTTGAAGCTCCTTCTCATGAAAGGTGGACTTTACATACTTCCCCATGGTGAAACCCTTGCACTAATCTAACTGAGCAAGTATTCCCATTGGAAGTCCAGTAGATATTTGTTGCATGACTTTCAGGGCTCCATGATGAAGATGACCCAATCTTTTGTGCCGTAATTCACCCTCATCCCAGCTCACCACTTTCTCCTCCTTTCCCACCATGGGAGCGCCAACATCTACCTCCAACTTGTAGATATTATTAACATGAATCCCTATCCTCTTGGCTTGACCCGTTTTTTTATGCCACAGGAAGGCTTTTCCATCACTAAAAAACAACATCATATCCTTTGTCCTCCAACATTGCAACTGAGACCAAATTTTTCTTCAGACCTGGTACATGCATTATATATTTTAATTGAAATGGTTTACCTGAATCCCTCTCAAATTTAATGGTACCAATCCCGATAGCACTGTATCGTCCATCACCGCCCATCTCAATATGCATCTGGAGATCTTTCTCCTCTAAGTCACGGAAAAGTTCCTTGTCTCTCGTCATGTGAAAGGAAGCGCCACTATCCAGATATCACACCGATCCCAATGCACTTGACACCATGCATGCAATCAAGGATAATAAAAGCTCAAATTGCGAGATAAGGGCTTCACTAGCTGCACCTCCAACAACCTTCTTGTTCTTCTTCTTTTTTGGACAGTTAGTAGAAAAATGCCCATGTTCATGACATTGAAAACACTTCACCTCGGACATGTCCTACTTCTTGACTTTAGAATTGGATTTATAATGGAATTTATTCCCTTTCCCCTTCTTCACCTTGGCATCCAAAGAAAAATCATCTTCATCATCATGCTTTGATGAAGATCCATCTTTGGTGTTCCACCTGAACTCCTCCTGCACCAGATCCGACCACAGTGGTTAGCAATCATGTAATTTTTCCCATCCGTTGACAGTGTCTTCATAACTATGCCAACTCTTAGGAAGTCCTAGGAGAGCCAAAATCACCAAATCATCATCAGCGACTGTTATTCCCACACTCACTAGTTCATCCCGTCATTGGATAAACTTGGTGAGATACTTTGGAATGGTCTCACCCTTTTCCATCTTCATCTTCTCGAGTTTATCTTTGAGCGCCAATTTCCTATGGTCGCTGCTGCTTTAGATTAGATCCGTCAAAGCCTTCCACATAGCATATGGTGTGGCTTTTCCATGGAGGCTTGAGGCAATGTGGTCTCGTACTCCCTCCAACAAGATCCTCCTCGCCTTTGCCACTTTATTTTGCCATGTATCGAGATTGGCAGTATCTGCAACATCTCACTTAGAAATGTCTTTTTCAATGAATTCCTTCAGCTCATTGACTTCCATTACTGCCTCCATATTTTCCTTCCAAGAAATGTAGTTCGAGCTGCCCTCGAGTGCATACTCTAACCTCAAGCCATTGAAATCCATTTCGATCTTGAATCAGTTGTATCACCAACAAAGTATTTCTACAAATTCGAATTCTATTGAGTCATAATTCAACTCCCTCTTCACTTTTACAATTTCTTGTGCTCAGCTACCATGTAGAAATTATACAACATGCATGTATATCTAAAATTCACCCAATCTAACAGGTTTCTAAAGTTAAATATTGCATCGCTTCACAATTTTTTGAAGAATTAAAAACACAATCGCCAATTACATAAGCATGAAGAAATATCAATCACACACAACACAGATAATTTCCCGGGGAAAGCTTATAGCTAGAAACCCCAATATATTCTATTATATATTATATCATGGATCATGAAATAATTACATACAAAACTCTTCTCACAAGAGCTCTTAGTACATCACCTAATTGTATCACACGGGCATACAAAAATTGGCAAATCCCTTAGCAAATTTATTGTCTCGAGGCAACCTGCCTTCACTGTGAAATCGCTGATTAAAGTAATCCTTGAAAAGATACAATCCTTCAAGCCTTGACTGCGCAAGTATCATGGGCTCATCCAATGTGTGTGTTCTTCAATGTGTGCATGCGAATAATGTCACAACTGATAGTTATATTCTGTTTCACCTAGAACTCACCTCGATCTCCACTGGATCTAACATGCATGCAGCTAATAATAGTAAACCCTCAATTGCATGTGATATCACTACATGTGAATTAATTAATATTTAGTTCACTTGATCTCTCACTAGTGTATCTTGAGTTACAACTAGCACAGTTGAGTTTACCTCACTTAACTGAGTTAAACTATTTACAACTTGAACAAACTCATGCACCAGTGCACTTCCAACTCTGTTACAACTAGAATCACTGAGTTAAAACTAGAATTATTATGCATGTCCCACCAACCAACCTCTAACTTGAAATTCACTTAGCTATCTAATTCGCCACTTCAGTTAACTATTTTTGAATCCACATTGAGAATATATTACAGTTTAATGTCCATCTAAATTAAGGGATAATAAAAATAGCCATGCACCTAAAAATAGCCAGTGGGCCCCACCCTAGTGTAAGTGATTAATTTTCACTACGATCATTGGTGCCAAAAAAATTTCTTATTGAACCTCAACAAAATTAATACTAGATTTCCTCTAAAGTATAGAAAAAAAATCATTTTCTTAAACTGATAACATTTATAAAACATATTCTAAATATTTTAAGTATATGTTTTTTCTTAAAAATATATATATATTTTTTAATTATTTAGTTATATTTTTCATGATTTCAAATTACAACAACTTAATGAAGGAAGCCAAATATAGTTTCTTTGGAGGAAAATTGGTCAACAAAGATGAGCTTAGTGAAGAAGAAAAAAAAAATGTTGATGTGAGATATGAAGAGGGAGCTTAGTGAAGAAGCGAGGATGTTGATGTGAGTTACAAAGAGAGACAACAACTCATGCTTCCCTATCCTAAACCATAGCGGTTTTAACTTGTTTACCTCACTTTGCTTAGCAATAACTTATCATATTCTATCATAAATATCGTTATAAAACAAAACTGAAAAATAAAACCCATATATTATAAATACTCAAGATTGAAATTCTATTAAAAATATAAATCACTTTTCATTAAAAAATATATTAAAAATAAATGTTTAATAAAAAAAGAATTTTGATTTTTTTTTATCAATACATAGTAATATTAAATATATATTTTTAATATCAAACCAAGATAAAGGTAAATACTATAATTAAAAAAATAAAAAAAAAACAGACACATTGAAACTATATTATCACTTTTAACATGTACCATATTTATAATAAACGATGTATCATTTCAATTGAAATTCATATTCAATTCAATCTAAAATAATTTAATGATAAATACATATGATTTGATATTTGAAAACATGTGAATGTTTACTGTATTTAAGATTATAAATACCTCGCAATGGAACCTTGGTATCATGTCTGAAAACCTTAATCATGTTTGAAAACTAGGTCGTGAGCAGTGCCTCACTGTGAACCTTTCTTTGCGGGACACTTGTGCGAAGTAATGACTCTTCCCTGTAATAAATTTAATAAGCACAAAGAATGGTTTATTTTTAAATTTTATTTAAGAATAAAATAATTTACACATTTTTTTTAAGCTTTAGGTTATCTTTTTTAAAAACTTGTTTTTGTTTTTAATTTTTTCATAGAAAATTATGAAAATTGAAGATATTAATAAAATTTAATTAAATATTTTGTATATCTAGATTACAACTATTAAATTTCAAAATTTTGTTTATTTTAGGGTTTTTGATGGTGGTGAATCTATTTCCACCATCAAAATTATGATTCAAATACTTCTATTAAAAGGAAAATTTTTCCTCTCAATAGACAACATCTTTTTTAGGTGGTTCATGAAGTTCAAAGATAGTTGAGCAAATCCATCCAAAAAATTGATCACTTTTGTGTGTATGCTCAACCACTAACCTCCATAGTGTTGAGATAATTAAGCTCAACCACTAACCTCGAAAGTGTTGAGATAATTAGGCACATCCACTAACCTAGAAAGTGTTGAGATAATTAGGCTCAACCACTAACCTCTAGAGTATTGAGATAATTATAATTGAACGAGTGACTTCTCAACAACATTAATAAAAATGCGTTAACAACAAAGACTAAATATATTAAGCTAACTATAAAAATGTTATTTAGCAATGAGTTAATATTTTAACTTTCTAAGATAATAAAAAGTTTAAATAAAAAATTATCATAAAAAATTTAAAATTTATTTAAAAAAAATTGTAGCTAATATAAAATTTATATATTGATTTAATGATTTATTAAAAATATTTCAATGTAATTTTCAACCTTTGTTTATTAAATATTTATATAACTTTATTCAAACACTCTCATTAACTCTTTAATTAAAAAGAAATTAAACTCAAAAATTTCATTGATTTATGAAATATGATATAACTTTCAATATACTATAATCCTTATTAATAGTCATTATTTAGTGTAGAATTAATTGATTGTAAAATAAAACATGATTCCCTGTTGATATCGCTGCTGCTGATCGATCAGAGGTGGAGGTACATTACTTTCGTCTACAAACGACCGATCTGCGAATCGTTGGCATTTCTTGATTTCTTGGCATTTTGGATGGATGTTGAGCAGTGCTGCCTTCAAACGCAAACTTATGATGCCACTAGTGAATATTTCGGTCCGTTTTTTTCACGCCTTCAATTAAAGTGAATATTGTGCGGGCGCTGTCCACTCTAGAAATACCAAAGTTAAGACTTTGTTTATTTAAAAATTATTTATTTATTCCAACGGGAGACCGAAGGACTAAGTAATGAAAATAATTACAAATTAATTGACGACTTTCTCGCATTAAATATTGATTAAACAAAATAACACATGATAGTGATAATGTTTACCACTGAAAATTTATATATTTTATATTGTGTCAAAATATAATTAAATATTATCAATCTTTTACTTAACCAATGAGGATCAAATTTCGTAAGTTTACTTAATGCGTTTGTAGCATAATTTAGTGGGAATCAAGGACTTTCTCAACGTTAGTGGGAAACATGATTCCTCTCATGGAAGACTGTATGCTGTTATCACATCAATGGAATCAGGAAGAGTGTATGGTGTTATCACATCACATGGAAGAGTGTATGGTCTTATCACATCAATTCGAGTGTACAGACATTACAACTTGTCTTTGAATCAAGGAATTGTCCTGCTTTAGAATTATTTTGATAGACATGAATCAGTCAGCTGTCCTTCTCTATGAACCTGTCCTCCTTAATGAACCTCTTTGATATGTTGGGGAAATATTTCAATGCATTGTGCTGCTTTATGATATATTTTATTCAAACGGAGAAATGTTTATTTATTTATTCAATATTTATAATTTAATGAATAAATGATATTGTATTAAAAAATTAAACATTTAATATAAATTAGAATAATATTTAAAAATGAAAATCAAATGAAATTTTCCACATGGTTTAGAATAGATGCTGATGGGGTGTAATGGTAAGGTACTAGGTTATGTCAAGGTCACTAGTTCAAAATTTTATGGGCAAAAATCTAGCTATGATAAGGATTGGTGTGGCTCAAGCTCACCTAATTTTGACACATTAGTTACCATTTTGATTAATTTTGACCACATAGATACCCTTTCTCAAGCCAAAGGTTAAGTGTGAAGTCTAAAGACACACAATTTAGCAAACACAAAATTGAATTGATTTATTCATCATAGTTACTACCTTAATTTTTATGAGCGTCATTAATCACATTATCAATCTTATCTAGGGAACTTGTATGATATTACGTTGCAACTATTGAATTTTCTTCTCAATTTATTATTTATTTTTGTCCATATTTTGACCCATATACATTTCATTTTATTCTTCCATCTATGACTATTGGTGGAATTATATGTATTCTAATTCCAACATAGATGTAGGAGCATCCAAATGAAAAGCTACAACTCAGACTAGTTACCTTCTGCTTGACATAAGTAGATTTTGACTTTAATATTTTCCTATGAAAAAAGTCAAATTAGGCTAACACAACCATTGTAATTTTCAGTTAAGGAAGAATTAGGTTAAATTAGTTAACTTTTAAGATTAGTTTTGTTAAGTACTTCTGAAAATGGCAGTTTCTTAACTACATGGGGACTCTCGAAAGGTATAAACCAACACAAAATCCACCAAAATGGGGGTCTTCCATCCTCAGAGAGAAGAAGAGTTAGAAGAATTGGATTGACAACTTGTGTGTGTGTGAATAAAATACATTATTCAAATTTTCTTTTCAATAAAAGTGATTTTTCTGTTGACAAGTAAACGAAGTTACAGAACCCATAATTTCAAAAAAGACGAAGTCGAATTGAGTCAAGCAAGAAATATATACTTGAAACTAAATCACAGTTGAATTGATTCAAGAAAGAAAAATATACTGGAAACAAAATCATAACTACACTTTAAAAATAATTTGATAACAAATTCCACATTAGTCATTCATTCTTAAAAGTATGCAATACAAGTCGAACTTGGTAGTTGCATTGGAATAATATAAGCTAATTTGAAACATCATTGAATAAAAAACCAGGTAAGGGTTTTACAAAATATACAAACTCATAAATAACTAGGTTTTATACCCTACTTTCAAAATTATAAGCACACCAAATCATGACAATGACACCAGCTAGGGTTTTACCCTATTACGAAGTAAACCACTAATAAATGAAAGAACAAAGCTATTTGACAACAAGATGCCTCGATACCTTCTTGGGGTTTTCTCATCATAACACTCAAAACCTACAAGAATACAAGGGAGAGGTCCTACCTGGTTGTACAAGGAAGACTTGGACCACGACGACAATAGGAGGCCACACCACGTTTTATAGTTACATTACACAGAAGAACACCCATAATTTTAGAGCAGAAGTATTTAGTTGATATAGAGGAGATCGAATAGTGGACATAGAAGAACATTGTGAGTGGCTTACGTGAATTATAAAACCCCAACGAACTAGGGATGAAGGATCAAAACAAACACAAATAGAAATCCATTACAATGAAGTCGAGGAGGCCGTCACCTGAAGGTTAGTAAGGAAAAAACAAAAACCAATAGTAAGAACCAAAACGTGAAATTAACTTTTGTGCAATAGAATCTGAGATGCCCAGGAATGAGATTAACACCTGTTGAGTGCACATAAGCTAGGTTTTAAAACCACATTAATATTACTCAAAACGGTGGACAAAGATAGAATAATAACGAGAAAACAAGCTCCAGTGTTATGGATAAGACCATGTATTCTTCGTGAGGATGGACGATCCATAAAGAAGAAACCAAGTTCGACACATACAATCGGACAACTAGCTAGAGTTGCAGGCGACCACAGGTTATAAATCCTTGCTCAACATTTCATCTCAAACCCTTGCGACAAAAGTCTAAATGAAACTCAAACCCTAAAATGGGAAATTCAAATGCATTTAAACTTGGAAGCTTAGCCCACAGGTTTGGGATCGTGATCACATTGTTTCAAGAGTATTTTGAAAGGGGCAGGTTAAGATATTTTTATTAAAAAAAAAAAATTGTGTTAGTAAGGTGTTAACCAAGTTATAAATAAAAGTAATAAATATCATCCTCGTGTTCCCACCAATTGTGGTATCATAGAAGTTTCTCTTCCTAAGTGAAAATGGAGGTAGGATGAAGAGTTCAGGGTAGAGCTGTAAGGGGAGCAGTAGATGAAGTACTCTGAGAAGAGATAAGAACTCTGTCAGCATGCTTCACAACAGTGGAAGTAGGAAGGCGTAGGGATATTGAAGGTGGAGATGATAGTGAGGATGAAACAGTGGCGACGATATGGGTCAGAAGAAGAGGCAGTCGAGACCAAATTGTTGAAATCAGTTTTGATGGCTAGCAACAAACCAAGACCAGAAATTTCTAATTATGATGGTAGCCTATCCATAGAAGCATTGTTGGACTCGATAAGTAAGTTAGAAAAATTCTTTGAGTATGAGGAATTTAGTGAGGATAGGAAAATCAGGTTTGTTGTTACGAATTTGAAAGGATACGTAGCACTGTGGTGGGACAGTGTGTAGACTAAAAGGAGGAGATTGAACAAGCCTCAATAAATGGGATAGGATGATTCCGAAGATGAAAAGAAAATTTCTCCCTAAATACTACCAAATTTCCCTTTATAGACAAGTGTAGAATCTGAGACAGAGAATGATGACTGTAAAAGAGTACACAGAAGAGTTCTATAAATGAAAATGAGGGTTGGGTGTGTCGAAGATACCCCTGAGAAGACAACAATATTTATGAATGGTCCACATATGGAGATGCTAGACCAGATCAACATTATTTCCCCTAAAAATACAGAGGAGGCATATCAATGTGCTTTGAAGGCAAAATAAAAGATTACCAAGAAGCAGAACACAAAGAGAGGACATGGTTTTGGCAAAAGAAGGCGACAGTCCTTTGGTAGAGGTAAAATTGCTAGCATTAGTGAAGAGAGCAGTAGTTCAAAGACTTGGGGAAAAACTGAGAGAGAAGGTAGCACTGGAGGTGGAAGGCCATACCAACGTGGAACAGGAAATGGTAGAGGTAGAGGAAATGCCAACCACTGTTACAATTGTCACAAATGGGAGCACAAGTCTTTTCAATGTCTTAAAGTTTAGCATGTTGGACAGTGTGGTGCATATGTTTCTCCACTTGACGTAGAAGAGGCACCTCTAAAGGAGGTGGAGAATGTGCTTGAAACAGGTGACTCCTTGGTGTTGAACAAGGTTTTTTCGAAACCAGCTAAGGAAGTGAATGAGATGACGCAGCGGAAAACATTGTTTTGGATTGTGTGCAAGTAACATGGAAAATGCTGCAAACTAATTATAAATAGTGGAAGCACTGATAACCTGGTAGCCACTCAAATGGTGGAAAAATTGGGCTTGAAGAAGCTAAAGCAGCCGACTACATACAAGTTGTCTTAGTTACAAAAAGGGAACCAACTGTTGGTTGATGAGCAGTGCGTGGTGGAGTTTCATAGTGGCAAATATAAGGACACGGTGACTTGTGATGTCATGCCTATGGATGTGTTCCATATTTTGTTGGGTAGACCATGGCAATATGACATAAATGTATTTCTTGATGGGGAAAATAATTGTTACAAGTTTGTTAAGGATGGGATAAAGCATACATTTGTTCCCATGAAGGAGGAAAATGTTGCAGAAACCAGTAGGACTAAAACAGTTCTGATAGGCGGAAATGAGTTTCTGTGACAGATTGGGGAAATTGAGGTAAATTATGTAGTTGTACGGAGAACAAGGGTAGTATTGCTGCATACTAAAATTACCAATTTTCCTATGGAGAAATAGGACATGTTGCAGGAATTCAACTACATTGTGGTAGATGATCTACTAGATAAATTACAACCAAAGTGGAGCATTAGTCACCATATTTATTTCATTCTGGGAGCCATTTTTCCAAATAAGAATTTTGACCAGATGAGTCGTAAGGATAATGAGGATATCAGAAAACAAGTATAAGATTTGTTCGACAAAGGGTTTATTCAGGAGAGTTTGAGTCCTTGTGTTGTTCCAACTGTTTTAGCTTCTAATAAAGGAGGTTAATGGGGTATGTGCACCGATTTTAGTGTGATAAACAAGATCACCATCAGGTATATATTTCCTTTACCTCATATGAACAATATGATGGATTCTCTGAGTGGAGAAGCGTAATTTTCAAAAATAGATCTGAAATGCGGCTATTAATAGATCAGGATTAGAGAAGGTAACAAGTGGAGGATGAATTTCAAGAATAGTGAAGGCTTGTATGAATGGCTGGTCATGCCATTTGGACTGAGCAATGCTCCCAACATGCTCATGCATTTAATGAATGAGCTGTTAAAATAATTAATTAGCAAATTCGTGATCCCATATCTAGATGATATACTCATATTCAACACGACTAAGGAGGAACATTTTTGGCATGTCATGTATGTGTTGGAAAAATTGCAACAAAATAAATTGGTGATAAATCTTAAAAAAATGTTATTTTGTCAAGAAAGAATTGATTTATTTAGGATTTGTAATTTCTGAAAATGAATTGACGATGGACCCATAAATGATTGCAACCATAGTAGGCTAGCCATCTCCCAAAAGTTTGTTTGAGGTACGAAGTTCTCATGGACTCGCAAGTTTTTATCAAAAGTTTATTAATAATTTCAGTGGTATTTGTGCACCTATGGTAGATACCATTAAGAAGGAAAAGTAGCCTTTCCATTGGATAGAATCACCTGGAAGGATTTTCAGCTTTTGAAGAAGAAGATCACTGAAAAACCAGTCCTAAAACTACTAGACTTCAACAAACTTTTCCAAGTTCGTTGTCATGCTAGTGGGATAGTCATTGGTGCAGTTTTCAACCAAGAAGATAAGCTAGTAGCATACTTCAGTGAGAAGTCAAATGAGAGCAGGAAAAAGTATACATCTTATGACAAGGATTTTTATGCAGTCGTCCAAGCATTGAATCATTGGAAACATTATTTGTTGGCTAATGAATTTGTCTTGTTTTCAGACAATTCCACAATGCGGTATATTATGCAGAAACACAAGCTAAATCATAAGCATGAAAAATGGTTGGAGTACTTATAGAGTTTTACATTTTTTTTAAAGCACATTAGCAGTCAAACCAACAAGGTGGTGGATGCGCTACGCAGGAGAAGTCTCATATTGTAATAAAGCACAGTACAAGTGTTGGGATTCCAGCATCTTAAGGATTTGTATGAGATGGATGCAGATTTTAAGGAAGCTTATGAAGCTTGCCAAAATCCACTATTGAGAGACAATATCCCATGGATGGAATAGAACATGCAAGAGGGGTTGATGTTCAAAGGAGGATAGTTGTGTGTTCCGAAGTGTTCCATGCAAGAGAACTTGACTCAGGAAAATCACAATGGAGGTTTGGCCACACATTTTGGTGTAGATAAGACTTTCAATCAGCTAAGCCACTTTTATTATTGGTCAAGGATGTGATAGGATGTACAGAGGTTTGTCACTAGGTGTAAGTTTTCTCAACATGCAAAGGGACGTAGCGAGAATGCAGGGTTGTATACACCTTTACACATTCCAGACAGACCCTGGGACTTAGTCACTTTGGACATTGACTTAGGTTTGCCGAAGATACAGCAGGGTTACAATTCCATCATGGTGGGGTGGATCATTTCACGAAGATGACGCATTTCAGTCTGTCTAGGAAAGCAAGTGATGCCATACATGTAGCACACATGTTATTTTCAAAGATATCCAGATTACATGGCTTTCCATAATCTATCATCTCAGACAAGGATGTCAAGTTAACAAGCCATTTCTGGTGAACATTGTGGAAGAAATTAGACACAAAACTAGACTTCAGTTCAGGTTATCACCCACAGTAATATGGGAAAACTGATGTTTTAAACATGAGTCTGGGAAATCTGCTGAGGATTTTGGTTGGTGAAAATTCCAAACAGTGGGATCCTGTGCTTGCATAGGTGAAATTTTCCTACAATGACTCACCCAAGAGAAGTATGAGCAAAAGCTCTTTCCAAATCCTATATGGAATGCACCCACGCAGAATAGTTGATTTGTGGGACTTGGGTCAGTTGGAGCGCAGGAGTGTTGATGATGAAGATTTCGCATATGTAATCAGCGATCAACATGAGCATGTGAAACAGAAGTTATAAGACAGTAGCTAAAAATATAAACATAGAGAAAATTTGAAAAGACGAGAGGTATAGTTAAAGATAGGAGACATGGTATTAGCACACTTACGCAAGGAGAGGTTTCCTAAAAGGGAGTACAAAAAATTGAAGATGAAAAATATCGGGCCTTGCAGAATCCTTCGGAAGTTTTTTGTAAATGGTTATGAGTTGCAGTTACCTCTGAGTGTAGGAATCTCACCAATTTTTAATGTGGCAGATATGTACCCATACATTTTTGTTGATGTGGAAGACATTTCGGAAATATGAACATGGGATACCCAGGACAAGGAGAAACCATGGATTAAGCAGATGCCTTTGGCACATACTTTGGAGATTGAACATATTTTGGACACACAGGTAGCCAGAAAGACACAAAGAAAAGAATATTTGCAGTATCTGGTAAAGTGGAAGAACCTCGCTATTGATGATAGTTCTTGGTTGGAAACTGCACAAATTCAAAGCACCAGATACTCTATTAAAGATCTCATGGATAGAAGCCATGATTTTAATTCACCTCGGGAGCTTGATGCAGGAGAATCCACTGAAAAGCAGCAACTAGAATAGTTACCTTCTATTTTTTTTTCTTCTAAATAAGACTAAATTCTATTATGAAACATATAATACAGGGAGGCATAGACATCGGCAATTCTAGCCTACTATAGAGGCATAGTTATACAAAAAATAAAAACTGTGACTACCCCGAAGGCGAAACCAACCAACCTATTTGTTTTATAGCTTCCCTGAGTGGGAAACCGGCTTTGAAAATGGAGAATATATGATTATTTAAAAACGTCAAAAAGAGAAAAAATAAGGGTTCCAAATACTTGGAGCCCAAAACTAGAAACCAGAAAAAACTTGAATGCTTATGTGGCATTTCCAGGGGGAGGTGTCTTTTCCATAATGAGACGTCGATACTCCTCAGTATCATCTGCATGCTTTTCATAGGTGTCATCCTCCGCATTCTCGGTGGCATTAGTAGGGCGTGCACTTCTAGAACCTTCATTATCGCCCGAATAATCCTCATTTCTACTATCAGAGGTTTTTCTTCTACTCTTGGATGCCGGAGCACCCTGCAAGATAATGGACGGAGCACCTATTACTGCCCTCTTGCCAGTGAGCTACTGCTTCAAAGATTCTGAGATGGACTTCTTGGGCACTTTTCTAGGATGAGAGATTTTAGTGCTGAGAGCTTCCTCTTTGAAGCTAATAATGAATGTGGTTGTAATGTGAGGTCTGTCCATGGTGCAGGTGTAATGGAACTAAGTCAAATGAGCGGGCAATGAAGAGGCCACCATCTCTAGGTGTGGTAGAATCAGGGGAGAATTTGTGGTGGGAGAAGTTGGAGGCGGGGAGCGAGACCTATGTGAAGGTCAATCTCTGCCTTGACCGCTGCAGGTGGTAGGGTAACACCCAAAGGAATTATCAAGCGAAGGGGAGGAGTCAGAACGAGCAACTATGGGAAGTCTGGTGGCTCTCTCGCGACTGCTGCCTCTACGGAAACACATGCGGCAGCAACAGTGAGGCATGGTGGAGCTATGGGGAGTACAGTGGGGGGGAGGAGACCACAGAGGCAGAGGAGCAGCTGAATATGAGGGCAGAGGAGAAAAGGAGTTGAAGGCCTACAAGGCGGAGAGACGAAATTCAGATTACAGTGGAAGTTGTGGGAGAAATGCACACGAGGAACGAATTTGATGCAATAGAGGAGACTGCAGCGCCTCCCTGTAGGTGTTTAGAATCTCATCTCTGAGACTCCACGGGGGAAATTGCAGCTTGATGGCAGAGGAGAAGAAGGGAGATGACCATGTGAATGCATTTTGAAGAGTTGGTAAGCGCATCGACTAGCGAGCATAATAAATGAGTGTTGGTGAACAAAATAAGCGCAATTAAATGCTTGCACCTAGAGACCATGGGTGGCCATGTGTCTAGGCCATGAGCCACCCCATGCGCTCGCCAAATAGCTGTCCTTAGAGGTCACCCGTATCCGAGAGTATTGTGTCTTTGTGCACCACAGTAGTGCATTAATGAATGAGAGAGGGATCATGGAGGATTGTGAGGGGACCAGAGTGTAAGTTTTGGTCACTATCCACTCCCTTGTTCGCAAGTAGATTGCAACTTTGTTGCCTAATCGCTTAACATGTTTGAAGGAGATCGGTCCATTGTGTTTCAGCCATTGTTCTATGACTTATAATCTTGCTGCCAGTCTCTAGTTATTACCCACCTTGGTGGTTGACGCTCCCATGAGGAGTTGAGTAGTTGCATTGATGAGAATTTGAGAGTCTCCTTCTATTTCAATGGGAGAAAAATTGTGATGTTGTGCAAGGCAAAGCCCTTTCCATAAGCCCTCCAATTCACCAGAATTGTTGGATTCCCATCCTATAGAGCCAAATAAAATCAAAAGGGGTTTCCATTAGAATCTCTGCAGATGCCCCCGAATCCTGCCTCTCCTAGGTTTCCTTTGGAGGCTCCATCAAAATTCATTTTAATCAGACCAGTGGGAGGAGGAATCCATATACTAGGTCATTCAAGACGATTGGGAGGATAAATCTTGCTGTAGTGACCTATAGGAAGCGAGATATGCCAATTCTCCCAAATTAGCTTCTCCTGATCTTGAGTAGGGAAGTCAGAATCCTGCCAGTGTTGGAGGGCCATGGTTTCTTGGAAGTTGATGCAGAGGTTGTTCCATATTGTGTCCAAGGGATTACACCGATTCTTGAATATTCTCTTGTTCCTTTCCTTCTAGATTGTCCAAAGAAGAAGACCTGGAAGAAGATTCCATAGAGAGTTTAATAATTTTCTGTTGTAAGGAGCCGATGACCAGTTGTGGATGGTGCTCATAATGTCTTCTGAAATTCTGTTAGATTTACTGCATCTGAAGCTCATTTTTTCCCACAAGTTGTTAGCTAAGAAATAGTTGTCCATGACGTGTTGAATGGTTTCATTATGTGTTGAACAATTGGGGAACCGTGAGGGACCAATAAATCCTTTTTCAATAATATTGTCCCAGGTGAGAATTCATTTATGGCATAAGAGCCATAGGAAAGTGGACACTTTGGGCTAAATTCTTGGTATCCAAATTTGTGTACATAGGGAGTATTATAGGTCCTGGGTGGGATTTATCAGCTGATATGCTTCCTTAGTGGTAAAGGTGCCTCAAGGATTATATCCCCATCTGAAAATATATTTATTTTCTAAGTATCTGATCTTTCTGTTGTTGAGTTCTGAGTCGATTTCCCTATTTATGTCCTCCTACCAATGATGGCCAATTTGGGTTGTTGGTGCCCATTGCCGATATCCCTGAGACATGGAGGGTAACCAATAATGGTTGAATTTGTTGTTCATATGATTGATTTGATCCATGTGTGGCTGAGGCCGTAAAATAGTTGCTAATTTGGGCCTTTTTTGGCAAGAGTCTTCCCAGAAACATGTTGTGCCCCCATCTCTGACGTCCCAGAAGTTGTGTTCTTGAATAAGGGCTCAGTGTTATTTGGCCGCATTCCATATGAGGGAGCCTACGCCTATCGTTTTCAGACTGATGAGATCCTCTTAAGGTCTATTGTTGGCATATCTTGCGTTCCAAAGGATAGCCCATGGCGTGTTTGGTACAGATAGAAATTTCCACCATATTCGTGCACCCATGACAGCATTGCTGTGATGCGGATCACAGATGCCTAGACCCCCATCCCTTTTTGACATAAAAACTATTGTCCATTTAACTAGAGCCCATTTTTTATTTTTCCCCATGGAGCCCCAGAGGAAGTTGCGTTGCAAGCCTTTGATATTTTTGAGAACGCATTTGGGTGCTGCCAGAACTGAGAAAAGATATAGGGGCATAGATTGAAAAATAGCTTTGATTAGAATGAGACGGTTAGCCATGTTGAGGGATCTATAGGTCCAGGAGGAAAGATGGGCTTCCAGCTTCTCTAGAAGAATTTGCGAGGAGGAATTTCTAATAGCAGAGTCAATCAAAGGTGCACCAAGGTATTTAGCTGGTAGAGAGGGGATGGAGAAACCAAGAATTATGGCAATGTTCCTTTGAGTTAAGATGGGGGTATTGAAGAAAAAAATCTAGGATGTTGCAGCATTGATAGAGGTACCAGAGGCTTCCGAAAAGGTGTCAAGAAGGGATTTGAAGTTGAGAGCTTCTTGGACCGATGGATTTCCAACTAACATATTGTCATCTACAAACTGCTGGTGGGTAGTGGCTTGGGAACCATGGACAGAGATGTCATGGAGCTTCTGAGTGTGAAGAGAATGTTGGATGAGATAGCCTAACACTTTGGCCATGAGGACAAAAGGGAAGGGGGAGAGTGGTTCTCCTGGGAAAATGCCTCTAGAGGGGGAGAAGGGACAGGAAGGGATGCCATTGACAAGGATGGAGAAGAATGGGAGGTAACAAGATTCATGACCCATCTAAACCAAGTAGGATAGAAGCCAAAAGAAGTGAGCATCTGCTTGATATAGTTCCAACTCAACTTGTCAAAAACTTTAGAGAGATATATTTTAAGGAGCATACCTTCCTTCTTATTGTGTTTCATGGAATGAATGACTTCATGTGTAAGAATTATTCCATCAAGGATCTGTCATCCCTCCACATATCTTGTTTGTTCAGGCAAGATGAGTAATTGAAGAAGAGTCTTGAGCCTGTTGGAAATTACTTTAGAGATCACCTTGTAAATGACGTTGCAGAGAGAAATAGGCCTGAATTTATCTGGAGTGTTGGAATGATCTTATTTTTGAATGAGAGCGATAAAGGTAGCATTGAGGGTTGGGAGCATCCAATGCATAATCCTTGATTCCTCTATGAGTTTCCAGACATCCACTTTTATAAGATCCCAGAAGTGATGGAAAAGTTGGAAGTAAATTTGTACAGTCCTAGAGCTTTACCGTCTTTTCAGTCTGCCATAGCTTGTTCTACTTCCTGAAGGGTGGTTGGATGGAGGAGAATTTGATTATGTTCTTCTGTTATGATCTTGAAAATGTGCTGAAGAGTCTTACTTATGGCTAGTTGTCTTCTTTCTTGAGTTTCAGTAAGAACGATTTTGAAGTGATTGAGAAGCTCTCTCTCAATTTCCTCATGTTCTTCCAGTATTTCTCCTTGTTGATTCTATATCTGTGCAATCTTAGTGTGCGTACGCCTTTGGATGGTTGAGCGGTGAATGAATTTAGTGTTCCTTCTTATTTATTCCAACAGAGTAAGAAGGATTTTTTCCTGAGTAGCAAGTGACTCAGTTCTTCCTTCATTGATTATGGGCTGCTAAAGTGCAGACATATTTTTTTCTAGAACCTTTTCCTGTTGGAAGATGTTTCAAAAAGTAGAGTAATTCCATTGCTTAATCTGAATTTTAAGATTTTTGAGCTATTCTAGAATTGATGCATTTTGGATCCTGTAGGAGGGATAAATGTTTTCCACGCATTGGTGACCATGCACTTGAAGTTAGGGTGAGTGAGAGAAAAATCTTCAAATATGAAGGGTCACTTGGTGGAATCCCCAGGTCACTGCCATTGTAGGAAAGTGGGCCAATGGTCAGAGCAAGAAAGAGGCAAAATGGAGGCTTGAATGTCTCCTCCTAAGTGGATTTCATTATCCGATATGAGGAATCAGTTGAGTATGGAAGAAATTTGCTGGGATCATGAGTGTTTATTGTTCCAAGTATGCATTCCATTGGAGAAGGGAAGGTCGATGATTCATTTTCTTTGGATGAAGTCCTTGAAGTGGTTGCATTCCATCTCTAACTTAGCTCGTCCTCCTGTCTTTTCTTCTAGCTTGGTGTTCATACTAAAGTCTCCTCCGATTATCCAGAGAGGATATAATCTGTTGGAGTTTATAATTTCCATGGTAATTAGTAGTGGCATCTTGTGCATCAGATCTTGAGGGAAGTAAAAATCAGAAAGGTTACCATGAATGTTGGATCTGATAATATGGAAATTTTCTTGTATGAGATTATGAGAAGCATGGAAATTGGTGAGAGAAATTGCTTGTGGATCCCAGGTAATGGCTAGGCCTCGTGAGGCACCAGATGCATCGACTACAATGGAGTGACAGCCAGGCCAAGCTTTGGAGACGATAGAGCCAAGGGTGTTGCTGTTGAATTTAGTTTCTTACATGAAAAATACATAAGGTATCTCTTTTTGAATCATGTTTTTTATCATTCTGCATTTCGTGGGGATGTTAAGCTCTCTTATATTCCAAGAAGTGAGCTTCAATGGGAACTATTGGAAATCGGCTGGAAAAACTTGGTCAGCTTAGGATATCTTCCAGATTCCACCAGAATTTCCCCAATGATGATGTTTCTTTGCAAATCTATTTTTCTTCTCCTTTTCTTGGTATATTTGAGTATTTTTTTTCCATCCCAAAGACTGCTTGGTTGTATTCCAACTGATCTTTGCTGTTGCGCACAAAATAGAATAACCTTTAATATTTATATCTATCTTTCATGTATTTTGTCATATTATTTCTTTTTGCAGGCCTCCTCTAAGCCAAAGATATCCAAATCACCCAGGTCAATCCTCTCAGGTTCCTCTTCCATAAGATTAGAGTGACTTCCCTCTAGGACAGAGCCATCCGTGGGGAGTTTAGCTTGTAATAAGTCATCAATATCCATACTATTTAGCTTCTAGAGTACAAGATCTGAGTCCTTAGGAGACTGGGAGTGGATATGGTATCTTATTGAGGAGCTTTTGGGGGGATTTGGGGTTTAGGAGGGCCAGGGGAGGGTTTGGAGGTGGATGGCTTAGAGGAAGTCTAAGGTTGTGAAAAAGGTTCGATGTCTGGCTATGTTTTCTTAGAAAGGATGTTAAAGTTGTTGTTGGTAGATAGAGCGGAGGGAGTGTGCTGAGGAGCTTTGGAAGCCAACGAGGGTTTCTTATGATGCTTTTTTCACCTGGAGACTTTTGTAAATCCCTCTGCATATAAGTTTTCCGTGGTGACATTGGTTTTGGGAGTGGGATTTAAAGGACAGTTCCTAAAGAGGTGTCCATGAGAATGGCGTTTTCTGCATCTAAAGGGTACATGTTCATATTCTATGGGTTGTATCCATTCAAATTCATCATGATATAGACTTACCGAATTTGTGAGGGCCTTGGCCAGATGCATGTAGACATAGATTCTTGCATACGATGTGTATCTTCTGAGCTTTGTTTCCTCAGCAACCTTTATAAACTCTCCTAATCCATTACCGATAGCCTTCAACGAGTCTTAATCCTAGTACTCCACAGGCAGGGAGTACATCTTGATCTAGACGGGTGCCTAGCTGAAATTTTCTTTATCTGGGTTGAATATTTCAACACAGTCTCTAAGATAAAGGCCTGCTGAGTTGAAAAAGTAAGGGCCTGCATATAATATGTGGTTTTTTTCCTCTATGCAGTTAAATATTGCATTGAAAAATCATTTTGGCCCTATCTGAAGGCTGACATGTCCTTTTGTCTCCCATTTGGAGGTGATCCAGCCATGAAGTGCCTTCTCAGTAGGCCATAATCCAACAAAATTTCTGATGAGTGCATGATATTTCATGTACTGTATTTGTGCATTGATACAGTGGCTAGGAAGATCTATCTTTGGCCACTCTGTCGCGATGGGGAAACAAGTTGCAAAGGTTTCCTTTGGCTGCTCCGTATTGCTTGCAGGCTCGTGAGTCTTGTCGTTTTGTGTTCCTATGGAATCGTTCTGATGCTATGCAGAGTTAAAGGATGTGTTCTATGCTGAATTAGGAATGACAGTGTCGTCAGTGCCTGAGAGGTGAGGGATACTATCCCTGCCCCATTGGGAGGGTCATCGGCAAGAGTCAGGGGACTAATAGTTTACTTAGCCTGCAGGGATTGAGGGGCCACTGGTGTGGCAAAATGTGTGCAGACCAGTGCCGTTATAGGGTCTGTCAAAACCCTAGGAGTCCACTAGTGAGCGCCTTCTTAGTCTCGTCGTTTCCAGAAAAGATGACTAGTTACCTTCTATTGGATAGAAGTAATTTTTGAATTTAATCTTTTGTTTTGAAAAAAGTCAAATTAGGCTACCACAATCATTATAATTTTCAATTAAGGAATAATTATGTTAAATTAGTTAGGTGTTAATATTAGTTTTGATAAGTTGTTCTGAAACTGAATGGAAGTCTCTCAAATACATGGGGGACTCTGGAAAGGTATAAACCAACCCAAAATTGACCAAAATGGGGGTCTGCCATCCTAAGGGAGAAGAAGAGTTAGAAGAGTTGGATTAAAAATCTGTGTGTGTGTGAATAAAATACATTGTTCAAATTCTCTTTTAAATAAAAGTGATTTTTCTATATTTTGAGGCTAATCTGATTATCAAAACATGGTATGAGCTTTTTTAGTGACAAGTAAACGAAGTTATAGAACCCAGAATTTCAAAAAAAACGAATTCCAATTGAGTCAAGAAAGAACAATATACTGGAAACGAAATCATAGTCGAATTGAGTCAAGCAAGAAAAATATATTGGAAATAGAATCACACGTACAATTTTAAAAGCATTTGATAACAGATTCCATATTAGTCTTTCATTATTAAACGTCTCCAATACAAGTCGAACTAGGCAATAGCATTGGAATAATATAAGCTAATTTAAAACTACATTAACTAATGAACTCAGTAATGGTTTTACAAAATATACAAACTAATAAATAGCTAGGTTTTATACCCTTCTTTCAAAACTGTAAGCACACAAAATCATAGCAAGGACACCGGCTAGGTTTTTACCTTGTTATGAAGTAAACCACTAATAAATCAAAGAAAAAAGATATTCTACAACTAGATTCCTTGAGACCCTCTTGGGGTTTTCTGATCATAGCACTCAAAAAATACAAGAATACAAGGGAAAATTCGTACCTGGTTGTACAGGGAAGACTTGGACCACAACGACAACAGAAGGCTGCGCTAGGTTTGATTCCTACATTCCATAGAAGAACACCCATAATTTTAGCGCATAAGTATTTAATTGATACAAAGGAAATCGAATAAGGGATAGAGAAGAACATTTTCAATGGCAGACCTGAAGTAGCAAACCCCAACGATCCAAGGATGAAGGATCAACGCAAACACAAACATAAATCCATTACAGTGAATTCGAGGAGGGGTCACCTTCTAGCAAAGGCACGTGAAGGTTAGTAAGGAAAAAAAAACCAACAGTAAGAACTAGAATGCAAAATTACCTTTGTGCAATAGAAGCTGAGCCGCCCATGAATGAGATTAACACCTTTTGAATGCAAAAAAGCTAGGTTTTAAAACCACAGTCAGATTATTGAAAAAAAACGGACAAAGATAGAAGAATAATGAGAAAATAAGTTCTAGTGTTACCAAGCAGACCACGTATTCTTCATGAGGATGGATGCTCCACAAAGAAGAAATCAAGTTCAACACACACAGTCAAACAACTAGCTAGAGTTGCAGGTGGCCACAGGGTCGAAACCCCTGCTCAACATTTCCTCTCAAACCCTTGGGACGAAAGTCTAAATGAAACTCAAACCCTAAAACGGGAAATTCAAACACATTTAAACTTGGAATCTTAGCCCATCGGTTTGGACCCATGATGAAATTGTTTCAAGAGTATTGTGAAAGGGGAGGGTTAAGATATTTTTATTAAAAAAAAAATTGTGTTAGTAAGGTGTTAACCTAGTTTTAAATAAAAGTATTAAATATCATCCTCGTGTTCCCACCAAACATTTAATTATCAAACCCGGGATCGTAAGACTTAGAGATGCAAGCACACAAAATGAAGGATTAGAGAAAATTCTAACCTATTTTAAAAACTTACGCTAGAAAGAGCTAATCACTAAGGATTGTCACTTGTCGCTATACTTGGAAACTAATGCTTATCGTGCTCTAAGGCACGATCTTTCATTACCAACATAAAATGTTCATGTGGTTTTATTTATGTATCTTATTAAACCTTGAGACTTCAATGATTCTCTTCTTGTAATGTTGCATATAAAAATTCATTAAACATGTTATAGAAAAGTAAATTGTAGAAAAATAAATTCCAAAAACTATAAGCAAAAGCCTATGAAGCAAATAAATAAAAAAAATAAATAAACTACAAGAAATGCATTAAAAAATATTAAAAATAAATTCTAGGCAAGCTTAGAGATATATTGAAGGTTCTCATTCATTATAGGAATATTTTACCAAGTCATTGCAAAGCTCCAATCAATTCAAGCATCCTAAAATGAAAATAAGATATTATTTAATACCATGTTATAGTATAGAACCTAGTACCCAATTAAGTATAGAAAGTCTAAAAATAAAAAATTATGAATATGGTTACCGAATTAAATATTGAAATTTTGTAGATTAAAGTTATGGGTATGAAACATATTAAGAAACCAATTCAATTTTGTTTGACTCTTAAGCTTGGGAAAATTGATTCTAATGTGATTATAATGTATTTTACTTAACAAATATGAGGTATAGCAATAGACATAAGAATATGTGAGAGACAAATCTACAAAAACTAAAAGTACCATCAAATAAAATCTGCATTCAGAAAGAGTAAAGATCTTAGTGTGAATATTATTCATGGATTTTTTCTTCTTATATTGCTTTTGGGAAGGGAGATATTTTCTTGGCTACTGCCAAGATTTTTTCTTCCTAAGATGCAGAGATCCTAGTCGCTACTAGGATTTTATACAATTCTTCCAAACTCTTGATCGTCCTTTAATATTTGTTTTCTGGGTGCTAATCCTTGTCCTGCACATTGATTAATGTATGGAGTTCTTAAAGTACCAAAAATTTAAAACACCTAAAAAAATAAAAAGGAAACACACCTAAAAGAAATAAAATAAAATCAATCATGTACTTGGAGTGCCATTGTGCTACTAGGATCATGTTGTCACCAAGCTATATTTTCAAACAAGTTAGGATTTTCATGTTTTCATGAATCAATCTAAAGGGAAACACATTTGCAAAGAAAAATAAGGAGACAACAAGGCTTTGGAGAAACCCCACCAATGTGAACATGTAGGTTCTTACCTCCAGTCTTACAATTTTATTTCTGCCCCCAAGTTGTCCCTGTAACTAAAATCATGGAAAAAAATTATGAAAGAAGCTATGCTCTAATCATTTTAGCACCTCCCTATCAATGGAACAGAAAATGCTCATGGAATTACATGTATTCTAATTCCAACATTTAATTATCAGATCTGAGTTCATAATACTTAGAGATGCAAGAACATGAAATGCAGGATTAGAGACTATTCAAGCCTATGCTAACAACTAACACTAGAATGAACTAATCACAAAGGATTATGACTTGTCACTAGACTATGGGAATATAATGCTTATCAAGTTCTAAACCATAGTATTTCCATACCAAAAGACAATGTTCATGTGGTTTTATTTATGTATCTTATTAGATCTTGAGACTTTAGTGGTTCTAATCCTATAGCGTTTCATACAAAAATTCATTAAACCTGTTATAAAAAAGTAAATTGTAGAAAAATAAATGCCAAAAACTATAAGAAAAATCTTGTGAAACAGATAAAGAAAAAAAAGAAATAAACTACAAGAAATGAATTAATAAAATATTAGAAGGAAATGCTAAGCAAGATTCGAGATATATTGAAGGTTCTTATTCATTATAGGAATATTTTACTAAGTTGTTGCAAAGCTCCAATCAGTTAAAGCATCCTAAAATGAACATCACATATTATTTAATACCATGTTCTAGTATAGAACCTAGTACCCAATTAAGTATCGAAATATTTTAGATTAAAATAATGGGTATGAAACATATTAAGAAACCAATTCAACTTTGTTTGACTCTGAAGCTTGAGAAAATTGATTCCAATGTGATTATAATGTATTTTACTTAACAAATATGAAGGTAGAACAATAGATCTAAGAATGTGTGAAACACAAATCTACAAAAGCTAAAAATACCATCAAATACAATCTTCATTTAGAAATAAAACTAAAACTAAATATTAACCTACTCTACAAATAAAAACCAGCGTGTTACCTGAGTCGAGGGGTCATTCCCGATCTGGCAACGTTTTTAGCAACTAATTCAAACCAGTATGGGGAGTGGGTTTTGGGACCTCAAGCATTCCCACTTATACAAAAAATGCGAAAGATTTTGAACTAGATTTTTAGAACTAAAGTAACTATTATATGCAACACTTATTTATTTATTTATTTACTATTCTACTCTACCTAAGAAAAATAAATTCCTCTCCTCAAGTATATGACTATTTCCAATGTAAGCATGTGTCTAACAATTATAAAAATGAATTCATACTTAAGTTTAGAATATAGATTTCAATGAATACTTTAGTATGAAGAACCAACTATTTTAATAATTATGTTAAGAAGTAATGAAGAATGAAGGAGAGGTATGTCCTTATAGTTGCTTGAAACCAATTTTCACTCAAATCAAAATTCACTTGGTTTACCTCGTTATTTGGCTCACTTAGCATATCCTCATTTTCCATTCCATGTCGATATTCTATTATTATATGATTATAATGTTGTGTTCTTATAGGCTCTGTAGATAGGCATGCCAAAAAATATTCAATCTCAGGTTCTAATTATTTCTCTCCATGGAATGTAGTCCATTATTCTTTAGCTTCCTCAACAAGTTTCGAAGAGTAAAGATCTTCATGTGAATATTATTCATGGATTTTTTCTTCTTCTATTGTTTCTGCGAAGGGAGATAGGTTCTTGGCCAATGTCAATACTTTTTATTCCTAAGATGCTGAGATCCCAGTCACTACTAGGATTTGATACAGTTCTTCCAAACTCTTGATCATCCTTAAATATTGCTTTTTTGAGTGCTAATCCATATCTTGCACATTGATTAGTGTATGGAGTTCTTAAAGTACCAAAAACTTTAAAACTACTAAAAAAAATAAAAACGAAACACACTTAAAAGAAATAAAATAAAATAAATCATGTACTTGAAGCATCATTGTGCTACTAGGATCATGCTGCCACCAAGTTATATTTTCAAACAAGGTAGGCTTTTGTTGGTTTCATGAATCAATCTAAAGGGAAAAACATTTAGAAAGAAAAATAAGGAGACAGCAAGGCTTTAGAGAAACCCCAACAAAGTGGACACGTAGGTTCTTACCTCTAGTCTTACTATTTTATCTCTGCCACCAAGTAGTCCATGTAACTAAAATCATACAAAAAAAACTTATGAAAGAAACTACTCTCTCATCCTTTTAGCACCTCTGCGACAATGGAACCAAAAATTTTGGTGGAATTATCTATATTGTAATTCCAACATTTAATTATCATATCCGAGTTCATAAGGCTTATAGATCCAAGCACAGGAAATACAATATTAAAGAATATTCTAGCCTGTGGTAATAACTAACACTAGAATGAACCACAATTATGACTTGTCACTAGACTAACACTAAAAATTATGACTCATCACTAGACTATCGGAATATAATTCTTATCAGGTTCTAAATCAAAATCTTTTAATTCCAAAATACAATGTTCATGTGGTTTGATTTATGTATCTTATTAGATCCTGAGACTTGAGTGGTTCTAATCCTATATTTTTTCATACAAAAATTCAGTAAATGTGTTATAGAAAAGTAAATTGCAGAAAAGTAAATATCGACAACTATAATCAAAAGCGTGTGAGACAAATAAAGAAAACAAGGCAATAAAATACAACAAATGCATTAATAAAATATCAAAAATAAATGCTAATCATGCTTAGAGATATATTGTAGGTTCTTACTCATTGTAGGAATATTTTACGAAGTAGATACAAAGCTCCAAGAAATTAAATATTCATAAACTGCAAATTATATATTTTTTAATACCTTGTTATAATACATAACTTAGTACCGAATTAAGTACAGAAATTCTGTATTTTAAATTTATGGGTATGAAATATGTTAATAAAACAATTCAAGTTTGTTTGGCACTTAAGCCTGAGAAAATTAATTCTAATCTCCTCATAATTCCTTTTACTTAGCATATCTAAAGATAGAACAATAAATCTAAGAATGTGTGAAACAAAAAACTACAAAAACTAAAAATACAAATAAATAAAATATGCAATAAAAAAAAAATAAAACTTAATATTAACCTACTCTACAAATAAAAAAAAGGGCGTTACCTGAGTCGTGGGGGCTTCCCGACTTGGAAATGTTCCCCACAACTAATTCAAACCAGTACGATGCTAAAATTTCAATAATTAAATCTTCATTACCAAACACTCATGTTTACAAGTGAAACTTTAAATTTTATTAAAAAAACCAATTCAAAAAGTGATCCCATAATTCATCTCTCCTTCGTCTCCTCTTACACTACCATGCAAATAATTTTTTTTATAATACATAGAGTAAAGGAAACGATGATCAAAGAGGATCATATCAACTTACATGAAAATATAACACCATACTAAATTAAAATAACAAAATTTGTTTTAAACAAATTTGTTATGATTTAAGATCATACTGGACTTTCGTTGAAGATGGGAACGATGCCACTTGGAATTATTTTGACTTTCCTCAAAAAACTAGATGTAAATTCCCATAATTTTTTCCAAGCTCTGAAATTGGTACTCAACTAAGTACCAAATTTCTACAAAATTCCAAATTTGCACCAAATTAAGTACTGAATTTATGGAAAATTCCAAAATCGTACTGAATTAAGTACCAAAATTATGTAGGTGGAATTTAGGTTTCACTATAACTTTTAATAATGCCTTGAGCTTCAAATGTGAGCTATGTTTCAACATAAATGCATCCATAAGCATATCATTTCATCCCATGTCATCTCTAGAATTTCCAATGTGTTAACCATTACTTAGCATCGAAAGTGATATAAAAACTAAATTTTCAAATTCCAGTACTAGAACTTGTTGTTTGGGCACATAAAAATATTATTAAATATTCATTTTAAAACCAAATTAAAAAAATTAATCATTAAAAATACAAGAAATCATTAATAATTAACCAGAAGGTAGAATGATTGCATTTAGTGAGAATTGGTAATATAATAGTTATTGAATATGTTATAAAGGTATGAATATGGATTCTAAATGAAAGGTTTGGATTACAAATACGATAATATATCTAGGGCCCAACATCCCCCCATGCCTAAGAATTTTCATTCCCTCATGCAAACAAAATATGAATTATGAAGGGATGATGGATGATATAAGCTGATGATGAAGATAATGGCTAAATAAATATGAACATGGAAACTTCTAAGACCATTACTCATTTTGTGCATCTTTTCTCAAATTTGAAACAATGAATTCACCCTCTTATTGAGAGAATTAACATGAATATTTTTTGAATGCTTTATAATGTATAAGGCGCAAACACTATAGATATTCATATACCACAATCATTGTTATAGTATTAATAGAATATAAATTAATGTATTTCGAAATGAGGGTTTACTGCTAGTTTAATAAATGTGAATATTTGTGCAATACGAAGTGTTTAATCATCAATATTCCTTAAATTTTAAATATTTAGAGAGTCTCAAACATTTTTTACCTCAAGTATACATTTTGAATTTTTATTTGTATTGTAGGATGCAATGGAAGTTGTATAAAGCCGAAGATGAGGAAAACTAAGTCTGAGAGTCTTGAATGATATCAAAGAAATGGATTTGTTGAATATCGATATGATATGATGAAGGAAGTCAGAGAAAATGATATCAATATGTTGAAAAATGTCCCAAAAACCACTCCCTGATTCTTGAGGTTTTCAGGTCATCATGCAAACAAGGAGAGATATTGAAGAAGTGAAGAGGGTTGTTGAGATGGCTCTAGTACAAAGGAACCTAAAAAATAAAACAATGGAAAAAATGAGATGAATACTGAACAAAAATAAGTTATCTCAAATTTATTAAAATGATTCCAAACTAACACAACCATAAAATAAATTCCAAATTACTCATTACATATGACTTCATCAATCATTAATAGATTTATGCTCAAGGAAAGAAACGTTTTATAAATTTAAGGGGTTCTCCTTATTTGTAGGTAGGAGGATTTTGATGATCACAACAATTGATGAGCCAATGAAAATTTTGTTATTTCTAACCAAATCCCAAATTCTTATAGTTATCCAAGTATTACAAATAAGCTTTACAATTGAGCTCTATTAATTATATGTGATCATAGCTCCCACTTCTAAGATAATTAAATCTTAGGTACAATATGAAGAACCAATGAAAAGGTACTCAAGGTTACCTTAAGGCCATTATTTAGTAGAAAATTTATGGAGTTTGTTTTTACCCTTGACTTCATCCACACATGCTTCCTTTTTATTGTAACACTATATATTAATCATCATAAAAGCCTTCGTTTGGTTGACACTTATTTAGGAAGAATGTCCCATTTCCAATGACCGTCCATAGCCCCGATAAGTTTGCTTAATGATATCACAAGTTAGTACTCACTAACAGTAGGCATCCATAGCCTTGATGGGTTAGCCTTTTAAACCTATTTTACACTGAAGGCTCTAGTCCCATGTTTTCTACCATTTTAGCTTTATATTGTGGATATTTATTTTATAATTGTTAGATGGGGGAGTGGCTTCAAAAATCCCCTTAAAAGCATAGGATGGCACATTTCAGAGTGAATTATATTACCTGCATAATATCTTGGACGCATAAGGTACTTATAGGTATATAAAGGACATAGCATGAATGAGGCATTTCAATTATGGAAAAGGTAAGTAACCAAAGAATAACAAAAATACTTGTAAAGTCCTACCAATCATAGTTTTCATATATGCTTCTAACTTTTAAAGTAGTGTTACACTATGAGTAGGGACTTCAGTAACTCTTCTCTAGTTCTTAATAAATATTTTTGGATATTGTGATTTGCTATTGTGGGTATAGTATTCAATTTTATTCTTTCATTGGTATCATTTTCTAGACCTCTTAACTTTGTTATAATCCCCTTCGTATGTTTTAGTAACTATATTTTGAGCAACTATTTTGTTACATTAATAATAATAAATATATATGAATAAGAAAAAATAAAATTCCAAAACATAAAAGATATATCATCTATGAATAGTTTGTAATTATGATTCAATTAAAATTTTATGAAAATTATTTCTTATTAAATTATATTCCTTAAATAATGGTCTTAATGATAAAGCATCAATGCAACATTTTTAACAACTTAAGGAAAAATAAAGATATCATCAAATACTCCCCTAAGTGTCTACGAATATTTTTTTTTCCACTTTTGAAAATATTCTTCTAGTATTTAAGAATCACAAATGAATGATATCCTTGAATCTTGATTTGTCTTTCAAAGTAGAAAATTGTTACCAAAATTATGGGTACGCATTAGCCGAAACAAGGTGCTAGAAAATTGGTGTGCAATACCGAATGATATTGCAATGCAATCATTTCCACCTTCACATAAGATTCCAAACATAATGGTCATAGCTTACTTTATTGAAAGAGAAAATTGGAAACAAGTGTAAAAATAAACAATAAGTGGGAAAAAAAAGTAATAGTTGAAGCATGATGTAGTTGGAAATAATACTAAATGCCAATCTTTTTTAAAACAATATGCATCTAAAATATACATCAACAAAAATATCCAATAGGAACATAGATCTCTAATTTTCAACTAGTTGTTGTTTTTTTTAATTGTTAACATTCCCACTTATAGAAAAAATGAGAAAGATGTTGAACTATACTTTTAGAACTAAAATAACTAGTATATGCAACATTTATTTATTTATTTATTTACTATCCTACTCTAGCAGAGAAAAATATATTCCTCTCCTAAAGTATATGACTATTTCCAATCTAAGCATGTGTGTAACAAGTATAAAAATGCATTCATACCTGAGTTTAGAATATAGTTTTCAATGAAAAACTGAGTATGAAGAACCAACTTTTTTAATGATGATGTCAAGAAATAAGGAATAATTAAGGAGACTATGGCCTTATAGTTGCTTGAAACCAATTTTCACTAAAATAAAAAATCACTTGGTTTACCTCATTATTTGGCTCACTAAGCATATCCTACTTTACTGTGGCATGCCTATATTATATTATTATATGATTATACTATTTTTTTATTACAGGATTTCTAGATAGACATGCCAAAAAATATTCAATCTCAAGTTCTAATTCTTCCTTTCCAAAGAATGCAGTTAATTTTTCTTCAGTTTCCTCAACAAGTTTTGAAGAGTGAAGATCTTCGTGTTAGTATAATTCATGGATTTTTTATTCGTCTATCACTTCTAGGAAGGAATATAGTTTCTGGGCTACTTTCAAGATTTTTTCTTCCTAAGATGCAGAGATCCTAGCCATTGCTAGGATTTGATATAGTTCTTCCAAACTCTCGTCATCCTTAAAAATTCCATTTTTGGGTTCTAATCCATGTCATGCTAATGGATTAGTGTATGGAGTTCTTAGAGCACCAAAAACTTTAAAACTCCTAAAAAAATAAAATGAAACACACTTAAAAGAAATAAAATGAAACCAATCATGTACTTGAAGCACCACCGTGCTACTAGGCTCATGTTGTCACCAAGTTATCTTTTCATAGAAGTTAGGATTTTTTTGTTTTCATTAATCAATCTAAAGGGAAACACACTTAAAAGGAAAAATAACAAAACAACAAGGCTTTGGAGCAACCCGAATAAACTGGATGCATAGGTTCTTACATCTATTCTTACCATTTTATCTCCACCCCCAAGTTGTCCCTGTAACTAAAATCATGCAAAAAAAATGTGAAAGAAACTATGTTCTAATCCTTTTAGAACCTTCCCGACAAAGGCACCGAAAATTTCAATGGAATTATATGTATTCTAATTCAAACATTTAATTATCTAATCTAGGATCATAAGACTTAGAGAAACAACCACATAAAATGCATGATTAGAGCATATTCTAACCTATTCTAACAAGTAACACTAGAAAGAAATAATCACCAAGGATTATGACTTGTCACTGGACTTGGTAATCGAATGCTTGTCACGTTCCAAACTACAATCTTTCATTACCAAGAGACAATGTTCATGTGGTTTTATTTATGTATCTTATTATATCTTGAGGCTTGAGTGGTTCTAATCCTATAGTTTTTCATAAAAAAATTCAGTAACATGTTGTAGAAATGTAAATTGTAGAAAAGTAAATGTCGAAAACTATAAGCAAAAGCATGTGAGAAAAAAAAAAAGGCAATAAACTACAAGAAATCCATTAATAAGATATAAAAAATAAATTCTAAGCAGACTTAGAGATATATTGTAGGTTCTTATTCAATGTAAGAATATTTTACCAAGTAGGTGCAAAGATCAAATCAATTAAAGAATCATAAACTGTAAATTATATATTTTTTAATACCTTGTTCTATTATAGAACTTAGTATTGAATTAAGTACAAAAGCTTTGAAAATTTAAATTCTAAATATTAGTACCTAATTAAGTATGAAAATTTTGTAGATTAAAATTGTGGGTATGAAATATATCAATAAACTAATTCAAGTTTGTTTAACACTTAAGTTTGAGAAAATTAATCTTAATATCCTCGTAACTCCTTTTACTTAATTGATGTGAAGATAGAACACTATATCTAAGAATGTATGAAACAAAAATCTTCAAAAACTAAAAATACCATGAAATACAATCTGCAATAAAAAAAACTAAACCTGAATATTAACCTACTCTACAAATAAAATCGGGTCATTAATTGAGTTGAGGGACCCTTCTTGACTTGAAAATGCTCTCAGAAACTAATTCAAAATAGAACAATGCTCAAATTTCAATAATTACATATTCATTTCCAATGACTTCTACTTCTATTTACGAGTGAAACTTCAAATTTAAATACAAAAACAAACTCAAAAATTTATCCAAAAATTCCTCTCTTCGTCATATCATCTTTCACTGTCATGAAAATATATTTGTTTTATAATACATATAGTGAAGGAAGTGATGATAAAAAAGGAACATATCGACTTACATGAAAATATAACACCATACTAAGTAAAATAAAAAAAATCATTTTAATTAAATCTGTTATTATTTAATATCATATTAAAAATTTCATTGAGGATGGGAACAATGACACCTGGAATTAGTTTGTCTTTCCTCCAAATCGAGATGCAACATCCCATAGTTTTTGTTGAACCCTTGAAATAGTACCAAACTAAGTACCGAATTCCTAGAAAATTCTAAACTGGTACCAAATTAAGTACCAAAATTCTGGAAAATTCCAAACTGCTACCGAATTAAGTACCAAATTTTTGTAGGTGGAATTTATTTTTGGCTGTAAATTTGAATAATGTATTGGTCTTCAGATGAAAGCTAGGTTTGAAAGTAAATCCATCCATAAAAGTATAGTTACAACCCATGTCATCTCGAGAAGTTCCAATTTGTTAACCTTTACTTAGTATCGAAACTAATATAAGTATCGAATTGTCAAATTCCAATATTAGAATTTTTTGTTTGGGAACATAAACATACTAGTAAAATGTCATTGGAAACCCATGTTAAAAAAAAATTAATCACTAAAAATACGAGAAACCATTAATAATTAACCAGAAGGTTGAATGAATGCATTTAGTGAAAATTGGTAATATAATAGTTACAAAATATGTTATAAAGGTATGAATATGTCTTGTAAATGAAAGGTTTGGATATCCAATATGATAACATATCTAGGGCCAAACATGCCTCCATGCCTGAGACTTTGCATGCCCTCATGCAAACAAAATATGGATTAGGAAGGTATTATGGATGATCTAACCTGATAATGAATATAACAGCTAAACAAATATCGACTAGGAAACTTGTAAGACCATTACTCATTTTGTGGTCTTTTCTCAAACAAGAAAAAAATACTTCATCCTCTTATTGATAGAATTCATATGATGGTTTTGTGAATTCTTTATGATGTACAAGGGGAAGAAATGATAGATATTCATGTACCACAATCATTCTTGCCATCTTACTAGAATATGCATTAATGGATTTAGAAATGGGGGACTGATGGTAGTTTAAGAAAGGGGAATATTTATACAATAGGAAGTGGTTAATCATCAATATTCCTTAAATTTTAATGAGTTACAGAGTCTAAGAGATGTTTTACATCAATTATACCATTCGAAGTTTGATTTTTACTACATGATGCAACAAAATTTGTATGAAGCTGAAGATAAGGCAAAGTAAGGTAGAGACTCTCAAATGATCTGGAAGAGTTTGAGTTGATTAATTTCGATCAAATATGTTGAAGGAAGCTGAAGAGAATGAAACGCAGATGCTGAAAAAGGTCCCGACAATTGCTCCACCATTTTTTAGTTTTTTCATGTCATCGTGAAAACAGGGTGAGATACCGAAGAAGTGAGGAGGGATGTTGAGATGGCTCTAGTACAATGAAACTTGAAAAAGAAAAAAATGGAAAAAATGAGATAAATAATCAACAAAATTTTTTTATCTAAAATTTATTAAAATGATGAAAACCATACACAAGCATAAAAGAAATTTCAAATCAGTGATTACACATGATTTCATCAGTCGTTAAATGTTTTATCCTCTATAAAAAGAAAATTTTATAAATTTAATAGGCTCTCCTTCTTTTTAGGTAGGAGGTATTTTATGATGACAAAAAATCTTGAAACAATAAAAAAATAGTTATTATTAACAAAAACCCAAAGTGCTATATTTATCCAAGTATTACAAATAATATTTTCATTTGATCTCTATTAATTCTATGTGATCAAATGACCCACTCTTAAGATAATAAAATCCTAGGTATAATACAAAAAAACAATGAAAGAGGACTCAAGGTTACCTTAAGTAAATTCTTTATTAGCAAATTTATGGAGTTTGTTTTTACCCTTGACTTCATCCACACATGATTCCATCTTATTGTAACACTATAGAGCAACCATCATAAAAGCATTGGTTTGGTTGACACTTCTTTAGGAAGAATTCCCCATTTCCCACATGCACCCATAGCCCCAATGGGTTTTCCTAGTGATATCATAGGCTAGCAACCACTGCCAGCAAGCATCCGTAGCCTCGACATGTTAACCTATTAAAATTATTTAATATGGAACATTGTAGTCCCATGTTTCCTATAAATTTAGTTTTATATTATGGATATTAGTTTTACAATTGGTCAGTGTTGGAGTGGCTTCAAAAAGTCCCTTAAATGAATAGAATGACACTTTTTAGACTCACTTAGATTACCTGCATAATTTCTTGGATGCATAAAGTACTTATAGGTATGTAAAGGATATATCATGAATGAGCCATATATTTGTAAGACGGATTAGGATAACAAAAGAATAACCAAAAGACACCTAAAGTCCTATGAATCATAGTTTTCATATATGTGTTTCTTTTTTTAATCTAGTGTTCCACTCTGAGTAGAAACTTGAGTAAATCTTCTACAAGTATTAATAAACATGCTCAGATATCATGCTTTCTTGATGTGGTTATAGTATTCAAGTTGATTATTTCATTGGTATTATTGTATCAACCTATTAACTTTTTTATAATCCCCTTAGTATGTTTTAGTAACTATATTTTGAGCAACTATTTTGTATTGATAATAAAAAATATATGTGAATATGAAAAACGAAATTCGAAAACCAAAAAGATATATCATCTATGAAGAGTTTGGAATTATCATTCAATTAAACTTTTAAGAAAATGATTGCTTATTCAATCATCTTCATGAAATAGTAGTGTTAATGATAAATCATGAATGCGTGATTTTTAAAAACATAAGGAAAAATAAATATACCATCAAATTCTCCCCTAAGTGTTGATGATGATGTTTTTTTCTCTTTTGAAAATATTCTTCCAGTATTTAAGCATCCCAAATGAGCAATATCCTTGAACCCTGCTTTCTCTTGCAAAATAGAAAATTGGTATGAAAATTATTGGTACTGATTAGATGAAACAAGGTGATAGATAATTGGTATGCAATACCAGAGGATATTTCAATGCAATCATTTCCATATTCACACAAGATTCTAGACATAATGGTCACAACTTACTTCATTGAAATGAAAAAATAGAAATAACTCTAAAAAAAAATTAGGTCAGAAAAAAAAAGTAATAGTTGAACCATGATGTAGTTGGAAATAATAATAAGTTTGAATATTTATTAAAACAATATGCATCCAAAAGAGGCCTCCATAGAAATATGTAATACTAACATAGTTATCCCATTTTCAACTAGTTGTTTTTTTTAAACTGTTATCATTCTCACTTATACAAAAAAATGAGAAAGATGTCACATGATATTTTTAGAACTAAATTAAATAATATATGCAACATTTATTTATTTAATATCCTACTCTACCTGAGAAGAAAAAATTCCTCTCCTCAAGTATAAGAGTATTTCGAATGTAACCATGTGTGTAAAAAACATAAAAATGCATTGATACTCAAGTTTAGAATATAGTTTTCAATGCATACATGAGTATGAATAACAAATTATTTTGAATATTATGCCAATAAGTAAGGAAGAATTAAGGAGTGGTATGCCTTATAGTTGCTTGAAACTAATTTTCAATAAAATCAAAATTCTCTTGGTCTACCTTATTATTTGTCTCACTTAGCATATCCTCCTTTACCGTGCCATGCAGATCTTCCATTATTATATTATTATCCTCTTGTGTGTTTCAAGGATATGTAGATAGGCATGTCAAAAATTATTCAATATCAGGTTCTAATTATTGCTCTCCATCAAATTCAATCCATAATTTTTCAATTTCCTCAACAAGTTTGTAAGAGTAAATATCTTCACGTGCATATGATTCATGGAGTTCTTGTTCTTTTATCACTTCTAGGAAGGTAGATAATTTATGGGCTACTGTCAATATTTTTTCTCCTTGAGATGCATAGATCCCACCCACTACTGGGATATTTTATAGTTCTTCAAAACTCTTGGTCATCCTTGAATGCCACTTTTTTAGTTGCTAATAGCTGTTGTGCACATGGATTAGTGTATGAAGTGATAAAAGTACCAAAAAATTTTAAAATCCTAAAGAATTAAAAATGAAACACGCTGAAAAAAGATAAAATAAACCAATCATGTACTAAAATAACCATCATCCCATTAGCATCCTACTGCCACAAAGTTATCCATTCACACAATTTAGGATTTTCTTTTTTTCATGAATCGATCTAAACGAAAACACCCTTTCGAATAAAAATAACTAAAAAAACTAGGCTTTGGAGCAACCACACCAAAGTGGATGCACATGTTATTACCTATCATATTTCCATTCTATCTCTGCCCCCAAGTTGTCACTGTAACTAAAATCATGCAAAAACTTGTGAAAGAAACTATGCTCTAATCATTTTAGCATCTCCCCGACAACGACAACAAAAATGTTGGTGGAATTATATGTACTCTAATTCCAACATTTAATTATTGAATCTAGGATTCTAAAACTTATATATGGAAGCACGGGAAATGCAATAATAAAGCCTATTATAGCCTCTGCTAACAACTAACACTAGAAATAACTAATTACTAAGGATTATCACTTGTCACTGGATTGTGATACTTTAATGCTTATTGGGTTCTATACCAAAATATTTCAGTAACAACAAACAATGTTCATGTGGTTTTATTTATGTATCTTATTAAATGTTGAAACTTCAATGGTTCTAATCCTATACTGTTGCATAAAAAAATTCATTAAACATGATGTAGAAAAGTAAATTTCAAAAAAGTAAATGTCAGAAACTATAAGAAAAAGTGTGTGAGGAAAACAAAGAAAAAAAGGATATAAACTACGATAAATTCATTAATAAAATATCAAAAATAAATGCTAAGCCGACTTAGAGATATATTGTAGGTTCTTATTCACTATAGGAATCTTTTACCAACTAGTTTCAAATATCCAATAAATTAAAAAATCCTAAACTACAAATTACATATTTTTTAATACCTTTCTCTATTACAGAACCTAATACTGAATTAAGTACAAAAATTATGGTAATTGAAATTTTGAATATTAGTACCGAATTAAGTACAAAAATTCTGTCGATTAAAATTATGGGTATTAAACATATTAAGAAACCAATTCAAGTTTCTTTCACTCTTGAGCCTCAGAAAATTAATTCTAATCTGATCCTAATGCCTTTTACTTAACATATTTGAAGGTAGAACAATATATATAAGAATGTGTGAAACACAAATCTACAAAAACTAAAAATAAAATCTATCAAAATATGCAATCAGAAAAGAAAAAAAATAAAGAACTAAAACTGAATATTAACCTACCCTTCAAATAAAACTAGGGCATTACCTAAGCTGAGGGGGCCTTCCCGGCTCGGCAATGTACCCAGCAACTAATTCAAACGAGTACAATGTTAAAATTTCAATAATTAAAATTTCATTGCCAAAAACTACAACTTTTGTTTACAAGTGAAACTTGAAATTTGATTACAAAAACCAACTCAAAAAGTGATCCCATAATTCCTCTCTGCGTTCGCTCGTCTTTTGATTCTGTGAAAATTTATTTCTTTTATTATACATTGAGTGAAGGAAGTGGTGATAAAAGAGGATCATGTTGAATTCCATGAAAATATAACACCATACTAAGCTAAAATAACAAAAAAAAATTTAAATAATTTTTTTATGATTTAAGATCGTATTGGAACTTTCATTGAATATGGAAATTATGCCACTTGGCATTAGCTTGAAATTCCTTCAAATATAGAGGTAACTTCCCATAATTCTGGCTGAAATCTTAAATAAGTATCGAACTAAGTACCAAAATTCTGGAAAATGCCAAACTGGTACTGAGTTAAGTACCGAATTTTTGGAAAATTCTAAAGTGGTACCAAATTAAGTACTGAATTTCTCTAGGTGGAATTTAGAATTGACTACAACTTTGAATAATGTCTTGATATTCACATGTGAGCTAGGCGTGAAAATAAATACATCCATAAACATATAGTTGTAACCCATGTCATCTCAAGAACTGCAAACGTGTTAACCTTTACTTAGAACTGAAACTAGTATAAGTACCAAATTGTCAAATTTCAATACTAGAACATGTTTTTTGGGCACATAAACATATTAGTTAACTATCACTCTAAAACCCTGTTAAAAAATCCTGTAATCATTAAAAATATAATTAATAATTAATAATTAACCACAAGGTAAAATTTATGCATTTACTTAAAATTAGTAATATAATAGTTGTGAAATATTTTATAAAGGTATGAATATGGATTGTAAATAAGAGAATTGGATAGCCAATTTGATAACATATCTAAGGCTCAGCAATGAAAATTTAATCAGTTTTAAAAAAAAATATCACTTAATTCCTTAACTTAAATCTTCAACTTGGATAATCGGTGCTCCATGTCTTATCTTTCTTCATGGGTCATTTTTTACCTCTCAAGAGGTTTATATGGGGAAGTATTTTTTGTAAAACCCTTTGGAGCCATGACAAACTACTAGGAAAGTGTAAAATTTATGTAAAATTCACCAAAGTAACATTCAATATCTAGTGCCTAACATTTTTTTTTTTAAAATTGTACATTATCCTTGTCACTCGTATTTTCACTATTATATTTTTAACACATGAAGGATCATTTATATTTTATATTTCACGTTCATCTCTACCTTATGAGGAATTGGTTAGTATTTTCTTCTCTTAGGGTTTCTTTGTTTCTCAGATATGGATTGGTGTGGTACTTGGACTATTCCAATTATACAAAAATATTTATATATCACTTCAAACATTCCTTTCAACTGTGTCAATAGTCATGACCATGTTAAATTGATCGCATGTAACATGTATAGACATAAAATTTGTTAATTGTTAACTTCATTTGGATATGGATTTGACTAGATCCAAGGTTGAAATGAAGAATTTCAATGCTATACCTTAGTATTGTTAGCTACATAAGTGTAATGGTGTCATGTTGATGAACTTTCTCATTGTACTATGTTTTAATTACGTGAGGATCCAATTGTTTCTTCATTTCATGTGATGGAGGCCACATGGTTGAGGGCCTTTAGCTAACCCATCCCCCAATCAGGTGGAGTATAAATATGGATGGTGAAAATATGTTCTAAGCCTTTCATAATGGATATTAATCAATGCAAGGTCAGGGTAATGAACTATTGATCCCTCCTCTTCTCTCTATGATTTTCATGCTCACCTCTCAGAGCGAATATGTATGTTATGAAACAAAAAACAGTACTAGGGTTTTTTCCTCCATCTAATATAGCTACCCCGTTGAATATTTAATTAGGTTATAGGATTTTTCGAGGATTACTAGACACATTGATGCCAACATAGGTGATATTAAAATCTGAGGTTATTTTAATAAACCTAAACTCTTCTCAAGTTGCTTCGTGCTACTTTCTCGGGTTTATATTCCATCCACTTGTATTAATATGATGCTAGCTAATTTATTCTTTTTCAATTGTCCCTATTATTGCAGGAAGGTTTGGGCTTCCTCCCTGTATTATTAGCATTTGGCTACAAGGATTTTGTAGTGATTTCAATTTCTCCCCCTCGACTTTCTCAGGTGAAGTCAAAACCTTTCTATCATTTTTTTTAACTCGTAGTCTAGTTGTTTATTTTCATTAAAGTGATATTTAACTCCTTTTAAATATTTTTTCTAAGCACACGTGCTCATTGTGCTTTGGAAGTGGGGAGGATATCTACATAGCGTTTTGAGGTAATTTTTAGTTCGCCTTGTTACATTTTTTTCTTGGTTGTTTTTCTCTCTCTATGAATTCTAATGTCTAACCAAGGTCACCTTATAGGTTAGTATCCGTTCTCATATTTGGAAACTGAAGAGAAAAAGAACATTTCAAGAGATTTATTGTTTATCTTATAGCATCTTATAGGTATTTCTTTTCTGGCTTCATGCATTTATCACAGGTCTTATGTTGGAGTTGCTTCAACTAGTTATGTGAGTTCTTTTCCATGTTAAGCCTTAGTACACTTAATATTACCTTAAGAAAAGGTTATGAATAGCCTAAGGTATATTTTTTGGTGTTCATATACATACATGCATAAATATATATATATATATATATATATATATATATATATATATATATATATATATATATATATATGGCACAAGGCTACTGTCTTGTAGCTATAAATGTTATCAGAAATGTTAAAAAATGGATTCTCTTGGTTTTTTCTAGAACATGTAGTGTCCATTAATATTGGTTATAGTCGTAAGATAACATGGCTCTAGATTCATGTATACTTGACAAATTTGAAATGTTGGAAGTTTATAATATACTTAGTTACTTTGTTACATGCATTTAATGATGAACCCTTTAATAAAATGATAGGGGGTGGTGAATAAATTTAGTCCATTCATGGACATTAAAATTATTTTCATTAAACTCATTAACAAGTAATTTCATAAGAAGCTTAATAAGGAATGATCAACGGACTGAATATGTGAACAACAAGTAATAAGCATATTAACACATCACATAAACACATAATTGTCATGCACATGGACACCAGATATAAGTGGAAACCCATAAGGGAGAAAACCACACCTTATCATTGTTTTGATGGAAAGGCAAGCTCCTACTCCCTCTCACAACTGATTTTCTGTAGGCTCCAACCTACAGGAGGCTCCTACCTCAATTTATGCAAGCTACAACTAGCAAGGAAGCTCCAACTCCCTTATATTTTCTACAGGCTACAACCCACAAGAGGCTCCTACCTCACCCAACTCCAACTAGAAATTTATCAAGCTACAACTTGAAAGGAGACTACAATCCCCTCACTTAACATGAAAATAAAATGTTGATTTACCTGGATATCAGCTCTGTTTTCATCCACCTTCACTTCTTCCCTCTATGCCTCCAAATCTGCTTCATATCAGCTCCATATGTGCATAGAATATCTATCATCCCTCTCACATTATCCAGTTCTCTCCAATTATTCATCTCTCTTACATTCTTCGGTTGTCTTCCATTCTTCGACTCTATTCCATTGTTCAACTCTATAACCTCACTATGGACACCAATATAGAATTTTTTATACAGATAACTGCATGATTTTTTGCATTCTATAGGGAATTCGAAGTGAACAGGCCTGACCCTATGCCTTCCACCCATTCAATTCCTTACACTTATGTTCAGGCTATTACATCAAAAATAATCATTACATGACTCATTGGATTTTTTCCTATGCTTACAGATACTTTCCTTTCCATCACATGCAATAAATAATAATTAATTCATTTACATTTACAGTTACAAAATATATATTTCACTCATCCCTTTCAGCTCTTGGCTCACTGTACATTTGTCCTTTATGATGTTGTCACTGTATTTTATTTTTCTTCTATTATATTATAATAGTTGTCCACAAACTCCTTTTTCCCGACTCAACCCAGCTAAAATGTTTCCAAGAGTGCCACCAGATGCTCATTTTTCTTGAAGCTTCCTACCTTCCTTCCTTCTCTTTCCTGCAGCGTTCAGAAAACCCGACTCTGCCCCAGAGGTTTGCTGAGCCCGACTTGACCCATGGTGCTTATCTCCTCATTACTATGAAGTTTATCTTTCTATGCCCTTTTCTATATTTAGGTCACTTTCCCAATCCTTTCTTCCCACATTCAGACTTATCTTGTTTCAAAGTCGCAACTGCATCAACCATTTTTCTGCACGAGTATTGGGTCTTACCCATGTCTACTTCCAGCATTCACTTTTCTTCATAAAATAGTGTAACTAAAAAGAACATTAGACCTGAAATAAATTCCAATTAGCATATGAAAAACCTCGCGTCTAGTCGCTTTATTGCATTTTGACAATCCATTCATTATATGTTATAAACCTCCTCTATTCTCCGATGTGATTTAACAAATGAAAAACCATATACACCTAGACTTGAAATCTATTAAATAGTAGCTCTGAGCTGCATTGCATCTAGTCCCTTTATTTCATTTCGGCATTCCTTGGTACTTCTATGTTATTTTCACCTGTTCCACCTTCGATGTGATTTATTAACAAATGGCCTTACATCCGGATTTGAAATGATTTGGTATTTAGATTTGAAACTTCGTCACGTTTGGCTTATTTTATCGCACTTTGGAAATTTTTCCTTTCACCATGGTTCATGGGTGTTATCCCTTCTGAGATTGTGATGTGTGATATGTGATTGGGTCCCACAACCAGATTTTAAATCCTTTATATTTTATCTTTGAATACTATTGCATTTTGGCTCTCATCACTCTTTGCATTTCGGCGTGTCAATGTGCAACACAAGCACTATCCCTTCTGAGATTTGTGATTTGTGATATGCGTAAAGGGTCCCAAAAATTGATCATAGATTTCCATTGTATATTTTCTGTCACATATTTTCTCCGATCCAAGGTTATGAACTCCTTGTTATATGCGATTTGTGATATGGGGGTCAGGTCTACATCATCTGCCATGTCACTTCCATGCCACTGCTAACGTCACTACCACATCACTGCTATGTCATCTTGCCATGTCACTTCTTATGTGATTACCACATCACTGCCACATCATGATAGCTTTATTGTGATCTGTGGGGTCGAGGAAATGTCAGCTTCACACGTCACTTCTTACGTCACCGCCACATCATCTTATCGCACTTCGCATTTCGTAGTTTTTATGTCTATGTTGTTTTGCGATACTCCTTCCACTACGATTGCGATATGATATTTGAAAACATTGTTCTGAATGTGTATTTGCATGACTCGACCCGCTCGTTCCCTCCTTCACACCTTTGCTTCTTTGGTTGTGCCTATTCATTTATTCTTTGCTACACATAGAATACCTGACTCATTCATGATATTATAAATATTTACAACCATCCCATATTGGCCCGCTCATTCATTTCTTTTCTTTGCTACATGCATTTTGTACGCATACACCCGACTTGACTTTTGTTGCACACTTTTCCTTTGCTTACTGTTCTGAACGTGAATAACCCGACTTGAACGTGCACTGCACAATTTTCTATTTTGATGCATGATGCCATCTTTTTCCTCTTTTTATGTTCCTTTATTCTGTGTTTCTCCTTTTCCTTAAGTAATCATTATAAATCTCCCCCAAGCCTCTTTGTTGCTCCTCTTTGTTGCTTTTCCTTACAAAATTATTCTAATGCTGCTCCTTGCCTCTTTATTGCTGCTCTCTACTCCTTTGCCTGAATGATAATTTTGGTGTTGATCCATGCCTCTTTAATTCTCCTCTGCCTTGCTCCTTTGCATCTAATGATAATTATGGCGGTGCTCATTTCTGCCCCTTTGCTATCAATGACAATATTTCCAATAATCTCCCCCTTTGGCATTGAAGGCAACACTTCCTCCCCTTTTCATTCTGAGAAGTGTCTATCTTCCTTTGCTTTCTTTTCCTCCCCCTTTGACATCAATGGCAAAGGGTTACACCTTTTTCTAGTGTATTGTCCATCATTACATTAATATGGCTCTGCATAAGAATTCCTTATTTTGTCCACATACCTGGTTGGGACTACTGCTCCATTTGGTGTGTAAGAACGTTGGGAGAATACCTTGGGATTCATTGCATTTGCATGTATAGTGCTAAAATGTTCTGGACTATTGAAATTTTTTTGGATAAAATCAGGAGAATTTCTTTATCAGTAGTCATCTTCAGTAGCATTTGACGTTCCTTTTTACTTCTATGTTCATGGTTGATGGCTACTCTCCCACTGGAATGATTCTTCTTGTCTGATACTGGTTGGCCGACTGCACTGTTTCTGTTCCTGATATTGTAGACTTTTCTCGTGCATTTTTTCATTTTTTTTAATCATATCAGAGATTATCATCTGCAGAGACTATCGCTAGTTTGTCTCTTATATATTCAAATGGTTCTCTAGAAAGAGGTTTGTAAATATGTCTATTGTTTGTTCCTTTAATGGGATGTATTCCATATTTACTATTTTCTCTGCTACTTGTTCTCTAAGGAAGTGGTACTTTATTGGGATGTTCTTGGATTTTGAATGAAGAACAAGATTTTTTGATATGCTTATTGCACTTATATTGTCACATTTGATAGAAATAGTTTCGGTGATTCCCTTCATGTCTTGAAGAGTTTGTTTCATCCACATCACTTGTGTGCAACAAGTTGTTGTTGCTATGTATTTTTCTTTTGTTGTAGATAGAGAGACATATGTTTGCTTCTTTCTTAACCATGCCACTAGACTTTCTCCCTAATAGAATGCACCTCCACTTGTTCTTTTCTTGTCATCCACATAGTTGGCCCAATATGCATCTGTATATGTTGTCAATGTGAATTTTTTTCTTTTCAGATACCATAGACCATAATGTGTAGTTCCTTGTAGGTATCTAAATGTCCTCTTGATTTCTAGCAACTGATTTTATTTTGGTCCTTCTTGATATATTGCCACAATTCCTACTAGCAACATAATTTCTAGTCTAGAGGCTGTTAGGTATAGCACACTTCTTATCATAGGTCTTTAAATTCTTTGATATACATCTGCAGATCCATCATCAGCACATAAATTGCATCAAATGATCATGGGAGTTGACACAAGTTTGCAGTCTTCCATTTGGAATCTTCTTAACATGTCTCTTAAGTATTTTTCTTGCGAAATTAATATGCCTTTGTTATTTTGTATAATTTGAAGTCCTAGGTAGAAGGTAAGCTCTCCAGTCATATAGATCTCAAAGTTTGACTTCATCTCTTCTGCAAATCATTTCACTAACTCATCCTTGTTGCTGATAAATGTGATGTCATCTACATATAGCACTACAATTAAAAGTTCATTTTCGTCAGCCTTTATATATAGATTGATGTCTACTCCTCCCTTATTGAATCATTATTTTTGAAATTACTTGTCTATCCTATAATACCATGCACGTGGTGCTTGTTTGAGACCACATAAATCTTTCTTTAATCTGAAAACATAGTTGTGCTTATATGATAAGGAAAAACCTTCAGGTTGTTCCATGTAGACTTCTTCCTCTACATCTCCATTTAAGAAGTAAAACTTCACATCCATTTGATATAACTTGAAATCATGATAGCATGCAAAATCCGAAAAAAATCTAATTGCTTCCATTATTGCTACAAGGGAAAAAAAATCATGATAGTCAAGTCCTTCGATTTGAGAGTATCCCTTACATACAAGTCTGGCTTTATTTATGATTAACATGCCTTGTTCGTTCATCTTATTCTTGAATATCCACTTTGTGCCAATGACATTTTTCCCAAGAGGTCTTGGTATTAACTCCCAGGTCTTGTTCTTCTCAATCTGGTCTAATTCTTCACTCATAGCATTTATCCAAAATTTGTCTTTGTTGGCTTCATCGAAATTCTTCAATTCTATCTGTGATAGCATGACTAGATACACTTCCTCGGTATGTTCAGCTAGTTGTCTTCTTGTTTGTACTCCTACACTCTTGTCTCCAATGATTTGATCTTCTGGAGGGTTCTTTTCAGTGTGTCTTGAGGGTCCTTTTGAGTTTTTTTATGTATCTTTTGTTGTCTTATTTTATTCTTTATTTTCTTTATTCTCATCTTGATGATGATCTAGAGAATTGACATATTTTTTACTTCTGGTTATGTCTGGTAGTTCTTCATCGAATCTCACATCAATGATTTCCACAATTTTATGCTGTATTTTATTGTAGCACCTGTAACTCTTACTCTTTGATGCATATCCAAAAAATATTCCTTCATTAGCTCTTGCATCATACTTCCCCAATTTTTCATCATTATTCTTTATGAAACATTTTCTTCCAAAGACTCTAAAGTGCTTAAGTGATGTTGTATTCCCATGCCACAGTTCATATGGAGTCTTTTCACAATTTTGTCTGAGATGAGCTTTGTTCAAGATATGAACAGTTGTGTGTACTGCTTCTGCTCAGTAGGATTGGGGAATGTTTCTTTCTTGCATCATGGCTCTAGAAATATATTATATCGACCTATTTTCCTCTCTGCCACTCCATTCTGTTGAGGTTTATCTCAAACAATAAATATTTTATTTATCCCACATTCATTGCACAGGTCCGCAAAATCATCACTTGTGAATTCACCTCCTCTATATGATCTGAAGCATTTTAGTTTACATCTAGTTTGATTTTCTGCCAGTGCCTTGAATATCTTAAATTTCTCAAATTCTTCAGATTTTTATCTAAGAAATTCAGCCCATGCTAATCTAGAAAAATCATTGATTATCAGCATAAAATATGATTCTCCACCTGGTGTATTTTTTCTCGAAGGTTCGCACAGGTTCATTGTAAAAGCTTGAGAGGTTTACTAGTGGACAATTGGTATTTTGATTTGAATGATGTGCGATTTTGTTTTCCCAATTGGTAGGACTTACATATGGTATTTGGTGGACTCTTTATTGCAAGAAAATCTCTGACATCTTTCTTTTTTATTAGTTTATGAGGTGGTCAAAATTGAGATGTCCCAATACTCTATGCCATGGCCAAGAATCATCAAGTTTGTTGATGTAGCACCATTCACTCTCATATTTCATGATATATACTTTACTCTCTGCTTGAACCCCCTTAACCAATTTTTTTCTTGTACTGATTGACCTGACTTCACAATCTTGATCTCTGAGGAGGACCTCACAACCTTTGTCGCATATTTTACTTACACTTAGCAGATTGTGTTTTAGTCCATCCACAAATAATACATCTTGAGCCTTTCCTCTTCCATTATTCATACTAACTATTCATTTTCCTTTAATTCTCCCTGCTTTATCATTACCTAATGTGACACTACCAGATTTATTTTTATCCAAGGTTACAAACTTGCTTATGTCTCCGATCATATGAATATATAATCCACTATCCACATACCATTGATTGTTTTTATCTTGAGCATATAGAACTATATCACACTTATTAATCTTCTTTCTCCATTCATGCATATGATTGTTCTATAGTTATTCTAAGATGAATGTTTATTGTCGCTAAAATGAAATTCGTATGACTTGTTTCCAATATTGTAACAAAAAAAACATCTCATAGAGTTATGGAGAGGATTATATGCATGTCTGAATCAATTATTATCCTTAATTCTTTTTGAATTCCCAAAATGAAATAATTTTACACAAGCTCTATTGTTCATGGCTTTATGTCCAAATTTCTTACAGTAGTAGCAGTACTCATAGAATAAATATTTGTATCTGGTAGAGGGTGATGTTTGGGGATATAACCATCTAGATATTTGAAATTTCTTTCTTCTGAAGCAATAGGATCTATGATCATTTGTTGTTTCATTGTTTACTCCTTTTGACTCCTAGTTTTTCTCAGTAGTGTTTCTTTGCAATTGTTCATTTGATGTTGAAGAATTTCCGAGACTTTAGTTCTTAGCTTCACGATAATCATCATTTTCTCCTATGAAATATTTTACAAAAGTCATAGATTTCTTATCCTCTTCCTTCAACTTGTTGGATTCACCTTCATATCCTATCCCAACCTTTACAAGATGCGATATTTGTGCATTTAATATCATGTCCAATTTTTTAGCACCTTTTAACCATTGAATGTTCATTGTTAAATCATTTTCATCTTTTCCCAATTTCTTTCTCACACTCACCACCTATTCTTCCAATATTTCACATTCCTAACTTTTCTCTTATTTGCTGCAACAGAATGTCTTCTACTTTCTTTGATTCTTCTAGTTCAATTTTCAAATTAATAAAATCTTCATTGTTTGGTTTTTCCTTTACATATTTAACATGGATTTATTTCTGTTTTCCAGTATGGATCTTGAATATATCTATTTCCTTTAGGGCACTCACCAACTCCCCCTCAAGATCTACCTCTCCTTCTTCTTCAAATTCCAGGAAATCTTCCTCCAGCTCTTCCTTGGCCATCAAAATGAATTCTTATGTTCCTTATTCATTAGGGGATTCATCTGACCTCTCACATGCACTGCTATCTTGTTGAGCATAGAATGTTCTTCTATTAAATCTATTCCATTTATGACTATTGTTGAAATTTCTATTCTCTTTCCCTTTTGACTAATTCTCTATTTTCTTATGAGGCCATTTTGAAGCATAGTGCCCCATTTTTCCATAATTAAACACTTCAATGGAAGTTTACCTTTGTACTTACCTGTGCCTCTATCCAATCTTTTGAGAAATTTGGCTTCGTCTTCATCAGAGCATGAACATGTAGCTTCCTTCTCTTCTATGCACTTTTCTGCTTTAAAGGTAACCTCCCTCATATTTGACTTCACTTTAGGAAGTTTCATCTCATATGTTGTTAGGTTGCCAAGTGATTGGTTCGTAGTCAATGTTTCCCAGTTTGATGTTTCTTCTATGGAAGAAACTTTAGGATTAAACCTAGGTGGTAGTGATCTCAATAATTTTTGTATTACAACACTTGATTTAATTTCTTCTCTTAGACCTATCATGATATTCATAACTTCTGCAAATCTTAAGAATAATGCAACTATAACTTCATCTTCATTCATTTTTAAGTTTTCAAACTGAGCTCTATGTGCTTGTAGTTTGGCCATCTTCACCTTTGTATCTCCATCATGAATATTTTATAATGTATCCTAGATTTCTTTGGCAGTCTTACTGTCCATTACTTTGATCAATTCTGACTCAATTAAATTTCTCAAGGGTGCATTCATTTCTTTGACATTAGCTATGATTTTTTTTTTGGTTTCTTCCTGAGTGTCTGTATCCTTTGGTGCATATTTTTCTTGCACAACAACCCAGACTCCTACTCCAAGAGACATTAAGTATGTCTTCATTCTTGTTTTCTAGAAAGCATAGTTTGTGCTAGTAAACAAAGGGGATTTATTTGTAGAGCTTCCTTCTAGGCTACCCGTTTTGGCGACTAAGGACCTCCTTCCAGTGGTTAAAATGGTATAGAAGGAACTCGCTTTGATACCAATTGATGAACCCTTTACTAAAATGAGAGGGTGGAAGGGTGAATCAGTTTATTCCATTCATAGACATTAAAATTATTCTCATTAAACTCATTAACAAGTCATTTCATAAGCAGCTTAACAAGGAATGATCATAAAACTGAATATGTGAATATCATTAATAAGCATATTAACACATCACATCAACACATAATAATCATACACATGGACACCAGATATAAGTGGAAACCAATAAGGGATAAAACCACACCTTATTGCTGTTGAGATCCAAAGGCAAGCTCCTACTCCCTCTCACAACTGATTTTCTATAGGATCCTACCTCAATTTTTGCAAGATAAACTTGCAAGGAAGCTCCAACTCCCATATATTTTTTGTAGGCTACAACCCACAAGAGGCTTCTACCTCACCCAGCTCCAAATGGAAATTTATCAAGCTAAAACTTGAAAGGATACTACAATCTGCTCACTCAACACGAAAATAAAATGTTGATTTACCTGGATATCAAATTTTTTTTCCTCCACCTTCACCTCTACCCTCTCTACATTCAAATCTTCTTCATGTAAGCCCCAGATGTGCATAGCATCTCTATCATCTCTCTGACATTATCCATCTTTCTCCCATTCTTCATATCTCTTACATTCTTCAGATCTCTTCCATTCTTCAACTCTCTTCCATTCTTCTGCTCTCTAACCTCACTATGCACACTGACATTACATGTTTTATACAATTAAATACATGACTATTTTCATTATATAGGGAATTTGAAGTGAACAGGCTTGACCCTATGCCTTCCACCCATTTGATTCCTTATACTTCAGTTCAAGCTATTACATCGTAAATAATCATTACAGCACTCATTGGAGTTTTTCCTATTCCTAAAGAGACTTTCCTTTGAATCACATACAATAAAGAATAATTATTTCATTTACATTTACAGTTACAAAAAATATATTTCACTCAGCCCTTTCATCTCTTGGCTCACTATGCATTTGTCCTTTCTGTTGTTTTCACTATCTTTTATGTTTCTGATGTTATATTATAACAGTTCTCCACAAATTCCTTTTTCCCGACTCAACCCATCTAGCATGTTTCAAAAAGTGCCAACATGTTCTCCTTTTTCTCGACTCTTCCTATCTGTCTTCCTTCTCTTGCCCATAGCGTTCATCCTTCTCCTTGTCTCAACCTCTGACTCTACCCGGGAGGTTTGTTGAGCCCGACTCGACCCATGGTGCCTATCTCTTGATTATCACAAATTTTAGATTCCTTTTCCCTTTTCTCTGTTACAGGTCACTTACCCTAGCCTTTCTCCTCGCTTTCAGACTTATCTTGTTTAAAAGCCACAACCACATCAACTATTTTTTTTCACAAGTGTCAGGTCTTACCCGATTCTACTGCCCGCGTTCACATTTCTTCATAAAACAATGTAACTACAAAGAACCCTAGACCTTAAATATATTCCAATTAGCCTTTGAACAACCTTTCATCTAGTCCCCTTATCGCATTTCAACGATCCAATCATTCTACATTATAAACCTCTTCTGTTCTCCAATGTGATTTAACAAAGGAAAAACCACAAACACTTGGAATTGTAATCTATTAAATAATAGCTCTAAGATGCATTGCATCCGGTCTATTTATCACATTTCAAAATTCCTTGGTACTTCTACATTATATTCACTTTTTCGACCTCCTATGCAACCTCTTAACAAAATTCCTTCCATCTGGATTTGAAATGCTTTTGTATTTAGCTTTGAAACTCCATCATGTCTAGCTTATTTTATTGCACTTCGGCAAGTCAGCCTTTCATCATGGTTCATGGGTGCTATCCCTTATAATTTTTCAATGTGCAATATGTGATTGGGTCCCGTAGTCGGACTTTAAATCCTTTATATTTTAGCTTTGAAGCTTATTGCATCTGCACTCTTGCCTCTCTTCACATTTTGACATTTTGACGTGGTACATAAGTGCTATCCCTTATGAGCTTTGCGATTTGAGATATGTGAAGAGGTTCCCACAAATTTATCGCATATTTCCATCAAATATTTTCTCTGGTCCAAGGTTATGATCTCTTTGCGATACATGATTTGTGATATGGGGGTTAATTCTACGTCATCTGCCACGTCACTTCTTACATCACTACAATGTCATTTTTCCACATCACTACTTACATCATGCTTACATCACTACCACATTATCATAACTTTATTTTGATATGTGCGATCAGGGCCACATCATCTGTTGCGTTAGCTTGCCACATCACTACTTACATCACTGTCACAGCATCTTATCGCACTTTGAATTTCGCAATTTCTATGTCCCTTTTTTTTTGTGATACTCCTTTCACTATGATTGTGATATGTGATATGCCAACACTGTTCGGAACGTGCATTTTCACAACTCAACCCACTCGTTGACTCTTTAACGCATCTTCTTCTATGGTTGCACCCGTTCATTTATTCTTTGTTGGACATAGAACACTCGACGCGTTCATGATCTTCTGAATCCATAACCATTTATCTGCACATGTTTTACAACCAACCCAACTTGGATCTATCATTCATTTATTTTCTCTGTTGCATGCATTATGTACACATACACCTCACTTGACCTTTGCTGCACAATTTTCCTTTTCTTATTGTTTTGAACGTGAATAGCCCGACTTGACCTTGCACTACACAATTTTCTTCTTTGATGCATGATGTTGGATTTTGCCTCTTTTGCTGCTCCTTGCTTCTTTGTTGCTCCTTTGCCTTAAGTAATAATTCTAAAGATGCTCCAGCTTATTTGTTGCTCCTCTCTACTCCTTTGCCTTAGAAAATGATTCTAATGCTTCTCCTTGCCTCTTTGCTGCTCCTCTCAACTCCGTTTCCTTAATGATAATTTTGGTGGTGATCCATGCCTCTTTTCTTCTCATATGCCTTTCTCCTTTGCCTCTAATGATAATTGTAGTGTTGATACTTTCTGCTCCTTTGTCATCAATGACAATATTTCCAAAATTTAATATGAAGGATTTATATATTAATTATGATTAATTTGGAATTACATTTTATTTGGTTACATTCATGCATAATTTATTTCTTCTAAGTTTCTCTCTTTATGTAAAAAATTTTTAATATACTTCATTTTCAATTTTATTTAACTCATACTCCACTGAGTATGAGTTCATACTTATGCATATATTACATGTATAATTTATACTACAGATGAGTCTACATACCGAGGTAGCCATGTATAGTCCTGCTATTAGGTTTTTGGATATAGTTCCCATAGAGCCACGATTCGCATGAGCAAGGACTGCATGCACTTAGAAGTTGGTGAGGAATTATTTTCTTATCGTTAACTTATATACATGGTAACGCTTTCTCAATCCTTGATACTATGAATTCTCAAGACGTAGAATTTAAAAAACCTATTACCTACTGCTATGAATTCTAGTAATATGTTTCTCCCACCCAGCCACCCCCCCCCCCCCCCCCCCCCCCCTCACACACACATATTGGTTAAAATCCAATAAAACTAAACCTATTTCTTTACTTATTTAGCATGTTAAAATAAGGAATCACTATCTTTTTACAAACATGAATCAATTTTGCGCTCATAGTTCTTGGTTCCCTCATATTTTGTCAACAGAGAGATACCTATGTTATAAAATTTCATAAAAAAGACTCAGTTCTCATGTATATCATTTCTCTAGTCTTCCTACCATATTCAACACGCATGCATATTCAATAGAAACCAACAATTATAAACGAATTGACTCTAACCCATTAATATGAAACAACTTTAGTAATAATAATCTTGACATAATAAGTATAATATTTCTTTGTAAGTTCTCATCCTTTTTTCTACTACAATCATAAAATAACCTGAGACTTCACATACTTGATACAAAAGCAAAGATAACTCAAATATTTATCTAAATTTTAGGTAAATATAACAGAAAGTTCAATGGTCCTCCCAATCATTGAACTATAGTCACATTAGTTTTCCTTGAGCTCTAAGCTCCTATCCTAGTAGGAAACTAATCAACAATCTTCCACAATTTTACACCTCCTCAAGCCCAAGGAATATCTTGCTAATTTCATGCACATTTCTAGACTTTATCACCTATTGGTACCTTATTTATTTAAATCCATATTTATTTTATCTACCACTGTATTATTTCTAAAACATCTTCCACTCATGACATTTACCTCTAGAAATTTTAGTTATGGTGGTATGATTAACTAAAAAGAGTCATCTCCCCTTTGCAAAAATGATGATTTCATGTTTTGTTTTCTTATCTTTTTTGGATGATCATTTATTCTAATTATTTCCTGCAAATTAGGAGTCTAACCACTTACATGGTTTCTACTCTTGTATTTCCAAAAATATGAATAAGTAAAGAAATTTTATTTTATTAACAAAATTAATATTTACAACGTCATAAAACATTCACTTTCCATGTTTTATCTTTTAAGCCAAATTTCAACTTATTAAATAATAAGAGTATTTTGTAGAACTGGTTTATGTAGGGTTACTACAATAGCAAAGTGTCATTTCATGACCCTATGTCCTGTTATAATCACAAGGAACATTTTGGGTGAACCGTGGTCCCTCAAGCATGTGGCACCAATATGTTTCACCCCTACCTCATCGAGCACCTAGCTAATTCACCCGAACTACATCTCATACAAATTTTACTTATCGAATTTGAATACCATTAGTTTCTAATAATAATATCATAACTCTTTTATATAGTTCAAGCAATATTATTGTCACTTTTACTTCAGTTAAACATAAATTTATAAATATATGAGAATTGTATGCAAGTCATTAATTCATCATCAATAGCATCACACACTTGCATAAATTTATAAAGGAAACAAACCTCCAACCTTCTAATTTTATTAAATCTAAAGTTTACAAAAATTCCCCAAGACAATGGCTCAATCCAAAAAACCAAAAAATCAAGAAACCTTGATAAAATATAAAGAACCTCTCATTACAACTTTTGTACCCCATGGAGTCACCCTTGCACCTTGCAATGTTTCGTTCCTCCTCCTTCGTGACTCATCTCATCTAAGACATAAACGTTTGGTTTCAATTTACCACAAGGACCTTGTGCCCTACATGAACACCTACCCATGCTCTTTCTGGCTCCTCCTTTCTTCTACAAGACTTGGTTTCATTCCCCTCATCTCCCTTGTTCATCCCTTCTTTTTTCAAGTTCGTTTTCTCTTATGATACCAGTATGAATTTATTTAAAAAGGCATGACTATTTTTAGTATATTGTGATTATTGTTTAAAATTAATGGTTATGTAGACCATGATTTGAATTAACTGATTATGTAATTAAATTTTAGATTATGAACGTATTTTTTCATTTCTGCAAATAAATTAGAAAGAGAACATCAGTAATAGAATGATTCTTGTTGTTCTAGAAACTATTAAGTGGTCAAAGTCCACATAGTGGACCTTCCCAAATATTCTCCTAAAAATCCGAGGAGATAACTCTAATTTCAAGAATAGCATAATGGGAGAGAAATGCTATGATGAGTGAAAAAATAGAACTTATCTAGAGATAAATGCTAAATAGGGTATAATGCTAGAGTAAAGGAAAACGAGAGAGAAAGGTGCACTTTAAAGGAAAAGTGAGAGACTTTTTTCTAACTAAATGAACAAAACTAAGTAATTAAAGGGGTACATACCCTAAAAGTAGGATATTTCAAAGGAACAATTTGGGAGGAAAAATTTATAAAATACTACTAAGGAATGAAAAATAGGTTGTTGTTCCTAGAGGCAAGAAGTCTAAGCTTGTAGGGAGTTGTAGGATATATATATATATATATATATAAAGTTGTTAGCATTATGTTATGACTGAGTTCTACCACAAGTAAGAAATTTCAAATGAAAGATATAGAAACAAATATAAACTAAATAACATAAAACTCTTTGTAGAGAATAATTTTCAACTAAAGGCCAAAGGATGTGCGATATAAAAATAAAAATAAAAAAAATTAAGTATCTAATATCAACGGGAACTAATATACAAGAAAAATGATATGATATTTAATACCTTATAAAAATGAATCGAGATATATATATATATATATATATATATATATATATATATATATATATATATACAATTATGTATGGGTTGGTGGAATATAATTAGTTCTTGTGGGCTCAAGTTACTTTATATGCACATGAATTTTTTAATAAAAAAATTATACATGGGAGGCCTATGTCAATATTCTAAGGATTTGTATTTCCCAAAATAGGTATTGAAAGATATAAATGAGTTATTATTAATATAAATAGTAATTGATCATTTATTTTCGGAAAAAGTAGGGTGATAGCCAACCATCTATTATTTAGATAAAGGGAAAATCCTAGATGTGGGTATAGTTGAAGATTAAATTATGAAGAAAAAATTGGAGTATTTAATACTTCAGGTCATAGTAATATCATACAAGTATGGATCAATAAAAAAACGTAAATAATTACAATCATATCTTCCACACAATGGATAAAGAGGAAAAATATAGTTCTTATCTAGAAATAGCTCAACTAATTAAATAATATTCATACATGTTAAACACACAAGATTGGAAAACAAATAAAACTGTATATTATTGATCTCAAAGAATGATGTACATGATGTACATATAAATACGTACAATAAATCATTGAATTAGTTTCTAGGTATTCTTGGACTCCAATAACTACTCACCAAAATACAAACATAATCCAAAATTAATCTCGGGGATTAGTTGTCTAACATTCCCTCTTTAATATGAAGGTATGTACCAAAGTCCAAAAAGGAAAGCTAAAAATGTCAAAATCCATCTCAGCCAAGAGTTGAATATCTCTCACAAATGGTTTTTAAGGATTACCACAAACCAATACAGGAGAACTCAAGGTCTAATCCAATATCAACTTTGGAATATTCATAGCAGTTCTCAAAACAACAAAAAGTGTGGTTCTAAGGTGACCACAAACTCTTGAACAATCAATGTAGTTCCTTGAACAATTCCAATTCTGGAAGTGCTCTTTCACAAACAACTCAATCAAAAACAACTAAAGTCTCACAACACTCTAGCTCTAACTAGTACAGGTTGTGTCTCGGGCTCAATATAAATCTCTGACTTAGGCTCGCTTGACATCTTGAACTCGATCTTGTAGTAGACCATTAACAAATCCTCCCTTGTAGGATTAATGGCGAGAATTATTCTTCATCACTGCAAGGCTCGTTAAAACTTTGTAACATATCTTGTAGTATGATATGTAAATATTATTGCCTTCTTTCAACCAATCCCATGAAGAAACCCATCCGAAATTTAGTTTCTCTCTTATAGTAGTCTTATTTCGAGAACACATTTTTATTTGGTCATTTAACTTTCCATAATATGTCCAAATATTATGGTGAAGATCAAAACACTAATTTTCCACATGTCCAAATATGTTATACTGTTGGCATCGATCAACTTGTTCTGGAATAACACTGTTTAGAATCCTCCACTTCAAAATTGTATTGGTTTAGAGAAATATGGAATGTGAAAAGATATATCTAGGATATATTTGTTATGCCCCAACCTAGGTATTTTTTTTCTCTGTGTCATCTCTGCCCTCTGTCTTATAATATTTTTCACATAAGAACCTTTAATTCCATCTAAATTTTTTCCTAAAATCAGTTTATTACTTTGATTATTTTCTAACTAATGATCACACTTCGACAAAGTGTTTTTCCGAACAAAAACCAATTCAGAATCACAATTTTTCTTGTTAAGTTTCTCTCCTTCTAACTGCAACTCAATTTGGAGAAATTGAACTATCTCTAAAACATCATGTAAACAAATTTTGATATCAACAAGATTTACTTTGCTCAAATTTACAGTTTCATCAGCAATGTAACTAATGAGATTTCTTAAGAACTCTAATACATTTTTAATTTTATCCATGGGTGTCAATTTTCACTGAAAATGTACCGATTTTACAATATAAAATGAAAACAAAAAGTCACCAAATAATTCAAATTAAAGTGGAATGCCTTCTTGTTTCCTAACCAGTGTAGTGAGTATCACAACCTCCAAAATTAACTTGCAATTTTTTAATCAAGGATTTGAACTTATGACCTTTAATATACAAAATATAACTGTATGAACCTTTCTAACCATAATAATTTTTTATTTTTCCTAATTATACATCCATAAATTTATGATTTAAACTTTAAATCAAAACTTGAGAATAAGCAGCCCTTATAAAAAAAAACTATTTTTCCACTACTTCCACACACATCAACCAATATTCCAATAAAAAGGCATTTTTTTATTCATTTGTATGGTCACACTCATTAAACACCAACAACCAAATCCTATAGTTGATGTCCCTATGACTGGCTACTCCAACCCTCGAGAAAAAAATAATATACAACCAATAAATAAATTTTTATTCTCATTGAATTATTTTTTTTTTATAGAAACACATCAAACATATGATATTATGTTTAATATTTTTTTGTACTGCAAAGTAAAAAATTACCTCTTTGATCCAAGATAAACACAGTCAACCTTCTACACTCACCTCTTCACAAGAATCGCCACCCAATTAAGAAGCTTCAATGATGGCTCTCGACTCTCTTATCATGCACGACATCCAAAAGTGTCTAAAACAACACTAAAGTGAGAATCAAACACACATGAACAACTCCTTGTTGTTTGCCAAAATTCAGACTCGCACCCCTCTACTTCCTTTTAACTATATGATAGTATAATACGAAATTTATAAATGGTTTGCTTTGGTATTGCCATCGAGATACATCGGTATGGTTGTTGTTTTCTTTCTTGAATTACTATAGATGAACTTTTATAATATTCACATAGAAACTTACAATGGATAATTTTTTTTATTTTTTATTTATTATTATCATTATTATTATTTCTATTGAGTTGTCCTTATCAAAGGCACACAAGGTCTGTTGCGACTTTTCCCCTATTTAAATCCCTCAATGGAGGAGGGAGATCATGGATTTGATGTTCATTTCCTCAAAATAATCATGTTCCCATAAACCTTTTTTCCCTATCTCTTGGGGTTTCACTCGAAGGATTTCAACCCTCTTAAGGAAATCCGCTAGTTAATATTGGAGTGTTCCGCTATGGTGTGGGTTCCCATTATGCCTATGCAAAGAATCCCCAAAACAGACCTCATTTAAAACAATATTCACACCAAAAAAAACTTCCTGGGATTTTAAAAAACCAAATATTTTCAAAGTTTTCAAAACCCAATGAACTCGCATGCAAGCTTAGAATATGATCATCCAATTCTTCAAATTACTTAACCCGGGAAAAGGAAATACTTCTTTCAAATTAAAATTCAATCAAAGAAAGGAAATATCGCTTTCACTGGGTATTTAAAAAAAAAAAAATCCATTCATAACTAAACCAAACAGGGGTATGGCCACAAAATTAGTTTTTTTAATTTAAGAACTAATGCGCTTGAACATGCGAAGATATCACCGCATTTTTCGAAATTTACAAGCCACCCGTTCGAACGTTCTTATCTTCACTAATTGTGATATAAACATGTGTTTGGAGAGTTTAAAGGTAGTGACTGAGATCACTGTGCTCAAGAAAATGTACAGGGAAAGAAACTTGGCAGCAAAAATGCTTATCCCCTGAAGAATTTCGATTAAAAAAAAACGATCTTGTAGTGCGATGCTACTAAACAATAGTTAAACAATAGGAAAACAAAGTTATTGTAAATGATAGCAGGGCATGAAAAAGAATTTTTTTTATCGCACACATGTATACATAGGGGGAGAGAACTCAAGGAAAAATTTGTTTACTAGGCAGTGCGACCCTCCACAACAAAATTTGTAAATTGGTACATTAACTCATTATTAAATCAATTCAGTCATTTACATTGATTCAAATAAAACAAAGTATCCATGCCATAACATAAATCATGAGTTAAATCAATTCAATCATTTCCATTGATTCAAATAAAACAAAGTATCCATGCCATAACATAAATCATTTCCATCGTACACTGGGAATTTTCTAGTCAATACCTTCAAGCGGAAATCAATATTTTATCTTGTAGTGCTTTTTTCACCATAATCTCGACATGTCCTTGGAATTTGATTAAAATATGATGTGCATGCCTGATGTTAGAGGGGATTGTAGACTGAATTTGATTAAGATATGATGTGCATGCCTGATGTTAGAGGGGATTGTAGACTCAAAAATCTCTCTATCGTCAACAGTTGCAGCTCCTCGTTCAACATTGATATTGGTACCAATCACCTTCACGGGTGTAGACATCCATGGCCATAAAACTAGTGGCTCAATTTAATCAATAGAGGGGATGAATAACACGCTTTGATACCACTATTAAACAAACGAGATTGAAAACCAAATACAACTATATATTATTTATCTCAAATAATTATGTACATTATGTACATATAAATACATACAAGAATTATAGGAATGACGTACATATAAACACGTCAAAGAAAAGAAATCGTTGAATTAGTTTATAGTTATTCTTGGACTCTAATAACTACTCACCATAATACAAACCTAAGCCTACATTAGTCTCGAGGATTAGTTTTCAAACAATACAAAGTCTCCAAACAATTTAACACAATAGAGGTTGAGATGGACCTATTAATTAAAGTAAATAAACACGAGTATATGCTCTCATCCCATATAATAGTACTTAAAACACCTAAGAAACATGTTTCGTTTAGAAATTAAAAACCCCTTATTAAAAAATATAGAATTTCTCCTAATGTTCTAGTACATAGAACTAATTCTCGTTGTGCCCTCTAGTGAGCAGCTAAGAATTTTATTTTACAAAGGAGGTTCTTTGTAAGTATTCGTAAGTCATAATTGTAGCTCACTTTTAAGAATAAGTAGGATTATGTCATATACTTGTGACAGGGTCATAAACAAAACCTAGTAAGAAAGAAAGAATATGAGTATTTCAGTAAAATAGATGATCACACTACTAAAGGATTAAAGAAGACTGTGTGGAAAGAAAATGATATACCTCATAGGGAATTAAAGCTAGCTAAAAAATAAACATATGAGTATTTTTTCGACACGTTTACAAACAGGGTGAAGGTATTAATTTGAAAAAAGGTGAAAACCTTCAAGGATAAACTAACAATATAATAGGAAAATGTATTCATGACGAATTCTTATGTGAAATCACGCCAATGGTGTATCAGGGTCATACCCTTAAAACTATTGATCATGAGATGTCCATAAATCAAGTTATAAGGTGGAAATTCTTGAGGAAATGGGAACAAAAAGAATTTACCCTAAGAAGATGAACCCTTGTGAAAATAATTATAGATAAACGTCATCTCACACACATTTCCTGAATAGAGAAAGGGAAAGGGGTCAAATTAAAAGCACGCTACAATGTAAATTTCTTAAAAGATATTATAGGAATATAAATGGGAAAGGCGGAATACCCGTAAGGTACAACCAATAATAAATGTAAACTATGTGATGGTGTTTGAAATGATTCTCGAAATCTCCATGAGAATTACTCCATAAAAATGTACATTATAAAGAATGAAAACAAATTAAATTAAGCATCAAACCCCAAGGACCTAGCGAAAGGTCAAAGTTTATAAAAACAAGTGTATACATAAGCCCTGCTCTTACCAATACTACCACATTAAGTCGAAATGTACCTCCAAAAATTTTAGACAATATAATGTGTGGAAATAATAAAAGTTATTTTTCTTAATATAATTATAAATGTGGCATATCCAAACCCTAATAGTAGAAAATATCTGAGTGACACTTTGGCCATAAAAATCCAAATAAAAAATGACCAAATGAGCTGGTGAAAAATGTTAGGATATTCTCACTAAAGTGTGTTTCTTTACCATGTACATTTGTAACTTATAATCCGATGGTCACGATTTGTAGTGATCGGACGGTTATCTCTCACCTCGGTATTAATGACACTTGATTCGTGGCTTAACACCTGATTGGTCCATGATCTCTATTTAAAGAGCATGAAGGGTCATTTTTCTGGTAACCGTTTATGAGAGAAACATATGTAACCTTTCATTTTATATTAATAAATTTCCCAAAGTGGTTGCGTTGGCTCACGCTTTGGATTGTTTCCCTCTTTAAGGGTTTTAACCACGTGATTATACTAGTGTGCTGATTTGTGATCTGTTTGTCAGCAGTGACCTTTGGTTCTTGATCTAAGGAACTTACCCTGTAAATTCCTACATGGTATCAGAGCTATTTTGAGGGCCGCGTCTGTTGCTGATCAAAATCCGAATCCGGTTTGACTGCATGCGAATGCTGTTTTGTAGATCTACTATTTCTATACATTTTTGAGTTTGGAAAACTGCTCGGTTGTGTCCAAAGCATTTTTTACAGTGAGGAACACCTTTCATTTCATGCGAAAAGGTTTCCAGCTGCCCAAGTTATGACAGTTTAGATGTGGAGGTATAAAGCATCTGTTGTCCAGTTATATTTGTTAAAAGTTCTGCTTATTTCGGCTCCCTTTTTTATTTTCGGTTTCTAGGTTTTATTTATTTACTGGATCTATACCTTCTTCTCTATGTATGCTCTTTGTTATGCGCTACGTGTGATCTTGGAAAATCAGAAGTAAGAAAAGGGATTTTTTTTTGCTACGTATGCTCTTTCCCCGCGTCTTTGTGTGATCTCGGGAAATAATAAATAGTGAAAAAAAGGATAGTTGCTGGTAAGGCTAACCGAAAATATAACATTCCACCATAAGGCCTTGCATTTCTTTCCTTTTTTCTCACTTTTTGTGTTTTTTTGTGCAGGAAAAGGCATGCACACTGAAGAGTTACAAAAAAAAAAAAAAACCCTTCCTCCTTCCAAACAATAACTTGATCCTTTTACTATCTCACTTGGTGAGGTGTTAGTTTATGAGAATAGAGGTCTTATGTTCAATTCTCTTTCTCAAGCTTATTTTTGTAAAAAAATTTTGTTAAAATGGGCGGATTTTTTTTTTTTTTTTGTAAAAAGTCGCACTTCATCTCGTTCCCATAACTATTGGGCATCTTCAACTCGTTTTTTTAAAAAGGCATAACTTCTTCATCCGGAAGTTGTTTTTCGAGCTGTTTTTTTTTAAACAGCCTAATTTTTCAAGATATTTCCATTGGAGTAGCTATTTTCAACTTTTTTCAGCTTCATTCTTTTTTTAATTAGAAAGTGCATGCCCGGTTCTTCTTAACAAGACCAATTATTTCCAATGGCTACCTCACATGGTATATATACTTAGAAGTAAAGGGCTTTATAGAATAGCCACAGGACAAGAAACTAAACCTTATGATGATGATAAAACTGCTAAATGGGAACATAAACAATATCAAGCATGAGGGTTGATAGGAATGTCCATTTCTCAAGATCTTCGATTTCATATCCTTAACATTGACACCCCTGATAAAGCGCTGGAAAAGCTAAAAAATGATTTTGGTATTCAAAATAAAATCAGGGTCCACCAAATTGAAAATGAGTTTCTTACTTTGGACCCCAATAAATTCTCCTCCATTGAAGGTTTTTTGTCCAAATTCAAGACCCTCAAAATTATTTTTGAAGGTTGTAAGATCAAAAAGGATGATGTGATGCCGGGGTAAACCCACAGTCCCGGGTTTCATTTTTTTCAATCTCAATCTCTGTGTAAAATGCATTCAAAGGTCTTGCCCAATCTACTTCAAAACCTGGGCAACCTCAACATACCCTATTTCTGGGACTGGCCAATTAAATAAATCTCCAAGCCAAGGTCTAACAATCTCACTACTTAATTTCTTCTTTCTTATTTTATTTACTTATCAATTTCATAGAAATTGATAAGTGCATACCTTAATCCAACTTTGTATTAACCCCAATAATTAATTCCCATGCAATACATATTCTCTTTTGTATAACACTCTAACCATGGCACGGCTCTTGCATCAACATTACAAGGCATTCCAATTGATTTATTAAAACCCCGCTCAGGCCTTTAATATTGTCTATCACTCCAGGCTTTATATCATTAAACATGTGCCATTACAAGCAATGGGGCCCACACATACAAAAAACGTGGAATCAACACACAACCTGATTCATACCTGGCTTATATCGGCTTCTTATCTAATGGCGTAGAGCACATCGCATTGCTCCATACGATCTGATGGATATCGCTTGGCTAAGATGCGCGAACGATAACGCGCGATGAGAGCGGTTTCTCGAGACCCCTTGAGGCCACGTGTCATCCGATCTATGGGATCGCTCTGAATTCTTAATTACCACTTACCGTGCAAAGGCGGTGCGATCAAAACCGTCGGTTCAGCTCTAAACCACGTTCACTGTTTATTCCTGCAAGGTTCCACCTCCTTCGCCGCACCAGATTCCGCTCTACTCTGTTACGCTCAGGATCCGCCTGTTCTACTTGAAAGTGTTCTCCTCCTCGCACCATCTCAGCACTGATTTCTTCACATTACAACCTTGCTCCTCCGTTCCTTATGTGGAATTGCAACACCATGCCATTGTCAACTTCATCGAATCATAATACGTGACTCTTAGCCTTAGTCAATATGAATCGGACAAGAACATAAGTCATTCCACGGTCTATTCGCACACGATTAATATATATTCAATATATACACAGAAGCGTATAACTACGAGTATTCAAGAGTATATGCATTAACACAGGAGCGGAATAAATTAACTGCAGAGTGAAAGCACTCTCACGCATGCACAGGGACAGAGCATCACCAGAACTCAATCATACATAGGATTCCTATTATAGATTGTACAGAGTTATACCACTCTGCTCGTGTCCTTACTTATGGATTCGAACTTCAATTACATAGAAATCCATTATCCTTCGTCAAGAAAACATATATGCATTCACACATGATTTAACTTGACAAATGCACAACAATACTAAAACAAATCTTCATTACATAGTGAAATAACTTACAAGCCTTTTGGCTGGCCAGATCTTCAACTAGTTGGCCCTTCTCCTCTATGCTACAGTCTTATGCAGCCTATGCAGTTCTCTCTATGCAGGTATATGTAGGTCTCTTGACTCTGTCACAGAGGTTTATTTTTATACAACTACAAGGAATCGATTCAATTCCTCGATGACTCACAGACCCTTCAACTTCCTACAGTTCCAAATTAGACTAACGCTTAGATGGATTGAAATGGACTATCACTTCATATGCCCACTAATCATTCAGGCAGTTATATTTTCCTCTCTAATTAAATAAAAATAGCTCAATTATCAATAATTACATAGGGGAGACAAAACATGAGACCCCCCTTATGTTTATTTATGAACAAAAGTTGTTCTGAGCCTAATGCCCCTGCATCAGATTCCCCAGGTTAAAATAGTTCATGATCTCCTGATCATGTGCTTCATCTTGATTTGCCTGGATCCCACACTTTGTTCTGCAACTGGTTATCTGTTGCATTGTTCTTCTTTTCCATTCCTCCTGGCTTCCTTATCTTGGTCTGCATCCTTGCACTTGCTATGCCCTCACAGTCTGTGACTATCTTCTTCTTGTTGTTGTTGATTCTCTGCTTCCTTTCTATTGTCCCTTTCTGAGGCATCTTCTGCATTAGTCTTCTTATAAATTCAATTTCCCCGTCTAATATTTCCTCTGACTGCAAGATGTTCACTTATGTTTGCTGCATTCTCATCTCTTCAGTTCTTACTGCTGCCCTATTCACCACCCAATCATCCATACCCTCTTTGCAATAGTAGAATTCTTGCTCCTCTACTGGAAACACTTTAGCTTGTTGCTTCAGCATTCTCTCTAGAAACATTCGAAGTAGCTATTGTTCCGGCATTCCACCCTCTTCTCTGGATGCTTTCTGCAACCACTTTAGCCATTTCATTTGGCCAAACAAATCATCAATATGCTGCAACTCAAGTTCAACATCTTCTTCTTCTATTCTGAATTTCTGCGGTAAACATTCCAGCCACTTGTTTTCTGCTTGTATCTCATTGTCAGCATGCTGTAATTTCAATTCAGCATGTTATTCTTCTTCTGTCTTTGCAATCTTCAACAATTGCCTCCCTTCTTCTTGAATGATTCTGCTAATCACCTCAAGTCTTTCAACCACTGAGATTTCATCTTCTCTCAGAGTAAAACTCTGATTTTCCATTTTTGTAGCAGCCCCAAAAGTCTACTCTATAGCCTTCTCTCCAATCTTATTTTGGCTATTCAAACAAGCCAATTCTTCTCTGCTATCAACAACAACAAATTTCTATCCATGAGACATGATTGTCCCATCTTCATTCTTCAGCTGTTCATCTTCATTCTACAACAACTCCTCTTCTTCTAAGAAAATTTGAAGTGATGGATTGTCTTCTGTCATTCCTACAAACACAGCCAATTCATCAGTTCCAAAACCTCAAGACCCAATGGTCCCAACTGATGATTCAATCCTCAATTCTTTTTTATCTTCATCCCATTGTGTCTTTACATTCTGCAATCCCCAATTCTGAAATTGAGGTTTTCTGTCTTGTATTGAATCCTGCTGATTCATCATACTCTTTAGCAGCTCAATTTCTCCATTCCATGGTTTAAAATATTACACAGAATTATCCTTCTCTTTCAATTGACTGCCCCGTGCTGTCAATTCTCCTCCAGCATCAACAGAATATGCATTCATCAAACAATTGTAAGAATAAAACTCACAAGGCCTTAAAGCCTTTCTCTGCTCTGCTAGCATCTCAGTATGCTGTCCCAACTTTATTTCCTTCTCAATCAGCACATCAGAATGATGATTCCAAATCTTCAAACATTTCTTGAGACTGTCAGTTAGTCTCTCTTCTGCACCATCCCTTACAAGGATGTCTCTCTACTCTAGTTCATAAAAAATAACTTTCTCATCTTCAATCATCTCTGTCCTTACCATCTGAACACCTTCTCTCTGTGGTTCTATCCTTTTCTCTAGAACACTTAATTCATGCCACAATCTTGGCATATCCTCTTCACTATCTTATGTTGTCACTATCTCCTCAGCTTTCATCAGAATGGAATTCTGACTTTCCATCTCTCCAAAAACTTCAGCTATCTATCCATCACTCCTAACTTGGCCATTTAATAAAAGCAGTCTGTCATTATCAACATTAATGACAAATTTATTTCCACCAGCTTCATTGAAACAATCTCCTCTATAAAATAAGGAATTAATGAATTCCTCCTGCTGCAATAGTTCAATCTACTCTTCATCTGAAAGATACTCATCATATCTTTCTTGGCAACAGTCAGCTTCATTCATCACAGTTCCATCATGTGAACTATCTTCATCCACACCTGCATTCATACACAAATTTTCAGTTGTAAAAACATAAGACCACATGGCCTCATGCGATGATTTGATCATCAAATATTCTTGTTGTTCCAAGTCTTCCATATGCTTCAGAGATTCTTCAATGGTCTCTAATTCAAATTCTTCAAGCTGTCCAACCTCCAGCTCCTACCCATCATCACAGGCTAAACCTCCTCTGCTTCCAACATGTTGGAAAGCAGAATATTTCTCCAACTGTGCATGGACATCTTCAAAACATGTAGCTGCTCCATTTTCTTCCTCAGTGAAAACATCAGCAGTTTGTTCTCTCTCACCTGTTGTTCCTTCAAACATATAGAATATGTTAGATGTAAGGCTCTTGGATCCCTTGGTCCCACTTGAAGCTTTACTCTCCAAGTTCTTCTCTGAATAATCAACCACTCTGAGTATTTCCTTCTTCTTCTGAGCATTCATCATCTGCTCTTTCTTCCATTGTGGCCTCTGCCACTTTATATTCTTCTTCATGAGCCAACCAACTCTCTGGATTTCTTCTATCCTTAGTTTCAATATGTTGAAATCTTCCCTGATCTCAGCAAATTCCTTCCAATACTCTTCATCAGTGGGTCTCTTCCTTATGCCAATTGCTTTGGCATCTTCACTCACCCTTATGCTGTGGCTTCTCTCAGAACCTCTGAAATATCTATAGTCTCTGCTATGGCTCTCAGTAGTCATTTTCTTCTCTAGGAGTTCTTCACTCACAAGCTGCACTAAGCCTTTGCAACAGCAAGCTCTCTTTCTGCAACTCACCTCACCAATCCCTTCCTCTGGATCCAGCTGTTGGCAAGTACTAGTTCACTTTCTCTAGAACCTTCTGAGCACTCTCTTCTGCTCTCTAAGCTTCACTTTGCAACTTCTCTCAAGAACACCTCTTTTCTTCAGTTGGGAATCTTCCAGGTTCTCCCACACTTTTTCTGCACTCAGAATCCCTTTTTGGATTCTTCTATAACTGCTCTCAAAGCTTGTGATCTTCTTCTTGCTGAGACTCTCCTCAATTTCTTGCACCCTGAAATCTACAAACAATACCTTCCAACCAGAGTTCAAATAAGGCTCATCATCTCACCTCTCAAGATCCTTGAATGATCTTGCTTCTTTTCTCACCTGCAGTGCATTTCTACCTGTTTCAATCTTCAATACTCCTATCTTCAGCTCCTGAGTCTACTCATCTGGAGACCTTCACTGCATGTCAAATCAAATCTGCAAATTTTTAGTTAAACATATTTAAACTTCAATTTTTTTTCTTCCTGTTCAGTACATGTGCATTTCAAAATAACCTCTTCAAAGAGCTAATTAATTTCTAGCTCTGATACCACTTGATGCCGGGGTAAACCCACAGTCCCGGGTTTCATTTTTTTCAATCTCGATCTCTATGTAAAATGCATCCAAAGGTCTTTCCCAATCTACTTCACAACTTGGGAAACCTCAACATATCCTATTTTTGGGACTGGCCAATTAAATAAATCTCTAAGCCAAGGTCTAACAATCTCACTACTTAATTTCTTCTTTCTTATTTTATTTACTTATCAATTTCATAGAAATTGATAAGTGCATACCTTAGTTCAACTTTTTATTAACCCCAACAACAAATTTTCATGCAATACATATTCTCTTTTGTAGAACACTCTAACCATGGCACGGATCTTGCATCAACATTACAAGGCCTTCCAATTGATTTATTAAAACCCTGCTCAGGCCTTTAATATTTTCTATCACTCTAGGGCTTTATATCATTAAACATGTGCCATTACAAGCAATGGGTTCCACACATACAAAAAACGTGGAATCAACACACTAGCTTATCTCGCCTTCTTATCCAACAGCGGGGAGCACGTCACATTGCTCCATACGATCCGACAGATATTGCTTGGCTTAGATGTGCGAACGATAACGCATGATGAGAGTGGTTTATCCAGACCCCTTGAGGCCGCGTGTCATCCGGTCTATGGGATCGCTCTGAATTCTTAAATACCACTTACCATGTAAAGGCGGTGCGATCAAAACTGTCGGTTCAGCTCTAAACCGCGTTCACTGTTTATTCCTGCAAGGTTCCACCTCCTTTGCCACACCAGATTCCACTCTACTTCGTTACACTCAGGATCCGCCCATTCTACTCAAAAGGGTTCTCCTCCTCGCACCATATCAACACTGATTTCTTCACATTACAACCTCCCTCCTCTATTCCTTATGTGGAATTGCAACACCATGCCACTGTCAACTTCAGTGAATCATAATACGTGACTCTTAGCCTTGATCAATATGAATCGAACAAGAACATCAGTCATTCCATGGTATATTCGCACATGATTAATATATATTCAATATATACATAGAAGCATATAACTACGAGCATTCAGGAGTATATGCATTAACACAGGAGCAGAATACATTAACTGCAGAGTCAAAGCACTCTCACGCATGCATAGGGACAGAGCATCACCAGAACTCAATCATACACAGGATTCCAATTCCGTCTTTCTACACAGAGATTCCTATTATAGATTGGACAGAGTTCTATCACTCTGCTCGTGTCCTTACTTATGGATTCGAACTTCAATTACATAGAAATCCATTATCCTTCATCAAGAAAACGTATATGCATTCACACATGATTTAACTCGACAAATGCACAACAATACTGAAACAAATCTTCATTACACAGTGAATTAACTTACAAGCCTTTTGGTTGGCCAGATCTTCAACTGGTTGGCCCTTCTCCTCTATTCTACAGTCCTATGCAGCCTATGCAATTCTCTCTATGCAGGTCTATGCAGTTCTCTCGACTCTGTCATAGAGGTTTATTTTTATACAACTACAAGGAATCGATTCAATTCCTCGATGACTCATGGACCCTTCAACTTCCTATAGTTCTAGATTAGAATAACGCTCAAATGGACTGAAACGTACTATCACTTCCTATGCCCACTAATCATTCGGGCAGTTACATTTTCCTCTCTAATTAACTTAAAATATCTCAATTGTGAATAATTACATAGGGGAAACAAAACATCAGACCCCCCTTATGTTTATTTATGTACAAAATTTGTTCTGAGCCTAATTCCCCTGCATCAAGATGGTAGCCTCATCTATTGCATTATTGCTAAACTTGGCCCTACATACTCTGTATTTGTTTCTGCCTTCTATTCCATTAGAGAAGCCATCATTTCTTCAGGAACCACCTACAAGAATCCCTCTTTTGATTCCTTTTGTGATTATTTGATAAGAGAACAAGAAATTTTTTTACACCTTGGCCTTACCACTAGTGGAAATGATTCTAAGAAAGCCTTAGCAGCCCAAAAACAACCATATCAATAGAATCCCAAGAAGCAGTATCCAGAAAAATATGGTCCTAAACCAAAAAAGGGCCCTAAGAAATTCTAGTTGCAAACTAAAAAATCAAATCACCAAAATAATAAGGCAAATCAAAACAAGGGAAGAAGACAGATAGACATTGCAACTTTTGCAATCGCGATGGTCATATAGAGTCCAAATGTTTTAAGAAGATGGAAGCCTTAGAAGAAACAATGAAGAAGCACAACATCAATTTGGAGCACTCTTCACCTTCATCTTCAGGCATGGCACTTTCTTCTTGTGGTTTTCAAGCATCAAGATCTGCTTATGCATTAAATGTATCTTCTTCTTCTCCTTCTCATGAGTGGCTCATTGATTCTAGAGCTTCTTACCACATGGATAGAAATAAATCCATGTTTTCTTCATTAAATGATTGTAACACCAAACATATTTATGTTGGTGATGATATATCTCTTAGTGTTGTAGGATCTGGATATATTCATCTAGATAATGGTCAGTTTCATGATGTGCTATATGTTCCTACCTTGTCATGCAACCTTCTATCTGCTTATCAGATAACTCATTCAGGTTAAGGGAAAATAGTAGAATTCTCACCTCATGATGTTTTAATAAAGGACCTCAAATATCCTAAACATATTTTAGCTACTGGCATTGCTGATGATTCCACAAGGTTGTATAAGTTTGACAAATTTGGGTCATCATGTCTTCCCTCTGTTTTTGTTGCTCATAATGATGATGTGAGCAAACTTTGTCATGAGCGATTTTGTCAGTTAAATTATCGCTCTATTCAAACTCTATGTAAGGAAAATATGGTGACGGGTCTTCCTATGGTATATTACCGAGATTGTGTTTGCTCCTGATGTGTACTCGGAAAACATCATCGGGACAATTTTGAAAAACGTGCCTCTTGGCATGCTTCAACCCCTTTACAGCTTGTGCACAATGACTTATGTGGTCCACTTCCTATTGTTTGTTTCTCTAGTTGCAAGTACTTCTTAAATTTTATTGATGACTTTTCTAGACACACTTCGGTATACTTCTTAAACTAAAGAGTGAAGTTTTTAACATGTTCTTGGCCTTTAAGGCCTTTGTTGAGAAATAATCTGGACATCAAATTATTAAGTTCAGATCAAAAAATGGTGGAGAATATGTTAAAAATTTTTTTATCAACTTCTGCACTGAGCATGGCATTCAATTGCAACATACCGTTCCATATACTGCACAACAAAATCATGTATCTAAAACGAAGAATCACACCTTAAAAGAAATGGCTAATTGTATGCTTCAATCTAAATGAATTGGTCTCAATTTTTTGCCTGAAGCCATTAACTGTGCAAATTACATAGTAAATCACACTCATACTAAGGTTTTAAATAATATAACTCTAGAAGAAGCTTGGAGCACAATCAAACCAGATATAACTTACTTTCGTGTTTTTGGGAGTGCTGCTTGGGCCCATATTCCAGATGCAAAACATAAAGCCTTAGAACCTAAGAGTAAAAAATGCATTTTTGTTGGATATTGTGAAGATGTCAAAGGATATATACTTCTTCAACCAAAATCCAAAAATATTATGATTAGAAGAGATGTAAAAATTGATGAAAATATATCGGCCTGCGAGCCTAGATCGGTGAGTGTGCCACCTTTGGCCTGCGAGCCTAATTCGGCATATGTGCCACCTGTCTATCTCTCTTCTATTTTTAATAGCATTCCTTGTATTTTAGATGATGACAATGAGGTCTCCACCGCTTCCAAGATGGGTCTCCTCTACTCAGGATGCAGCAAGTTCTCTTGCAGGTGACCCTACCAATCGACAACATACACATTATTAGTCGAAAGAGCCTCTTCCTTATTGGATCAAGTTTTGGAAATACTTGATCCAAAAACCCTTGAATAAGCCTCTAGTCATCTAGATTGGCATGAAGCTACGAATGAAGAGTATCTTTCCTTATTGGCAAATGATACTTGGGATCTTGTTCCTCTTCCAAAAGGAAGAAAAATTTTCAGATGTAGATGGGTTTACAAAAAAAAGTTTGGACCAGATCGAAAAGTGGATAGACATAAAGCTCGTCTTGTCGCTAAACTTTTTTCACAAGTTGAAGGCATTGACTATACTGAAACCTTCTCCCCTGTTTCCAAAATGAATTCTATCCACCTTGTTCTGTCCCTTGCAGCTTCCTTTAAATGGTAAGTCCATCAGATGGATGTTAAATCCACCTTCTTAGATGGAGATTTGCTTGAAGAAATCTACAAGGAACAACCCCTTGGCTTTATCCAGAAAGACTCCAACCTTCTTTTTCATATTAGGAAGTCTCTCTATTGTCTTAAATAATCTCCTCGGGCTTGGTATGCCAAAATGGATAGATTTCTATTAGATAATGGCTTTTCTAATTGTCATTCTGACAACACTGTCTACACCAAGAAAGTGGGTAAGTCCTTCACCATCCTTATTCTTTATGTTGATGATCTTATCCTTACTGGTAGTGATCCCAACCATATAAACTATGTGAATTCTAGCCTCAAAAATAAGTTTGAAATGATAGACTTAGGACATTTGCATTATTTCCTTGGTCTTCAAGTCTTGTAATCGAAGGAAGGCATTACCCTCTCTTAGTCCAGGTATGCCTGTGATCTTCTACATCACTTTCACATGGAAGATTGTAAGCCAGCCCCTTCTCCCTTTTAGTCTGGATTCAATCTTTCAGTCACTTGTACTACACCTGAAGTTGTTGCTACCTTATATCATCAACTTGTTGGTAAAATTTTGTATCTAACTCATACCCGTCCTGACATTTCCTTTTCCGTTGGTCTTGTCGCTCGGTTTTTTCACCAACCTCATCAAAGTCATTGGAAAGAAGCTAAAAGAATACTTCGATATATTCGAGGTACAGTTCGTTTCGAGATTCATTACAGTGCAGGAGCATCTCTATTTTTGATTGGTTTCACTAATTCTGACTGGGCTGGTGACCTTGATGATCGAAAGTCTACTGCAGGTTATGTATTCACTCTTGCTTTAGGACCTATTACTTGGTCTTGTAAGAAAAAAAGTGCCATATCTCCTTCATCAGCAGAAGCAAAGTATCGTGGTGCAGTTCAAGCCAACAAGGAAGCCATGTGGCTTCGTTAGATCCTGTCTGAATTTGGTCTCCATCAGGAGCATCAAACTATACTTTGGTGTGATAATCAGAGTGCCATTCAGCTATGTAAAGATCCAGTTCAGCATCAGCGTATGAAACACATTTAACTCCACATACGCTTCATTAGAAATCTCATTCATGATCGTGTTCTTGAAGTGCAGTACTGTCCAAAAAATGATCAAGTAGCTGATATATTTACAAAGGCTTTCACAGAAGCGAATTTTACCAAACTTTGATCCATGCTTGGAGTTCAAGAAAGTTGTCACTAAGGGGGGATAGGCTCTAATGCCTCCTTCCTTCTCCTATTGTGTTACTTTTTTAAATCCTTCAATCCTATCCCAATTTGTTCTTAGGGGGGATGTTAGGATATTTTGACACATAGGAAATAGGCTCCTTTTGTGTCACCTTTGTAAATCCTTCAATCCTATCCCAAGTTGTTCTTAAGGTGGGATGTTAGGATATTCTGACACATAGGAAATAGTTAAGAATGACTTAGTCTAGTGTAGAGTTAGGTAAAGTGTGTTTCTTTACCATGTACATTTGTAACATATAATACGACAGTCATGTTTTGTAGTGATCCGACAGTTATCTCTCACTGAGTGGTATTAACGACACTTGATCCGTGGCTTAACACTCGATTGGTCCATGATCTCTATTTAAAGAGCATGGAGGGTCATTTTTCTGGTAACCATTTATAAGAGAAACATATGTTACCTTTATTTTTATATTGATAAATTGCTTCAAGTGGCTGTGTTGGCTCTGGCCGTGGATTGTTTCCCTCATTGAGGGTTTTAACCACGTGATTATACCAGTGTACTGATTTGTGATCTTTTTGTGAGCGGTGACCTTTGGTTCTTGATCTAAGGAACTCACCCTGTAAATTATATTTGTTGATTCAATGGGTACACATTCCCATGAATTTTAATATGAAGGTGGCTCGGTAGGCTAATCGTGGTTCAATCAAAGTCAACAACGTGGCCAAACCTTGGTCCTTGGAATAAAATCATCGACCACCTTAAATGTATAGCAATGAAAATCATGACTCGGTAATTCATTACACTATTCAAATGTGTTGGAAAATCTAATTCCAACCACCTACTAGGTGTCATGATTGTCCATCCAAGTATCACCGTGAGTTATATTTGAGTCCAGTTCGGTTGAGTTGTAGTTATGTCTCAGTGCAATCATTTATTATTGGCATCTCCAATGTAATCTTATTTAACTATTTCATAATATTGGGAAGGGTATGTTGGAGAATGAAAGATGTGGTGCTCAACAATTTCTCTTCTCAATATTATCAAAATTGAATAATATTATATTGGAGACATCAATAATAAATCACTAAAGTGATACTAAATAACAACTCAACCAAACTCGACTGAACTTTAACTTAGTATGACACTTGGATGGACACTTATGACACCTAGAAAGTGGTTGGAATTATATTGTCCAACAAAACGAATGTTTTATGCCATGGTCATTGCATGAGAAATAAGGATCAGGCTAATGTTTATATGAAAAGATGAAGTGGGGGGGAGGGAAGATCCCCTAATATATGTGTTATAGAGAGATAACAAACCTTTTATTATTTAGCAACTGACCATTTTCCCTTCCGTTCTCAAAATATGTCTCAACTAACATTGGAATTCATTCTAACAACCACAAAATTTTGGCTTACTTGTCTCATCTTACTTGTACATCAACCTTTACTTTCCTATCTCATCTCCCCTAGTTGAAGCCTTCAAATCACTTGACTAACTCCCTTGCATCATCCTTCCTCTCTAATATTACCCGGTTAATGCCCTAAAGTTGCTTGCTCATGTAATCTCACATGATCAACTCTTAGAGACTCAATGCACCATTATTTCCACCATGGTGCCCTCATTTTGTTCCAACCCATCCTGGGTTAACCTTGTCTACCACTTGGTCGCTCATTTAGGGATATTCTAGCCCATGTCCTAGGGGGTCCATGTCATCCCCAATGTTGTCATTTTGGGCCTCCTCACTCATCACTCAGGACAATCGAGTGTTGTGTGACCCACATATAATATTCCACCAATTTTCCAAACTATGCCAAATGGAAACCGTAAGTGTTGATTTTTTGACACCTTGTGTCGGCATGCTCTCACTCAACATCCTGTTTCGTTGCATTACTTGTGATATATTCATTGCCAATTGCGTGATGGAGGTGTCACCCATTATACACACCTTGGTTAAACGAGAGTTCAACTCTAGGGATTGAAAATCACATATTATACTCTCTAATATATGTCCACATTCCAACCATAATACTCCACCCAATATATCAAGGAACTAAATAAGGAGACTCAAGACATACTACTTTCCTCAAGTGTCGTTTCCTCAAGTGTCGTTTCCTCAATTTATCTTTGAAGTGTAATATAGCAACAAAATGAGATATTAGGTTAGGTAAAGATGGTTTAAAAATGCATAAAAAAATTCCTATATACCCAAAGTTTATGAAAGAAGATGATGGTATACTCCGTGAAGATGTATAAAAATTCAGAATTTATGAAATGTAAAAAAATTGTCTAATAATTTAAAATAATTTACCAAATTCAATTTCATTTTAGATTATATTCCAAAATAATTACAACAATTACTTTTGGATCCTACTGCAATGCAATTGATGATGTTCAATTTCACCAATGTTTTATCTTAGAACATCTCTGAAATTGTAAAGCTACATTTTGAGTTTCTCTGACATTAACAAAAAATTGTTTTAGTATTTTTCATTGCCCTCTCAACAGTACACTACTTTAGTATTTTGTATTTCTCTCTTAAAATTTTTTGTTCCTCTCTATAAGCTTTATATCTCCTAGTGGCCAAAATTTCTAATCTATATTATAACTTCTTGTATATATCATCTATTTATAATGACAATTGCAATGAACTATTGCAATTGTTTACATGGAAAATAACCCTCTACATGGTTGAAGACATTGATTATTCACACAATCCAACAAACCACCAACCACCTATAACTTGAAGAACACAAAGCTACGCAACAAAAATTAATTTAAAAAAAACCACTTAAATTTTTTATTTTAACATAAGATTTTTTGTATTCTTTTTTATTCAAATTTAACTTAACTACTCAACCAAATATGATAAAAAAAAATCATAATTATTTTGTTTTAACATAGGTTTATTCTTATTTATTTTATGATCCGCTCTCATTGGATTTTAATTTATAACTACTTTTGAGATAAAAAATTTTTCTTTATAACAAATGGTTCTTTCTTCCTTCTCCACGGATTTGTTTATTTGTAACAAATATTTCTCTCTTTTCTATCAATTTTGTAAATTATTTTATATTCTTATGAAGATTATCTTGTATGATTATGGGGAGTATTTTCATATGTGTAACATTCAAAGCCTTTCAATTTTAAACTACCTTTTCCTACTAATTTATGAACATTCTTCTTTTTAAGAACCCTAAGTTGCACTTGCATTGTCAAATTTATAGTTCTCCCTTTTCCAAGCAAATTTGTAAATTACTTTATATGCTGATGGGGGAGTATTGTCATATGTATAACATCGAGAATCCTTAAATTTTAAACCACCTTTGCCTTTTAACTTTATGGATATATTTTGTTTTTTTTTAATAACTCTAAGTTGCACTTGTTTGCCAAATTATAACACAAAGTGTTACCGTGGCTTGTTGGGTGCACACGGAAGTATTAGCATGATATCAAATTTATGATGTGTTTGGTTCCAAAGAAGAATGTTGGCCGCACATTGTATTATTAACCTGATATCAAATTATATTATTAGTATAATAAGCTATTAATATAATATAAAAGATATAAAATCTTTGCTAGCTTGAGATATTTTGTATCTATTTAAATTGAAACTTCATCAAACATAATACTTCATTGTGAAATGATTTCCAATTGATCTTCTCTAAAAAAAAATTGGGAAATAATGTTAAATTTTTTAATTTATTTTGAATAAATGATATAAATATATTTCTCAATATTAATTAAATCACTTTTCAAAAAGAAGTAAAATATTAATATTTAAAGACAAAGTGAAATTATGCAAAGTAGAAATCCTGCATATTTAGGCATTCTCCATAAACAAATTGTGAAATAATGTTGATTTTTTTTTTTTTTTAAATAAATGATATGAATATATTTCTCAATATTAATTAAACTACTCGACATTAATATTTAAATCTAACCTATGTCAAATATGTGAAGCTAAAATTATGCAAACATTAAAAACAAAGACTCCATTGATATTAATAAAAAGGTCAAATAAACTGTTAATATAGAATTAAAGATATAAAAGCCCTACTGGGTCAAATGGTGCCTATTTAGAGATTTTGTATCTTTAAAGAGATTGAAAATTTAATCTAGTTAGTAAATTACAACAATATAAATTCATTTTCACTTTTTTATAAGTAATGTTTTTAATGAAGAAGAAGTTTAAAATTAGAATTTCACGAAACATAATACTTCATTATTAAGAAATTTCCAATTGAATTTCAACACAAGAAAATTGTGAAATAATGTTAAAATTTTTAATTTTTAATAAATTTTATGAATCCAAAACAAAAATGTCAACTCTATTTCCAATTAAGCTTTTCCACAAGAAAATTGTGAACTAATGTCAAAATTTTAAATTTTAATTTTTTAATAAATGATATGATTTCACAAAAAAAAATATCAACTCAGTTCAAATTACATAATTTTAATTTTGAAAAACTTGAATGGTGCTTATTGAGAGATTTTGTATTTTCAAAGCAATTGAAAAGTTCAACTAGTTAATGTAAATTATAACAATAAAATTCATTTTTATTTTGTTTTATTAAAAATTTAAAAGTGATAAGTAATGTTTTTAATGAATTGGAGGTTTAAAATTGGAATTTAAAGTAACATTTCCAATTGAACTTCTCCACAAGAAAATTCTGAAGTAATGCTAAAATTTGTAATTTTTTTTTAATAAATGATATGAATAGAGAACAAAAATATCAATTCAATTCAAATTATATAATTTTAATTTTGACAGACTTGAATGGTGCCTATTGAGAGAATTTTTATATTGACAATTTCATCTAATTAATGTAAATTATAAGAATATAAATTCATTTTTATTTTGTTCTATTATAAAATTAAAAGTTATAAGTAAATTTTTTTTTTTTTAATGAAGGGGAGGTTTAAATTCATTTTCATTTTTTTCTATTGAAAAATTAAAAGTTACAAGTAATTTTTTTAATGAAGAGGAGGTTTAAAATTGGAATTTCACTAAACATAATACTTAGGGATTTCCAATTGAACTTCTCCACAAGAAAATTGCGAAGTAATGTTAAAAATTTTAAATTTGTTTTTTTATAAATGATATGAATCGAGGAAAAAAATATCAACTCAATTCAAATTATATAATTTTAATTTTGAAAAAATTTAAAACTTAACATATGAATCATTGAGAAACATGGCATGGGAATCCATTTTAATTATTGCAACTTGGTATTGGAAGCCATTTAATTATTGCATTTTTTTTAATATGATAGGATGGATATTGAGAGATTTTGATCGAGTTAGTGTAAATTATAACAATATAAATTCAGTTTCATTTTGTTCGATTAAAAAATTAAAGTACTATTTTTAATCAAGGGGAAGTTTAAAATTGGAATTCCATAAAACATAAAGTCCTTCACATACATGGTTCATCCAACCTCTCGATGAAGTCCCTCTAGATATTAAATTTCACCTCATGGAGTCTAAAACCAATATCGATATGGCCCACCCAAGTGTATCCATCCTGCATGACACACTCTTCTAGGGTGCTAAAACTCTCTAACATAGGGAACATATAACAAATGGGTATGCATGCCTCTCTGGGCCTTACAACACGTACAAACAATAAATGACATGTATATTTGCTCTAGTTACAAATTGTGACTCATACTCTACCATGGTCATGAGTCTATTCTATAAACATAAACGCAATTTTACTACATCATTCATATGCTAGAACACACCACTACTTTGGCTTTGTACTTTGAGTCTTTAGCATCTTCATTTTTGACTTTGGCATGCTGGTCTGCAAAGTCTATTTGTGGTCAAACATAAGAAAAAAGATATGTCGACATCCTTATAAAGGACTAACCATCCACCGGAATGCATGGGTACAACTGCTGCAGTTGCTAGTCTCGTAGGATGTCCTTCGCATACATGGATCTGTCAACCATTATCTCTGCATACATGTACATGTATCTACATATCCTCCTCCAATGTGGGTTTTATCGGATGACTCGTAACCATGTTAAAAAAGACGTTTGAATGGATTAATATAAATCCCACTGGTCAGATCTACGAAAGAGAGTCTGAACCATGAGATTTTGGCTTTTGCAGAATGCTCTTCCTTCATCAGTGAACTCTCACCAACAGTAGATCTTTCATAGATCTCTTCGGAAAACTTTTACCGGATCCCTTCATCGACGACCTATCACCGAATTTCTTCATCGGCGACCTTGCACCAGATTTCTTCATCGGCGAACTTTCACCAGATCTCTTCATCAGTGGTAAAAAACTAGCATAGACCTCTTTCCATTTCACTTCACTGATACACGTGGTTTATGGCTGACCACAAATTGAAATTGTAAAATGGTTTATGGCTGACCACGAAAATGTAATTACAAGGTGTTTTTGAGATTACCACGAACTTTACGGGGATACACATGCCTTACAAGGCTTACAACACAACTCCAACTCTTGGAGTTATCAGGTACATACTATACAAAGACCACTACAAAAAACATCCTAGACTTGCTTACAATTAGAATGTGTGACTCATAATACAACATTCTATTGAGTCTATTCCAAGAAACTCACACAAAACAAACTTTCACAAACTTGATTTTCCATCCTCCTTTGTAGCTCACCATACCATTCATATGCTAGAGCACACCAGTGATTTCTCGCTTTAATATTTCTTTCATAGATTTTGTACTTTTGAGTTTTGGATATACTGGTCTTGAATCTCCATGTTTTACCTGTCATTAGTTAGAGTCGCGAATTCTAACAAAATGACTTCATATTGAGGTTGTGAATCTCAATATGTGTACAGAATTTCAAGACATATTCCCTTCAAAACAATATGAAATAAAAATAAAAGCACATTCCAAAATCTAAATATTATTGTGAGTTTTGTGCATTAAGACAAAAGCACCAACCACGACTGCAATATTTTAACTGCACAATCATTCAACCATGGTCAAAATCTATACTCACTAGCACCAGAGATGAAACACTCCCTTCTCCGACATGACAACATTGCCATGAAATTCACCACCAGGTTCGAGCACCATTGACTCCTTTCTTGGAAATATTTGTGAATCCAACACTCTAACACCTATGTTGATAGCACATTGAAACAAGCATTTGAGGACTCGACCCTTCTCAGTGGCCTTGTCCACCTTCTCTCCATACAACAACGAAACACTCCAAATATCAATGCCCAATCACAAGCAAGCATCCACTGCGCATGTCACTACTTTCGATTTGTACCAGCACTTTCATTGGCATTCAACTTCTCCAAGCAGCCTCATTCAAATAGCAACAATTACAAATCGGTCTTGGAAAACTAACAAAATTGCAATAGATCACAATCCAATACCCAACTTCTGCTACAATTGACAAATTGTACCCAATATCTCAAATCAGGTCGGTCCACTTACGCCAACTTGACCCTCCTCATGGAGTTGGCTACTGATTATGCACGTTGTTGTTGGCACTCCTTATTCAGTCACCATCTCTCCAACAAATCGAGCTTATAGACAACGCAGCTCTTGGGTAGCGGTAGCACTACAGGCATGTCGACTCATCGTCTCCACTTTCCAGGAAACCATGGCCCAATTCACCTGTAGACGTCAACCACCATGCTACGCCACCTCAATTAATCTGCAGATCCACAAAAATTAGAGGAAGGCACAATTCAGGCCTCTCTCATCATGTAGCCCTTCAACACGTTGGTTCAGTTCTTTGACCTCTACATGCCATCAAATTTGTGCCATCAGTTATAAAACAGAAAAAATCGTAGCCATAAGCGACCCTTAACTCAACTAAAACCTCGAACCACTAATTTGTCCCTTAGCCACAATTTTGGTGAGCTCCCACTCCACAATCCCAAGTCAAAAATATTTGGTATGTCCACACCAAAACTCCTCCACATTGTCGTATTTGTAGATTGAGTCGCCTTCGACTGTGTCAAGGTATGCACAACAATACATGTGCACTTTTCCCGTTGGCCTCCTAATGGCGACACAGACACTTCTTGTCGGTTCACCACTTTATCTTTACCTGAGATCAAATGCAGTTTTGAGATGACTCCCACATAGCTCTTGTCACAACTCAGCAACCAATAGATCCAACAACACCAATGCTTTGGCTACGAACTAGACTGGTGCTTGTTTTTGAACCACACTAGACCGCTCCATGCACAGATTGGCTCACCAATCGGAAGCCACGCCAATCACTTATTGGTCAACTATTCATGTTGGTTCACTCCTTCTACCAAATTAGTTTTCTAATTGACATAGAAACACAACTCAATCCATGACCTCCCGCAATGTTTCTCGAGAAAATTCCAATGATGCTTTCCAAATCAACAACCCTCAATTTTGTAGAGCAGATTTCTCCTCACGGAGGTCAATGCTTCACTTGTAATAAACAATGATTCAAAAAAAATTCAATAAGAAACAAGAATGGAATGTGCTCACCATACTTCCAGAATGCAACGGCCATGGGTTCAAACTCTGAAGCCTTCTTCAAGAGCTCGGAAATATTATTGCCATGCCCACTCAACACCTCCTCATTACATTCCTTCTCAGTCAAATGGCGTATGGTAGTGGAAGGCTTCCAACCAGTTACCATTAGGCACCATGGGCACCAACAACAACCCCTCGCTACTCAGATGCTTCAGTGACCAAGTGGGCCACGATAACCTATGATGGTGTTGTAGCCGCTACAACAGCACCCAAAATTTTGGGGTATATTTAAAATTTTGGGTTCCCCCTCTTCTCTCTTAGGCATTAAAGTCTTTCACCCAACCTGCAATTAGTAACATCCCACCGACCTATCCCCAACCCCTCATGAGATTTCTCACCATCATGATTAGATGATGTTGCTGAAATCACGCCATGTGAGGGAGGGACCACCCAGCATATGTTCGAATAAGAACTTTCCGTGCACTCTGGATGTACATTAACAGCTCCCTCGCCATAGTTCATTAAGTGCATTGTTTGAATACTTCTCTTATGTTCATTGGTCTCATATATTTTATCTAGGGGCACCATTCGCAAAGAATAACTGTGAACTAATTAATGTTATGTTGTTTATACAGGTCAATCCCCCGACTGATAAACTCATCAATGATTGTCATGGCACCAAGGGGAATAAGATTAAGCTCAATGAAAAGGTCATAGCTGTGAACCATGACACATTCATCCACATGTCCCGCTTAGGTGGATATGAGACATAAGGCCACCTTTGAAGACCATGGTTAAGGTAGATGACAAGGATGCACCCACAAGTGAGGTGGAAGAGCAATTTAACATTATTTTCAGATGGAGGATGATGTGGTGTGTGTTCATTCACTCAAAGAAACAAGGAAGCACTGGGCACCAGAAAAATCTTATAACGCTGTTGATATCAAAAGACAAGGGTTTCTCACGTTATTAACGAAGATGCCATATTAAGAGCGCACATGTTGATGTTGGCAAGACAATGGCACAGCAAAAAGGGTTTCTTCTATTTTCCACAGTTGAATGAAATGGTTCACGGGTTCAAAATGCGTCTTGATAAGCATCGAAAAGGTCATCACTGTCAATTTGGTGATTAAGTATGGACTTACATCGACAAAGTAGGAGTGATCTATGAGTATGCTCCAGTTTCTCCAAGTTTACATGCCTCAATTGTTTTCGGGAATAACGATGAACTATAGAGTTCGTCGCTTTAAATCCGACACTTATTTTAGTTTCATCATCACCCATCAAAATACAGTTGTTAGGTTTGATGGTTCAGGTAATGGGTGCATTGGCAAGTTTTGGCACAATTTCAAAAGTCTAAAAACACCTTTGGGAAGAAATCTTTGTTAAACCTAAGCTACACGGTGGGTTCAAAGTGATGGACCTAAGCTATGGTTTTAAATATCATATAATTAAACCAAGGCGCAAAGTAATGTAGTGTCTAAAACATATAAAATGGCGGATCGAAACTATATGAAAACACATTTCAAATGGGCCTAAATATTTCTATGGCGGACATAGTGATCAAAACTTATGTTTAAAGCATGGGGCAGAGTGTATGACAAACCATGGTGACATGTCATAATAACTATGGTGCGTTACAACTAAGGCACGAAAGGGATAAAGCAATATGTGTCAAACCACGTGAGATGGGGAAACGAAACTACATGGCCACGTGACATGGAGCCCAACGTCCGATGGCAGGTTTTCCAACTAATTAAGTGTTTGGAGCAATATATATACATAGCGGTCAATCTTTCAACTAAAATGTGGAGCAGAACTACATCAACACATAAAAATGGATGCCAACATTACGATGGTGGAGTTTCGCACTATGGTAAACATTGCAGTGGATATATGAAAGAAAAATATTACAACCAACCCACCGCGGCATTGTGAAATTTATGGTCAAAGGAAAGCAGAGTTGACAATCAGGCGTTCACTTACCGCATTCATTTATGAGGACGTGGAAAGAAATAAAAGAGCAATCGAAACATTGAATGAAACACCTAGTTTTGAGGATTGGTGGTGGGGCGTTCTATTCCCCAGGAGTGTGCAGGCAGGTGAGGTGTTTTATTTAGCTTGCCAGGATCAGTCCGAATGGAGGACAACGTGGAGAAAACATAAACGCTTGGACAGCATCTGGGTCAGGATTGGGTAATTCACCTGTCGCATGAGTGTACTCCGCAGGTCAAGTCAGTGATTGAGCATGGATGGTGGCAGTGTCATTCTTGTGGTGGGCACGTCGAAAGAATATGAGGACGTCAAAGATTTGATTGAGCCATTGGTGTTACACTTGCATGAGAAGACTTACTGGTTGAGGAGTGAGCGTTCATTGAGAATACCACGGAATTGAGTAGTGACTGAGTAGGGTGGTCTCAGTACGATTTTAAAGCACACGGTTTCAAAAAACCATGTGAAATGGTAGAGCAGAACCATATCAATACATTACAAAGGGGCTAAAATTACTGCATGGTGGAATTCTGACCCATGACGAAACAGTCAGAGTATATATATATGTATGTGGTGGTCAAATACATGTTTGGAACACGGACCAAAACGTGATAACAAATCTATAACGGTGTTTTTATAATAACTGTGGTGCAATATATGGAAAGCACGTAAAAGCAGGATGTTACCATCGTATTCTCTGTATGTAAGCACGTAAAAGCACGTTGTTTCTATCGTATTCTCTGTATGTTGCCAATATATGGTAAGCACGTAAAAGCAGGTTGTTTCCATCGTATTCTCTATATGTACGCACGTAAAAGCACGTAAAATCAGGCTGTTGCCATGGTAAGCACGTAAAAGCAAGTTGTTGCCATCGTATTCTCTGTATGTAAGCACGTAAAAGCAGGCTGTTGCCAGAGCTACTTTCGACATATAGAATGAAACTTCCTCCCGGCATAAGGGGTCAAGAATGTGGAAGTTTTCCTCTACGCTACTGGCTGCAGTTTTGTTGGGCATTTGTTTGGTCGTTAGAGATGGCATGCTAACATCGTGCGTACATGTATTTCTCTGCACATTAAGGATGGGGGGTATCGTAACATATGGATTTGTGAGAAAATGAACGCTCTAGTTAACGAGCACAACGTCGATGTCTAATCTCTGATTCTTCATTCTATTGGTTTGCTCTCTTCATGCCTTTTTCTCATGGCTTTGTCTTTTACCAGACATCGTCCCACACAGGGTTTCTCCACGATAGTTTCGCTATGTAAAATTGGCGCATGATCTGTCATTCTGTGTTATTTGAACTTGGAAGAGACATACGCTTCACATCGGGAGGGGCCTCTTCACAGCGTTCTCTTCTGCAGAATATCCAAGTACTCTCGAATACCAAAGAAGATAGTGGCCTTCAAGATTTATCATTTTAGGATGCAACGCAAAAAGAAACGCAGATGCAAAGTCTTTGAGCATGACTGGCGTGGGATCCTGAGTGAAGGTCGCAATTTTCCTTGGTCGCTAGGTTGCAACACATCGAAAGTGAACAGCATGCGACTTGCCCAGAATCGCGACTATGCGACCCCCCATGAGGTCGCAGTCTTCCCCAGTCACCAAGTCGCAGCTGATCCAAAGAAAACAGAATGTGACCAGCCCAGAATCGCGACTATGCGACCCCCCATGAGGTCGTAGTCTTCCCCGGTCGCCAAGTTGTAGTAGATCCAAAGCAAACAGAGTGTGACTTGCCCAGAATCGCGACCATGCGACCCCTATGAGATCACAGTCCTCCTCAGTCGATGGGTCACGTAAAAGCAAGGGAACAACGATGTCTAGCCAAATGAAGAGAGCTTCCAGCTCCCTCCAAAGGGTGCGCAGCTGGGCATTGCAATTACAAGTGGGTTGGTTTCAAGATCTAACAAGAGACTATTTTCTATGCCTGGGTAACTCTTGAAGAAGCTAGTTTCAGGTTCCCATGGGGCACATAACTTAGCAGACTGTTATTGTAGCCTTAAGCTTCCCAGAAGGTTTGTTGTTATGTATTCAAAAATGAGTGAGGGCCCTACCAAGAAATAGTTAAAGGTAGAGAAATTTGTTTTACATTCATTAGCAGAGCCTCAAAAGAGGGAAGAAGTGAAATGCCCTACCCCTTATGCTAGGGCATCAAGAGTACAAACTTGGCTGTGTCTTTCGAGTGGGGTATCCATTTTACCCTAACCTTTGGATTTCACAATGATCATAGAGACTAATGATGATGCGCCTATGTTTGACTCAAACACATATAGGGTTGGCATACTTCCTTTGATATTGGAAACGTTGAGAGGTTTTGTAAACATATAGCATGACATTGTTTCGTTCCCTGAAGCATTTTCATCCTTGTACCCCTATTGTATGAAATGGTCAAAGAAAACAAGATACCTTAGATTCTCTTATTGAAGATGACAAATATTGCTCCTCTGATGAATGGGAAAATCGATGAGCATGAAGACCTACGATGATCACTGAGAATCTAAGTAATTTAATCCAAGACTTGAAGAGAACCTCGTGCATGGTAAAGATTATGATCCTGACAGAGAAAGGGCACAGAGAAAGCTTACCCTAGCCATTCTCTCTGACGAGTCAGTAGTTGACCACACAAGGGTCTAAGCTATTATTTTCATTCTTACAATTGATTAAAATTCCCTTAGCATTATTATTATTCAATTATGAAGACATGTGACCTGTGTTATTTTATTGCAGGAAGAACCTTTCTGTTTGCACATAAGAGCCAATTTTTTCCCTAGCAAGCAAGGGGAACTTTTCAAAACAAGTGGATACTAACGAACCTCCAAAGAACTCACTTTAAGTTCAAAGGCACCTGGCCCCGTCCACCGAAAGGAGGCCACAAGTCACTGATCTGCCCAAGGTCGCAGGTCGCAGATTGCCCAAGGTCGCAGGTCGCATATCTGCCGAGGTCACAGGTCGCGGATGGTGCAAGGTAACAAATCCAAAGAGGTCACGAGGTCGCGAATCCAAGGATGTCGCGAGGTCGCAAATCCAAGGAGGTCGCAGGTCGCAGATGGTCTAAGGTCACGAGGTCCCAAATCCAAGGAGGTCGCAGGTTGCAGATTTGCTTGAGGTCGCAGGTCGTGAATTGCCCGAGGTCACAAGTCGCAGAGGTCACCAGGTCGCTAAGTTGCTTCCCCTACTAAATGCCCGACGGCGTAACCCAGCGACCCGGCGACTAAGTCGCAAGGCAGCCCCACAGTCGAGAAAAAAAAAAGTCAGGGAGTCCAAAGGGCAAGCTTTGCTCTACAAATGTTTCCTTCGGGAACTTAGAAAGGGATTTTTGGTTTTGGGGACTCGAGTTGAGTACACTGTATTATTTAGATTATACATTTAAGCATGAATACAAGCATTTTGAAAAATCCCTTTGTGGTTCTGGTGTTGTCTTATGTATGAGCGCTATTGAGTATTATATTTTCAGTTTCTGAACATCTTTAGATCGAGGGAACTGTATCTTTAATTCAGATCACATTGCATGATAGTTTGCTAAGTATGTTAATGGTGGTTCAGTTCATTTCACTTTCTTAACGAATGCTGATGGCTTTGTTTATTAGCATTTGTACTACCATTTAAAAAATTTAGGAAGTGAAAGGCGTTCTTTCCATGAGGAATTGTTTCCTTTGTGGTAAGAACAGTTTACAAGCATGACCCTAATGAAGTGTTGTTAACAACACTTCCTTCGGTCTTCATGCTTTATTATTTCCTCTTGCTACTCATAGTGTCGTATGTACATTTAGTGCATCAACCATATGTCTTCTATGAGTTGATTAGGTGTGTATCCACTCTTTTTTAGAGTTTAAGCGAGACCCAAAGCAAAGGAGAAATCAGTGGTAGCCAGACCCACACCCCGAACGGGATCCCTAGTCCAAACGGTTCAAGTTCTAATTGGGACCTTTTACTGGGGAGATCCGCTGCTGTTGGCCGGACAGATTTTCCCGTCAACAGATGCAAACCGTGAATCACCTCTACGAGCGAATCACACGTCTCCACAACACAGGTCCTCAACTTTACACACTGGCAGCTCCACACCCAAACGTCAAACGTGTCGCTGCAGTATATGTGCACATATGAAAGTCGATACGACCTCCAAATATCACAACACACATTTCACTGATATGGTATTCAAAGGAAATCTAAACTACCAGAACTTGAGTGCAACTCTAGCAGCGAATAAATCTGCTCTACAAGAGAATGACCCAATTCGACCCTCCACTACCCTATCTAATATTTAACTTCTACTGTAGATCTTGATTCAGGGGGATCCGCTTGCGGATTTTTCATGAATAGGAGCTTTTATCAGAGTGCCACATGCCAAAGCCCAACAACGAATAGTTCTCTCAACAGCTCCACGCACTCACACTTAGCTCCAGTCCGCTTCCACTTGAAGCTCTGTCACCTTTCCATGAATCTCCAAAGCGGTAACCGAAAATCCCAATGGTTTAAGGGATTCGCAAAGGCACCACTCACATACTCTCTATCATCACCATAAGAATCCCAGCCATCAAACATTGCCTCTGCACACACAATGGATAAGGAGTTTCTGCGGCACTCAATTCGAATGGACGAACTAAACAAAAAAACTAAACCAAAAGATATACTCTATAGGCCCGTATGGGCTTTGATACCAAGATAAAATGTCACTATGCAAACTATATTATATTAATCAAATAGAGCTACATATATACATGAGGTATTGTCTCAAGGTAGGGAAACTATCTTGGACGCACAATAAATTGGTTGACAGAATATCTCAACCTCACACCAAACTAGGAACTTAGGATTAGCTAACCTATGGAATAGGAACCGACTCTATAAATAGAAAGTCACAATTGAAGACAAGTAGGAATTACATATTCCAACACAAAGGTCAAGTGCCTACCCAGATCAGTGTCTTGGATGATTGCGTGAATTAAGCTTGTCAAAGTTTTTTTTTTAACAACGAAAACAAAGATTAGGAAAACTTCTCAACCTCTAGAAGTTGGAAGCTATAACCTTTTTCCAGAGGTTTATCAAGTTGGAAGTTGTATCTATATTCTTCTTCCTTTAGCTTTATCAAAATGATTTATAAAGTCTCATTACAAAATAAACCCACTTAACAAATATTTGAAGATGCTTTGCTTTGCCATTTTTTAAAGATTTAATTTACATAGCTAATTATAATATAACAAAAGGTATTTAGTTTCTTAAAAATCTTGGAAGCACTATATAGATTTTAAATTGCATACTTATAAATCCCAACCAATTTCTATATTATCCAAATAATTTCTAAATTCTCATTACAACAAGAAAACCCATAGGATTTCTTGCTTTGGTTAGGGTTGTTTTGTGGTTTCTAGTTTCAGCCATGATTTTTTCCATGGTATTTATCTATGATAGAAGCTATTTATAAGCCAAGAAATATTTATTAAATTATCTTGCTAGCCAGTGAGAGAACAATGTCTTTAGACACAACCATTTCTATGGATGCTCTGTAATCCTAATATTTATTTAGATTTTAATTTACATAACAAATCATAATATAATAAAAAGTATTTAACTTGCTGAAAATAAGTTCATGAAACACTCAAAGCTCAAATTTTACAAATTTCAAAAGTCAAACTTATAATTCCAACCAATTTCAACTACATTTTAGAAAAAAAAAATAAAAAAAAATTGCAAAATCCAAACCTGTAGAAAGAAAAAATATCCCAAAAAACCAGACGTATGGAAAGTTTAGACTCTAGAAATGTTTGCCATACTGATTTTTTATGCCATTACATTTATGGTTATTTCATATTTACATAAACTTACTTCAATAAATAATGAGAGCTATAATTTGATCCAAGGTAGCTAAGATTATCCATAGAATATATGTTTAGTTCATCATACATCATTACATAAAGAGTACCTGGCATAATAACGACTGGCCCGCATATGCCCTGTGTACAGGAAGTTCTGAGCCATGATATTCTGCAGGGGAAGCTGGTACTATCCATATGTATGTTAGTTAAGGGCGTGGCTGGAGCAACGAGCTTCACCTCCAAAATCCAGCCGTGTAGCGCTTTACTTCATATAAATTAACATCAACAGCGAAAAGGTTACTCGTCATGTAAACTTGAAGGAACAACGGTACATAATTAAAAAGAATAGATTCATATAAAAGCTCAGTTGCAGTGCCTCCTGTGGACGACGGTGGATGGCGATCTATTCTTAAAAAATCGCACACACTTCCAAATCGTTCAACAGCTTCACGTTTTATTTCCCTATCCGCCACTGTGCCCTCTGGACACTGACCGGGTTCAATGTGAACGCCTCCAATTCTAATTACAGTGTTTGAAATTTTTATATAATCAGACTTTATCCTTCCATCATCTAAACTTTGGGAGCTTCTCCTTAAATTTTCTTCAGCCTCTTTCTTCCACTCTTTATTGAAACACGCCAACTATTCATTTGTCTGCATTTTTTCCAAACCCTTGTCAATGTAATTTTTTGAATTTCAGTTTCTAGTTTCTTTGAAATTTAAAATATACTAAGAACACAAGCCGTTATACCGGCTGAAAATTTCCATATTTAATACATATTTGATCTTCATAGTCCTCTGCAATTTCTGCCTCGGCACTGCGATTTCCCCTGCCCTTCCTGTCTTTCTTAGGCTTTTTGATAGTAACATAAAAATAACAATCCTTCTCTCTGCTAGGATTATGCCGGTTCACGATTATGCTGAAATTGGTATTCTCATTGACGGGCAATTTGTGGCGTTGGCTGGTGTGAATTGTCACTCACGATTAATGTGTGAAGGTTAGTTTTGAATCCGCTCCATAGCCTTCTAAAACAAGCAGCCCGCATCCATTGGTTTAATGACAGTTGGATGCACGTGGGAATATAAAAAAGCTATTATAAAAATATCAATATAGTATCAAATATATAAAATCTCAGTTGACCTCTATTGTTGCTTCTTGAATGGTGCCTATAAAGAGATTTTGTATTTTTTTGTTAACCTCAAATTCTCTCGTGTCAATTTAAGAGATTTTATATGTATTGAAGTAACATAAATTGAGAATTTGATTTAGTTAATGTAAATTATAGCAATGTAAATTCATTTTCATTTTGTTGTATTAAAAAATTAAAAAGTGAAAAATAATATTTTAAAGGGTGAGAAGTAATAGTTTTAATGAAGAGGAAGTTTAAAATTGAAATTCAATTAAATATAATTTTTTAAAAAGTAAGAAGTAATATTTTTAATGATGAGGAGGTTTAAAATTGAAATTTCATTAAATATATTAAGTCATTATCAAGAAAAATGTAAACTAATATTAAATTTATTTTATTTTATTTTTCTTTAATAAATAATATGAATCCAGAACAAAAGGACCAATTCAATTCAAATTACTAAAGTTTAATTTCGAAAAGAATTAAAACTTAATGTATGGATCATTGAACAACTTTGCATTGAAACTCATTTTAATTATTCAAAAATCAACTCAATTCAAATCACAAATTGCATTTGTTTTAATGTGATATTTTACATTTTGAAACAAAAATCAACTTAATTTAAATCAAAAATTGCATTTATTTTAATGTGATATTCAATGTTTGGTTATCCAATTAGACTTTGTCCAATTATACTCTAGAATTTGTTATCCAATTAGATTCTAGAAAAATTTTTTTTTTCCTTTAATAAATGATATGAATCTAGAATAAAAAATCAAATTATTTAAACAATTCAAATTATAAAAGTTTAATTTTGAAAAAAATTGAAACTTAATACTTTTAAGCAAAATTAAAAAATATTTTAAATATTACATTTTTTTAATATCATACATTTTAAAACAAAAATCGACTTAATTCAAATCACAAAAATCTCAATTCTAAAAAACTTTAAAACTCATGTAAAATTTTATTAGGAAACCTTTAAAACTCAATTCATATTAAAAAAATAAAAATTTTGAAAAAATTTAAAACTCAATACTTTTAATTAAACAGCATTAAAACTCATTTTAATTATTATATATTTTCCGCTTTTTAAAACAAAAACACAAATCAATTCAAATCACAAAAATCTCACTTTTGAAAAACTTTGAAACTTTCTATACAAAAATCTCACTTTTGAAAAACTTTGAAACTTTCTATTCCGTGATCGTTTCACTGCATGGCATTGCACGAAAATGCGAATAGATTTCTCAAGATAAGTAGGGGCATCATAGGCCACTAATCATCGAAGTCCCTGATCCGAAATATCCGGAATAACTCACAACTCATTAGTCGGTATTCACAGGGTGGTTGTCGAATTAGACTTTGTCCAACTTAATAATCAATATTATACAAGGCATCCTCGGTATTTACAAGTTGGTTGTCCAATTAGACTTTGTCCAACTGAATAATCAATATTATATAAGGCATCTTATTTTACTTCGAAAATATTCGAAGGTTAGGCTTTTGGAATGATCCTTTGATTATCTTGAATATTAGCATATTCCAAGAGCAAAGCATATATCTTATAAATTGAACAGTTGCCTAAAGCATATATCTTATAAGTTTGAACAATTTCATAAATGAGAATTTGGTTATAGTTAAAAAAAGTGAGATTAAGAACTTTGTGGTGCGAAAAATGCAAAATAGCACATAGGGAAATTCTTCCCAAAAAGAAAAGAACCTCATTACAAAATGGTGATAAAGAAAAAATAAGAATTCTAAATTTTAACATATAAAATTAAATCTAAAATTTAAATTAATAAGAAAACATATTCTTATAGGTAAAAGGTCCTAACAATAATGCATTCCATAAATATTTGAAGTAATAGTCACTTATAAATATTGAAAATTAAAATTCCTACTCAACGATAAATTAGTTTCATCTTCTAATATTTGCATATAAAGCTGAATTTAAAATTCAAATTCACCCTATAGCAAAATTAGTTTCGTGTTCTAATATTTGCATACAAACCTCAATTTAAAATTAAAATTCAAGCTCATAGTCTTATGAATTAATTCAAACTCGTAGTCTTATGAAATTCATAGAGGAAATATTACGGACGTAGAAATAATTTTATGAAATCTTATTTTTAATTACATGACCACAAAGTTAGTTTGAAACAACATTAACAAGGAAATGACATTTCTGAACTATTATCTCCAATACTACATTCTAATACTTTTTTCAAAAACCATCTTGAGTGTTTACTGTACAAATTTACCTCTTTCTGAGGTATCAATACCAGTAGTTGCATCATTAAACCAGATTAACAACCACTTCCACACGCTGACTGTAAACCTTCTCACCAGACTGTTCTACCTACGATATTTTCTTATTTTCTTATTCCACCAGAAGAAAAGAAGTCCCATTGCCGTTGATTTTAAACAGACGCAAAATAATACTACGGCCTAAGCTTCACTGAATAGACATTCAGGTCACCAATACTATCAACAGTTCCCTTCATTTCTCTTATAATCCAGGAGAACGCGTGGACAACTTTCATAATTATCTGGATTCCAGGGAGCTCCAAAATCGTACCTTGCCTGCAATTTTACAGATGTCTACTTCCAGAAAAGTAACTTCAAACGCATTGATAGTGGTTTTTTATACAATACCAAAAGCTCTGTAACCCAATCCAACAAAACCAAAGAAAGCTAAAAACACTAATTAAAATGTTACGCGCAGGAGAATTGAAAGAGGTACCTTGAAATTTTTTAAGGAAAAGCGAAAAACATGCCTTGAAGTCACATGTTTATCCGGACTCCAAGAGGGCCTGGCACTAGGCCATAGATTCATATGTTGTTTCATTTTTACGCCGATAGGCGTAACCCCCTATCGGAAGGAGCATGTTTTGTGATTAGGCTAATTAATTTTTTTGATGTGATGGTCAGGATTGGTAGATGCCAGTATATTCTCGTCGTCACCACTAAATCCATGGATGAAATCTAACCCACTAACTTCCTTGCATATCTAAATCACGTGTTTAAACAGTACTTAAATTAATTTTTTACAAATCTGGATTAAAAATTTACTGTGCCATTCGCTGACCGCCACCTATCAAATTAAGAAATCCTTCCATCCCATAACCACCACGTTGATGGGCGGCACGTTGCTCATTACAAGACTGCTTGTCTCTTCGTAGACATGTGGCGATGGAAATAGATACGTGGCGCCGTGGTGGTTTCAAAGCGGGTAACGGTGGAGGAGTGGAACAACTACACATGTGGTGAGTTGTCGACAACGTGGAGAAAATTGTGAAACTAAAACATTAACCCGCGTGTGGAACGGTTATGCAAGGTGTGTAATATGCGGTGAAACCAATGTCGATTTGCATTCTTTGTTTCTGTTGCTTGGCTTCTTTGGGAATTGATCAACGTTGGCTGATATTAATGCTCTATCAGTTGCTCCTCACTAAGATTGAGAATTTCCATTGCTGATAATGGAGGTGATAGCATTTGCAACGAGTTGCTCCTCACTAAGATTGAGAATTTCCATTGCTGATAATGGAGGTGATAGCATTTGCAAGTGCAGCTGTGAAGTTGGGATCAGATGTAATAGCAGCAGTTGCAGCACCCACTGTATCAGCTAAAGAATGTTGTGATCGTTGTGAATTATTGCACTTTGCACCCGCCTCTACACTAATGTTTTGAATCAAAGTCTGCGTGGAATATTCTGAGGAAGCCCCTTGAATCGCTCTTGAAGGATCATTAGTTGTAGGTCGTTGCTGGAACTCCTGGCTAGACATGGCAACAGAAGGCTTGTTGTATGCATTAGGTTGGTTGTTGTCCGACAGCTTTCTCGGATTTCCGCCAGGGCGCGGGATCGATCTCTGTCGAGGTCCTGAAGCCCAGTGACAGGCGGCACAATGGCTCAACATTTCATGAACAGACCTTCATGGCGGAAGCCTTCTACTGCGTGTGCCTTACACTTAGTCTTCCTTTTCGATACACGTTTCACGACACATCCACGTTCTCTTTTTTGCTTCTAAACGCACCAATATGCTCTCATTTCTGTCTCAACGGTCAGGTACATGTACATAGTTTTCTTGTTATGTGTTCAATCAGAAAATGACATAGTTTTCTTGCAATGCGTTCAATCAGTAAATGGTTTAAAGGAGTTCCGTCTGCTAATTTTGTTCTTCAAACAAAACCAGGAAAGGACAATGTGACCCTTTGTTGACTTCCATTCAACATAGTCTGTTTACCATGAATATCCAATTAAATCTTCATTGATGTGACAATTATTTTTTAAGATTTTCATGAAGTCTACAATTCTAATGTACTATACTATATAGGAAAGTGTTTAATGAAAGTTTTAAAGAAAGAAATGTTAAAGAAGGCATCACGATGGAAAGAGTGTGGACGACGACATCTCCATGAACCAAAATCCATAGAAATTAGCATAATGGGGCCTTCCACCCAGTTTTTTATCACTTGGAAAGGCACCAAATTATTTACTGGATTTCCTGTCAAATTTTTCCCACCAAATTGAACCAAATTTTCCTCAGATAGGGTCGCCCGAGACTGGGGATAGGGGCATCCCCATACAGTGTTACTATCCAGAGGAAGTACTTCATTAGAAGTACTTCAGGCAGCCAAAACCTTTGGATATTCTTGGAATAGCGGTAGCGAAAACATTGGATATGTCAGGAATTCAGAACATTACTTTCGTTGGAGTGAAAAAACTTTGGATAAAATAACATTGATCGATTGTATGAGCCTTGATACATGCAGAGTTTGTAATAAGAGGTCCAAGCAAAAATTTTGGTAAATTTTGGTGAAACGAAACAGCCAGCGAAAAAATTTGGTTAAAAATTTGGTAACGGGGTTCTTCAACGCAAACTAATATGAATTTAACGATCTAGGGATCGCTATAGTCCCTCCGGCAGGGATTAATAACTGCTATATTTTTCATAGCTTTTTAAGGGTCAACTTGCTTAAATTGTAGAAAATAAGAAAACCACATTTTTTTTGCACCTTCTTAGCCAACATAATATAAAAATATCGCCACGAATAAATTAGCTATTCAAAGATTTTGTAACTTGACCTTGACCTCTGCGCAAGAAAAATGATTTGTCACTCAAATTTCATACAGTAGCCTACATCTTGTGATATAGTTTTGAAATGATTGGAAAAAAGTCATAAATTGTCAACGATGTTTTGTTTTTAAACTATAAAAATGGAGATGAAAGTTGTCTTCTGATATCTTGACCTAGAGAACTAACCAGTTGACGAAACACCACAAAGTATTGTATGATGTCTCAACTAATTAGTGCTGATGTTGCAGGAAAGTATGAGTATTTTTACCAACCATGGTCAAAGGTATTTTTTCCTTAATTCCCCTTTGGTGTGTTAAGATTAGCTCAAGATAGAACCCATAAGCTTACGCTTGGTTGTTGATTTTTATTCTCAAACGCATATAATGATCAACAATTATTTTTCTTCCCCTCCTGCCACCTCATAGATATATAGATTTGCTACCCAATAAAAACCTTGGCAAATTTCATGTGATTAACAAATTTGAAAAAAAAAAATACACCTACATATATAGATTTGCTAACCACATAAGGGTAAGTGCGTTTCTCTCACAAAAGTTGCATATTTGGACAACGTAATAAAGGACATTAACAAGCATTAAAATAAATAATAAAAATATTAAAATAAATAATAAAAATATATTACTAAAATCATTTTGATTTACTATTATGGTGTTTCAATTTACTAATTTTAATATTCACATAATTGTAATTTATTCAAATTTATTTCCATATTTTATATTTATTTTTGATATTGCAGTTTAATTAAATATAAAAAATGAAATAATCAAATTAATTATAGGATAATTTTAATTTGTTAATATAATGTGTTTTTTTATTTTTTATTTTTACTCTCAATGATTCTAATAAATTTGAGATTCTAATAGATTTAATATCTACACTTAAAAAAAAATGAAAATATTAATAAAGATCTCTATATAAATAAAAATATAATATAAAAAATAAGAAGGTATATTTGTTTTTTTTTTTAAATACATTTAGGTTTATTTAAATATTTTTTTCTATTTTTATTTTGAATACATAAAATTTTAAATTATTTAATTTTTTATGAGAAAAAAATAAATTAATGACTTTTTATTTTTCATATAAAATTTTTTATTTTTATTATAAAATTATATTTTATTTATAAACGATATATATAATATGTAGAAAGTTCAATGAGTAATATCAAATAAATTTAATCAATTCCAAACAGCATTAAATATTGATTTAAAAATAAAAAATATAGATAAGGAATCAATCTAATATCTAGATATTAGATATTGACTTGTACAAATTTCATGGATATTTGATTAGTAGCAACTATCTTTGGAATAAATAGAATAATGGCAATTTGATTTATAGAGGTTTCGTAAGTTTATCTATACTTTTCACAAACTTAGGAGTGCATTTCTTATTTTATTTTATTTTTTTAAGCTATAATCAACATTATTTAATAATTAAAATTATTAATCATAATATTATTAAAAATTTACAAAGGCATATAATATATTTTGATATTAGGATTAAAATTAATGCTACCCACTATTAACAAATATTAATATTAATGTCACTCTTAATATTAATTAAATTTTATTGATATTAGTACTAATTAATATTATCAATATTAATATTAAAGTCAATAATAATAATACATTAACTATTATTATACTTTGTTATATATTTATTACTGTAATAATAATTTGCATTAGTATTTGATATTAAATAATTAATATGTAGGAATATACTAATATTAATAAATAAATAAGTTTTATTATTAATATTAATTAATTTGAATAAGAATAAGAATATTATTTTTTATATTATTAATATTAATATTAATAAATAATATTACCAACATTTAGTATTAACAATAATGTAACAAATTTTAATTTACAATATTATTTATTATTATTATTATTTTAATTTATTAATATTCGTTATATTAACAATTAATTACATTAATGTTCGTAATTGTATTAATAACTATAAGTTTCAAACATGATTAAGGTTTATTAAAATTATTAATAACATTTAAATTATAAAAATAATATTAATAACATTTTATTAATATTATTAATGTGATTAATTACATTAATATTGTTAATATAAATCCTATTAGCATTAATATTGATAAATAATATTAATATTAATATTAATATGATTAATTACATTAATTTTCATAATTGTATTAATAACAATAAGTTTCAAACATGATTAACGTTTATTAAAATTATTAATAACATTTAAATAATAACAATAATATGTTTTTTATTAATATTCTTTTTTAATTATATTCACTCTAAAAATATGATGATTAATATTACGAATGATATTACTATTGATATCAAAATTTACACTATTAATATAAATAGTATTAACATCATTAGTGATAAACAATATTTTTAAAATATTGATTCCTAAAATTTATTAATCTCTTTATTAATCATGTGAGTTTTCCATTCATTTGTATTCAAAATATTTATTCCTAGCCTTTACTAATTTTTTTTGTTTTTTATAGGTATCCCTTGGCCTTTTTGATCTCTTATGTTCTTAATATTTTTCCCTTAGGTTCCCCAAATATTGGGTTTTAAATATTAGTCATAGACTTTAATACTAATGCATGGTCCAATTTCACATTATGAAAAACACTGACTCAATATGAAAATCAACCATGGGAAACCATTGTTAATTAGCATTAGCCATAGTCGATCAATGTCATCCATGATCAAATGTCACATTCTGACAAATATTGTTTCAATATGAAAATCACCCATGGCCAGCCAAGGTCATAGTTGGTCCAACGTCGGTTTATAATATTAACAATCAGTAAGGTAGATTGATCACTTGCGGTTTATAATTTGTTGGGTAATGGTTTTCCCTTCAGTTCATAGTTCTGTGATTATAATATTAAACCCTTAGGTTGTAGTTCTTTTAGTTTTATAATATGAATAATCGATCAATGTATCCGGCGATCAAATGTCACTTATTTTGACAAATATTGTCTCAATATAGAAAATCACTCATATTGTACATAGTCATGATTAAATCAACGTCGCATTCTGACAACAACTGTCTCAATGTTTAAATCAATTCCCTTGGGTTCACCAATTCCTTACCATGGTCATAGTTGATCCAACGTCGCATTGTGACAACAATTGTCTCAATGTTAAAATCAATTCCCTTGGGTTCACCAATTCCTTTAGTTTATAATATTAAACCCTTGGGTTTATTAGTCTTTTTGGTTTATAATATGAATAATTGATCAATGTCATCCATGGTCAAATGTCACATTCTGACAAACATTGTATCAATATGAAAATCAATCCCTTGAGTTCACCAATTCCACTGGTTTATAATATGAATAATCGATCAATGTCATCCACTTGATCGAAATAGCAAGCATTGTGAGAACAATTGTCTCAATATTTAAATGATCCTTGGGATACCAATTCTTTAGTTTATAATATTAAACCCTTGGGTTTATTAGTTCTTTTAGTTTATAATATGAATAATCGATCAATGTCATCCATGATCAAATGTCACATTCTGACAAATATTGTCTCAATATGAAAATCACTCATGGCCAACCATGGTCATATTTGGTCGAAAATCGCATTGTGAGAACAATTTTCTCAATGTTTAAATCAATTCCCTTGGGTTCACCAATTCCTTTGTTTTATAATATTAAACCCTAGGGTTTATTAGTTGGCCCAACATTGCATTGCGACAACAATTGTCTGAATGTTTAAATCAATTCCCTTGGGCGCACTTTTTCCCAAAGAAAAGCCTTGAAGGCATAATAGGGATAATAAATAGTAACAGTAATAAACAGTATGGCTGACCATAGATCCTTTCGAGAGGGTCTATAGAGATTTTTCCAGAGGGTCTATAGAGATTTTTTGACCATAAATATAACAGAGTTTATGTGTAGACACATAGATTAGTAAACCACCAATTAAAAAAATAAGATCAATCTACAAATACTTGAACTTAGTTCAGACTATTAAAAATTCTAAAATACCATGATTACCTTAGTTCTTGATGGCTCTTCCCTATCGAGAAGGAGCATGTTTTTTTGTTGATTAGGCTAATTAATTTTTGATGATGGTGAGGATTGGGCAGATGCATTCTATTGATCGTTGCTAATCATAGTTAAATCTATGCTTTATGCATATAAATCGTGTTTTAATAGTAATTAATTAATATTTTGATACGGATGCAATTCTTGTGCCATTTGCTGACATACCTATCAAATTAAGAAATCACTCATCACAACCACCACGTTGATGAGCATGCGTTGTGGTTACCATTGCTTGTCTCTTCGTGAACACAGCGATGGAAAGCGAATCTATCAGCCATGGTGGTTTCAAAGTGGGTAACGGTGGAGGAGTGGAACAACTGCACATGTGGTGAGTTGTCGGCAACGTGGAGAAATTTTTGAAACTGAAGCATTAACCCGTGTGTGGAACGGTTATGCAAGGTGTGTGATATGCGGTGAAACCAATGTCGATTTTCATTCTTTGTTTCTGTTGCTTGGCTTCTTTGGGAACTGATCAACGTTGGTAGATATTAATGCTCTATCGGTTGCTCCTGACTGAGATTGAGAATTTCCATTGCTGATAATGGAGGTGATAACATTTGCAAGTGTAGCTGTGAAGTTGGGATCAGATGTAATAGCAGCAGTTGCAGCACCCACTGTATCAGCTTAAGAAAGCTGTGATCGTTGTGAATTATTGCACTTTGCAGCCGCCTCTACATTAATGTTTTGAATCAAAGTCTGCGTGGAATATTCTGAGGAAGCCCCTTGAATCGCTCTTGAAGGATCATTAGTTGTAGGTCGTTGCTGGAACTCCTGGCTAGACATCGCAACAGAAGGCTTGTTGTATGCATTAGGTTGGTTGTTGTCTGGCAGCTTTCTCGGATTTCCGCCAGGGCGCGGGATCGATCTCTGTCGAGGTCCTGAAGCCCAGCGACAGGCGGCAGAATGGCTCGACACTACATGAACAGACCTTCATGGCGGAAGCCTTCTACTACGTGTGCCTTACACTTAGTCTTCCTTTTCGATACACGTTGCACGACACGTCCACGTTCTCTCTTTTGCTTCTAAACGCACCAATATGCTCTCATTTCTGTCTCAACGGTCAGGTACATGTACATAGTTTTCTTGTTATGCGTTCAATCAGAAAATGACATAGTTTTCTTGCAATGCGTTCAATCAGTAAATGGTTTAAAGGAGTTCCGTTTGCTAATTTTGTTCTTCAAACAAAACGAGGAAAGGACAATGTGACCCCTTGTTGACTTCCATTCAACATAGTCTGTTTACCATGAATATCCAATTAAATCTTCATTGATGTGACAATTATTTTTTAAGATTTTCATGAAGTTTACAATTCTAATGTACTATACTATATAAGAAAGTGTTTAATGAAATTTTTAAAGAAAGAAATGTTAAAGAAGGCATCACGATGGAAAGAGTGTGGACGACGACATCTCCATGAACCAAAATCCATAGCAATTAACATAATGGCGCCTTCCACCCAGTTTTTTATCACTTGGAAAGGCACCAAATTCTTTAGTGGATTTCCTGTCAAATTTTTCCCACCAAATTGAACCAACTTTTCCTCAGATAGGGTCGCCCGAGACTGGGGATAGGGGCATCCCCATACAGTGTTACTATCCAGAGGAAGTACTTCAGGCAGCCAAAACCTTTGGATATTCTTGAAATAGCGGTAGCGAAAACATTGGATATGTCAGGAATTCAGAACATTACTTTCGTTGGAGTGAAAAAACTTTGGATAAAATAAAATTGATTGATTGTATGAGCCTTGATACACGCGGAGTTTGTAATAAGAGGTCCAGACAAAAAGTTTGGTAAATTTTGGTGAAACGAAACAGCCAGCGAAAAAATTTGGTTAAAAATTTGGTAACGGGGTTCTTCAACACAAACTAATATGAATTTAACGATCTAGGGATCGCTATAGTCCCTCCGGCAGGGATTAATAACTGCTATATTTTTCATAGCTTTTTAAGGGTCAACTTGCTTAAATTGTAGAAAATAAGAAAACCACATTTTTTGTGCACCTTCTTGGCCAGCATAATATAAAAATAAGAAAGTATGTTTGGATTTTTTTTAAAATACATTTAGGTTTATTTAAATATTTTTTTCTATTATTATTTTAAATACATAAAATTTTAAATTATTTAATTTTTTATGAGAAAAGAATAAATTAATGACTTTTTATTTTTCATATATAATTTTTTATTTTTATTATAAAATTATATTTTATTTATAAACGATATATATAATATGTAGAAAGTTCAATGAGTAATATTAAATAAATTTAATCAACCCATAAGCTTACGCTTGGTTGTTGATTTTTATTCTCAAACGCATGTAATAATTAACAATTATTTTTCTTCCCCTCCTGCCACCTCATAGAATATAGATTTGCTACCCAATAAAAACCTTGGCAAATTTCATGTGATTAACAAATTTGACAAAAAAAAAATACACCTACATATATAGATTTGCTAACCACATAAGGGTAAGTGCGTTTGTCTCACAAAAGTTGCATATTTGGACAACGTAATAAAGGACATTAACAAGCATTAAAATAAATAATAAAAATATTAAAATAAATAATAAAAATATATTACTAAAATCATTTTGATTTACTATTATGGTGTTTCAATTTATTAATTTTAATATTCACATAATTGTAATTTATTCAAATTTATTTTCATATTTTATATTTATTTTTGATATTGTAGTTTAATTAAATATAAAAAATGAAATAATCAAATTAATTATAGGATAATTTTAATTTGTTAATATAATGTGTTTTTTTATTTGTTTTTTTTACTCTCAATGATTCTAATAAATTTGAGATTCTAATAAATTTAATATCTACACTTTAAAAAAAATGAAAATATTAATAAAGATCTCTATATAAATAAAAATATAATATAAAAAATAAGAAGGTATATTTTTATTTTTTTTAAATACATTTAGGTTTATTTAAATATTTTTTTCTATTTTTATTTTAAATACATAAAATTTTAAATTATTTAATTTTTTATGAGAAAAAAATAAATTAATGACTTTTTATTTTTCATATATAATTTTTTATTTTTATTATAAAATTATATTTTATTTATAAATGATATATATAATATGTAGAAAGTTCAATGAGTAATATCAAATAAATTTAATCAATTCCAAACACCATTAAATATTGATTTCAAAAATAAAAAAATTTAGATAAGGAATCAATCTAATATCTAGATATTAGATATTGACTTGTACAAATTTCGTGGATATTTGATTAGTAGCAACTATCTTTGGAATAAATAGAATAATGGCAATTTGATTTATAGAGGTTTTGTAAGTTTACCTATACTTTTCACAAACTTAGGAGTGCAATTTTTATTTTATTTTATTTTTTTGAGCTATAATCAACATTATTTAATAATTAAAATTATTAATCATAATATTATTAAAAATTTACGAAGGCAAATAATATATTTTGATATTAATATTAAAATTAATGTTACCCACTATTAACAAATATTAATATTAATGTCACTCTTAATATTAATTAAACGTTATTGATATTAGTATTAATTAATATTATGAATATTAATATTAAAGTTAATAATAATAATATATTAACTATTATTATACTTTGTTATATATTTATTACTCTAATAATAATTTGTATTAGTATTTGATATTAAATAATTAATATGTAGGAATATACTAATATTAGTAAATAAATAAGTTTTATTATTAATATTAATTAATTTGAATAAGAATAAGAATATTATTTTTTATATTATTAATATTAATATTAATAAATAATATTACCAACATTTAGTATTAACAATAATGTAACAAATTTTAATTTACAATATTATTTATTATTATTATTTTAATTTATTAATATTCGTTATATTAACAATTAATTACATTAATGTTCGTAATTGTATTAATAACTATAAGTTTCAAACAAGATTAAGGTTTATTAAAATTATTAATAACATTTAAATTATAACAATAATATTAATAACATTTTATTAATATTATTAATGCGATTAATTACATTAATATTGTTAATATAAATCCTATTAACATTAATATTGATAAATAATATTAATATTAATATTAATATGATTAATTACATTAATTTTCATAATTGTATTAATAACAATAAGTTTCAAACATGATTAATGTTTATTAAAATTATTAATAACATTTAAATAATAACAATAATATGTTTTTTATTAATATTCTTTTTTTAATTATATTCACTCTAAAAATATGATGATTAATATTACGAATGATATTACTATTGATGTCAAAATTAACACTATTAATATAAATAGTATTAACATCATTAGTGATAAACAATATTTTTAAAATATTGATTCCTAAGATTTATTAATCTCTTTATTAATCATGTGAGTTTTCCATTCATTTGTATTTAAAATATTTATTCCTAGCCTTTACTAATTTTTTTTTGTTTTTTATAGGTATCCCTTGGCCTTTTTGATCTCTTATGTTCTTAATATTTTTCCCTTAGGTTCCCCAAATATTGGGTTTTAAATATTAGTCCTAGACTTTAATACTAATGCATGGTCCAATTTCACATTATGAAAAACACTGACTCAATATGAAAATCAACCATGGGAAACCATTGTTAATTAGCATTAGCCATAGTCGATCAATGGCATCCATGATCAAATGTCACATTCTGACAAATATTGTCTCAATATGAAAATCACCCATGGCCAGCCATGGTCATAGTTGGTCCAACGTCGGTTTATAATATTAAAAATCAGTAAGGTAGATTGATCACTTGCGGTTTATAATTTCTTGGGTAATGGTTTTGCCTTCGGTTCACCAATTCTATTGGTTTATAATATTAAACCCTTGGGTTTATTAGTTCCTTTGGTTTATAATATGAACAATCAATCAATGTCATCCATGATCAAATGTCACATTCTCACAAATATTGTCTCAATATGAAAATCACCCATTGCCAACCATGGTCATAGTTGGTCCAATGTCGCATTGTGACAATAATTGTCTCAATGTTTAAATCAATTCCCTTGTGTTCACCAATTCCTTTGGTTTATAATATTAAACCCTTGTATCAATATGAAAATCACCCATGGCCAACCATGGTCATACTTGGCCCAACGTCGCATTGCGACAACAATTGTCTCAATGTTTAAATCAATTCCCTTGGGTTCACCAATTCCTTTGGTTTATAATATTAAAACCTTGGGTTTATTAGTTCTTTTGGTTTATAATATGAATAATCGATCAATGCCATCCATGATCAAATGTCACATTCTGACAAATGTTGTCTCAATATGAAAATCACTCATGGCCAACCATGGTCATAGTTGGTCGAACATCGCATTGTCACAACAATTGTCTCAATGTTTCAATCAATTCCCTTGGGTTCACCAATTCCTTTGGTTTATAATATGAATAATCGATCAATGTCATCCATGATCAAATGTCACATTGTGAGAACAATTGTCTCAATGTTTAAATCAATCCCCTTTGGTTCACCAATTCCTTTGGTTTATAATATTAAACGCTTGGGTTTATTAGTTCTTTTGGTTTATAATATGAATAGTCGATCAATGTCATCCATGATCAAATGTCGCATTGTGAGAACAATTGTCTCAATGTTTAAATCAATCCCCTTGGGTTCACCAATTCCTTTGGTTTATAATATTAAATGCTTGGGTTTATTAGTTCTTTTGGTTTATAATATGAATAATCGATCAATGTCATCCATGGTCAAATGTCGCATTGTGAGAACAATTGTCTCAATGTTTAAATCAATCCCCTTGGGTTCACCAATTCCTTTGGTTTATAATATTAAACCCTTGGGTTTATTAGTTCTTTTAGTTTATAATATGAATAAACGATCAATGTCATCAATGATCAAATGTCACATTCTCACAAATATTGTCTCAATATGAAAATCACTCATGGCCAACCATGGTCATAGTTGGTCGAAAGTCGCATTGTGACAACAATTGTCTCAATGTTTAAATCAATTCCCTTGGGTTCACCAATTCCTTTGGTTTATAATATTAAACCATTGGGTTTATTAGTTGGCCCAATGTCGCATTGTGACAACAATTGTCTCAATGTTTAAATCAATTCCCTTGGGTTCACCAATTCCTTTGGTTTATAATATTAAACCCTTGGGTTTATTAGTTCTTTTGGTTTATAATATGAATAATCGATCAATGTCATCCATCATCAAATTGTCTGAATATGAAATCAGCCATGGCCAACCATGGTCATACTTTGTCCAACGTCACATTGTGACAACAATTGTTTCAATGTTTAAATGAATTCCCTTGGGTTCACCGATTCCTTTGGTTTATAATTTGTTGGGTAATGGTTTTCCCTTGGGTTCACCAATTCCCTTGGGTTCACCAACTCCTTTGGTTTATAATATTAAACCCTTGGGTTTATTAGTTCTTTTGGTTTATAATATAAATAATCGATCAATGTCATCCATGATCAAATGTCACATTCTAACAAACATTGTCTCAATATGAAAATCACCCATGGCCAACCATGGTCATAGTTGGTCAAACGTCGCATTTTGACAACAATTGTCTCAATGTTTAAATCAATTCCCTTGGGTTCACCAATTCCTTTGGTTTATAATTTGTTGGGTAATGGTTTTCCCTTGGGTTCACCAATTCCTTTGGTTTATAATATTAAACCCTTGTGTTTATTAGTTCTTTATGGGTTCACACACTTGGACAAGGGTTAATGCGATGTTCACAAGGTTTTTGGGTTCACACACTTGGACAAGGGTTAATGCGAACGTCGCATTGTGACAACAATTGTCTCAATGTTTAAATCAATTCCCTTGGGTTCACCAATTCCTTTGGTTTATAATATTAAACCCTTGGGTTTATTAGTTGGCACAACGTCGCATTGCGACAACAATTGTCTCAATGTTTAAATCAATTCCCTTGGGTTCACCAATTCCTTTGGTTTATAATATTAAACCCTTGGGTTTATTAGTTCTTTTGGTTTATAATATGAATAATCGATCAATGTCATCCATCATCAAATTTTCTGAATATGAAATCAGCCATGGCCAACCATGGTCATACTTTCTGCAACGTCGCATTGTGACAACAATTGTCTCAATGTTTAAATATATTCCCTTGGGTTAACCGATTCCTTTGGTTTATAATTTGTTAGGTAATGGTTTTCCCTTGGGTTCACCAAATCCTTTGGTTTATAATATTAAACCCTTGTGTTTATTAGTTCTTTTGGTTTATAATATAAATAATCGATCAATGTCATCCATGATCAAATGTCACATTCCGACAAACATTGTCTCAATATGAAAGTCACCCATGGCCAACCATGGTCATAGTTGGCCGAACATCGCATTGTGACAACAATTGTCTCAATGCTAAATCAATTCCCTTGGGTTCACCGATTCCTTTGGTTTATAATTTGTTGGGTAATGGTTTTCCCTTGGGTTCACCAATTCCTTTGGTTTATAATATTAAACCCTTGTGTTTATTAGTTCTTTTGGTTTATAATATAAATAATCAATCAATGTCATCCATGTTTAAATCAATTCCCTTGGGTTCACCAATTCCTTTGGTTTATAATTTGTTGGGTAATGGTTTTCCCTTGGGTTCACCAATTCTTTTGGTTTATAATATTAAACCTTTGGGTTTATTAGTTCTTTTGGTTTATAATATGAATAATGACAACAATTGTCTCAATGTTTAAATGAATTCCCTTGGGTTCACCAATTCCTTTGGTTTATAATTTGTTGGGTAATGGTTTTCCCTTGGGTTCACCAATTCCTTTGGTTTATAATATTAAACCCTTGGGTTTATTATTTCTTTTGGTTTATAATATAAATAATCGATCAATTTCATGCAGGGTTTGTTAATTTCTTATATTTTTCAGTTTAAAATATTAATTCTTCGCATTTATTAATCTTTATTGTTTATAATATTCATCCGTTAGGCTTATGATATTTATCCGTTGGGTTCGCTGATTCCTTTGCTTTATAATATTAAACCCTTGGGTTGATTAGTTCTTTTGGTTTATTAATCTCTTGTGTTTTTATTTTTGATCCCTTATGTTTATCATATTTATCCCTTCGGTTCACCAATTCCTATGGTTTATAATATTTAAACCTTTGGTTTATGATGACATTGGGTTTGTATTATTAATTATCCCTTGGGTTTATTAATATCTTCACTTTAAAATATTAATTGTTAGGGTTTATTAATCTCTTAGGTTTTTTGTTTTTAAATCTTGTTTCATATGGTTTATTACTCTCTTGAGTTTAATAATGATTATTAGTAATATTATAATATTATAATAATATTATTAATATATTATTAGTTTTTCTGGTTTATTAATAATATAACCATCTATCATATTAATATATAAATAAATATTAAAATATTAAATATTATTTTTATTATTTTTATATTAATAAATATTATTATTATATATTATATATATTTCAAGATAATTTATAGTATGTATATAGTTAATATTAATAATATATTAATAAATATTATTAATATATATTATTAATACTTATTATAATATAAAAATATATATATAATATATTTTTGTATATATTAATAATATTATAAAATTAGTAATATTCATTATAAATAAATATTCAAATATTTATTAATAATGATTATTTCTAATATTATAATATTATTAATATATATTATTAATAATATAACCAACTATGATATAATATATATTATTAATTCTTTTGCTTTATTAAAAATATAGCCATGTATGATATATTAAATTATTATATATTATTAATATTTTTTTTATATTAATATATATTATATATATTTCAAGTTAATTTAGAGTATGTATATAGTTAATATTTTTAATATATTAATAAATATTTTTAATATATATTATTAATACTTATTATAATATAAAAAATATATATAATATATTTTTGTATATATTAATAATATTATAAAATTACTAATATTCATTATAAATAAATATTCAAATATTTATTAATAATGATTATTTTTAATATTATAATATTATTAATATATATTATTAATAATATATATTAATAGTATCATAATATTTTAATATTTATTTAGTAATATTAATAATATTATAATATTACTAATTATAATTATAAATAAATATTGAAATATTTATTAATAATGATTATTAGTAATATTATAATATTATTAATATTATATATTATAAATAAATATTCAAATATTTATTAATAATGATTATTAGTTATATTATAATATTATTAATATTCATTATTAATAATAAATATTCATAATATTATAATATTTTAATATTACTAATAATTATTATTAAGAAATATTAGATTATAATGTTACTAATAATCATTATAAATAAATATTCTAATATTTATTAATAATGATTATTAGTAATATTATAATATTATTAATATATATTATTAATAATATAACCAACTATGATATAATATATATTATTAATATATTATTAGTTCTTTTGCTTTATTAAAAATATGGCTATATGATATATTAAATTATTATATATTATTAATATTTTTTTATATTAATATATATTATATATATTTCAAGTTAATTTATAGTATGTATATAGTTAATATTTTTAATATATTAATAAATATTTTTAATATATATTATTAATATTTTTATAATATTATTAATATATATAAAATATTTTTTGTGATTTTAATCATAATTTATATATTTAATATATTATTATTCTTATTAATATATAATATATATTTTTCAAGTTAATATAATAAATTTATTATATATAATATTTATTTATTGATATATAAATTAATGTGATGGGTAGTGGATATAGGCATATCGGCGTATATCAATCACATTGGTAAATGTGGTTGTAAATCTATTTTATATACGGCTATAGGCGTATATCAACCACATTAGTTTTTACTAATGTGGTTGTGCTAGTGTTATTATTTTTGGAATATGAAACTTAGTTTTTAGTTGCAAATTTTATTTTCTTTCCTTTCACTGATATTAATAGTGCAGTTGCATACAACTTTGATGTAATGCTTTATGGGAATTTTTGATTTGTGCATTGTTATTTATATAAAAATGTTGTGCTGGGATTTTGTTCCTCATTAATAGAATTATTTTAACCACTAAATGAATTTATTTACTTATGGATATCCAGTGATAGGAAATTATATTGCCGGTATTGGATTTTTAAGATATGGTTGTGATTTTGTGATTTTGTAGCTGTTATCTATACCACTGAGGAGTTTTTTCTCTTGGAAGTAGCCCAGTACAAGGATTCCATCCTCTCTTGCCCTCTTGTGCACAAGGTAAGCACATCAACAACATTTTTGTCAATGAAACCCACCTCAGTTTAAACCTAAGGCACATTTAATCAACACCACCTATTGTACCAGAATTTTCTAGATCCAAACATTTAAGATTTCCTTCAAAAATATCCAAATCTTTGGGTGGCGAAGTGAGTGGGAGAAAAGTATTCATTACACATATATACAACTGTTTAAACTAAAATTCACTTTTCAATTGGATTCATTCCTTTGGGAAGGGTGGTATATATTATCTTATATATTGTTTTCTCCCTTAATTTTAAGTGCACAAACATATTAGAATGATAGGACAAGGTGCCATTGATCATGTGAGTAAATTATCTTTGGCATTTTGTGATTGAAATATTCAAAATTATTGCCATTTTATGTTCCAAATATGCAGATACTTTTGTTGGTTGGAGAAAAGCTACAAGTTATAATAAAAAATATGGCAGTAGAAATTGAAGATAGGATTTATGTACTCAAAGGAATTGTGATAGTGTATCCAATGGAGGACTATTTTGGATAGGTCACCCTCAAAGTTTACTTTTATTGTTCCATTATACTATGTTCAACGTGTAAAATGATCTTCTTGTTAAAGCCTCATTGAAAAAATATATTTCTAAATGATCTTCACTGAATATTCATTGGAATAATAACATATTGATTGTTTTTTTGTTGTGCAGATTTCATAATGCTTTCAAACTTGCATTTCCTTTTGTGGCTATGGATAAGAAATATGTTTATTCAGTAAAAAAAATAATTATTTTTTAGATTCATTGGGTTTACCATGGTAATGATGGTAACATTTTGTAGTATTGTGTTTATTTGGACTATGATTTTGTGGTTGGGACATGGCATCACCATGTTAATTACCCAAAGTCCAACTTAGAGGTAACAGAGCTCTGGATTATAATTTAATTGAATTTGATGCTAATATAAAATCAATAATTAATAAAAAATACTCTGAGAAACCCTAAATTTATTTTAATTTATATAGCTTTATAATTTAATTTACGCTACATATTTGTATATTATTTATATTTGACTTGATGCTTCGATTAAGAATTTTTCCTGAGATCTTGTTTTCATGAAAAATTTGTTTTAATCATAAAAAATTTCATCATTGGGTAAGTACGTGATCACTAGTTGAGTTTCTAGATAAATTTTTTCATCAAAAAGAAAGTATATTGATCATTCAATACCATAGACTAATGTACATATTTTGTATATAAAACCTTTATCTTGCCTTAAATATGAAGAGAGAACATTGTTAGAAAACAAATAATCATTTTAATTGGGTTATTGTTTCTTGGATTAGTACTAGCATATTTTGATGTCTTGGTCTGTCTAAGGATAACATGGAAAATAACCATTCTTCCATTTGATGAGGACTATATTGGGCTACTTATGTTTGTGACTAGGGCTATTATGCAATTTCTATGTAGCTACATCACACTTCAGCCTTATGCACTTCTTACATAGGTGAGTCTTTCCATGTCCATACAATATATATTAAAATTAAGGTGTTTGAGAGGATCAACTGAAATTCAGACTCAAAAACACGCTGAATTTCAAGTGTTTACTATCAGTCAATTCACCTTGTTTACTTTATAAAAAATATAGATGTGGCCAAGTTGTACACTGGTGCTTAAGAAGCTTACTCCTATTTATTAAATAGGAGATAAGTTGTCACTTCATAATTAGATAAACTCATATCATAGAAATTTATTAGGAAAAAATTAGAACTCTAAAATTTCAATTTCTATTTTTCTATTTTTGGCAGAACATTTCATTCTCTCAGTTGTGGGCTTCACGAAACCCTAACAAAAATTGTAGTTGGGAAAACATAACCACGATGAAACTTCATTTATTTTTTCAATAAATCTCTATTAGTAGTGTCACCCATGTCAAAAGAAAACCGGAGAAAGAGACATAGTGACCGTGTTGAAAGATTAGTAGAAAATTAATTCCTTAGGAAAACTAATTTTGTGATAGTGACCTTCAGGACTATTCAATATTTTTGTTCTCATTAATCAATAAGGTCATGCTCTGGAATATGATAGTTATTTCCTGTGTAGATGGGTTATCTCATGAATAACTTTATATTTGAAAAAAAAAAAACAAATGCCTTACATAAATGGTAGAAAATTGCTAAGAAAAAAATGAACAACATAGAAAGTTAGAGCATTATCGAAAGTAACTCATTGTCTTCAGGATTTCAATGTGGGTAAATAACTTCAATTCATGGATCTTGTCCACTGAAATTTCTATACACAATTGAGTGCTAAAAATTCATATGTTGCAAAAATAGTTGTTGAGAATATGTTACATTATTTAAAAATGCTTCATATTCAATGACCATTTTCAAGTTCTTGGAACATTTGGATGTGAAAGATATTAGAATGTCTCTTGATTTTATTTCCAAAATGGTTATCTCTAATTTTATAGTTTCTCACCAAAATAATGGTTGGTTTCGTCGCTAGAGATGTTAAGTGCAACTATTCCTTGCTTATCATATTTTTATATGGTTCAACTCCCAAAGGGAAGATTCAACCTCAACTACTGAGACGGCACTCAATCGACCTATTTGTTGGTACAAGTAAAAACACGCCATCAAAAAGTGAAATTGATAATCACTATGCCAAAAGTATAAGCATCGAAAGATTAGTAATGGTGGTAATTTACAAACTGTGATGGAAATATTATGGATCTAGAATGAAATTATTTCTCAATATTTTTCTTCATGGTTTTTTGCAGATCCCACTTATGTAGCTTATCATGATCAAGAATGGGGTGTGCATGTCCATGATGACAAGAACGTGGATTGTTTTTTATTCTTTTCCTCGTTGACATTATAATTCTTCTTCTTCTTAATTATTGTCATATTTGTGTTAATAATCATGGTAGTATCTCTTACCTCTAATCTTAGTTCGTTCAAAATAAGAAATATTGGAACTAATTAATTTCAATTCTATTCTGCAGAATGTTGTTTCACATTTTATTTCTGATGAATGCACATGTGGAAATGAATTGGCCAACAATAGTGACGAAGCATGTATCCTTTTAGTGTTATTTTCTTCTCACCTTTAATTTTTTCCCTTTAAATCTTAATTTGGGTATCTTTATGTTATTCTTCTTGATCTGAGTTCGAACAAACTTTGCAAAGATGCATTTGTTGGTTTTGATCCCACCATGTGGAAACCTTCAATGAGAGGAAAATATCATCAATTTGTGCAGAGCATGATATCATAGATGTAGCCAAATTAGAAGGATAATAAAGAATTTCAAACAAATTCTTGAGGTAACTCTTACCTCTAGCTCTAGATTGCTTCTTTCTTTTGAAATGAGAGAAATCAATATTATAGGAATATTAAGGCATTGTAATTAAAAATGCATGTCCATATTATAAAGCTTTTGAAACTTTTATGTTTCATACATATTTTGACGACTGGCATTAGACCTCCTCATTGCATTGTTTCGATTTTTCCTCTATAAACTCCCATTTGCATTAGCCTTCTATGGTTTTTTTGCATATTTTGGGCACTAGAATTTATATTTTTTTTTCCTTTTCTCCATATATACGTTCATCTCTCTCTCCTTAAAGGGTTTTCATTAAAAAAATATGTTTTCTTCTTCGTCCTGACTTTGTTTTGTTTCTTAAACAATCGTTCATAAGGTTCAACAATCTCTCAGGTTTGTAGTTTGACATGTTCCATTTTGACTCTGTTGAGATTGAATTAAAATTTGGCTCATTTGGCAGATAAATATGGAACTTCATGACTTTCAATACCATTTTGAACCCAAAAAAAAAATAAAAAATTAAGATGCAAGGACCATTCCTATGAAGTCATCCAAAACAATAACTATTAGTAAGGATTTTTTGAAGAATTTTTTTTTCTTTGTCGGACCAACCATCATGTACTCCTTCATGGAAGTTGTAGGCCTTGATAATGATCATCTTGTAGATTCATTCACACATGAAGAATCCCTTAGACTACCCTAGCAAGAGTGTTGAAACTAGAGTGAATTCCAATGACCAATGTTACAAAATCAGCTAATTGTAATGTTTTTATCTATGTTATTGAGATGATTATGACATAAGCCTCTCTTAGTGAAGATACATCTCCATATTTGAACAAATTTTAGTTGAAAGTGACACTTCCATGGACCTAGTGACATCAATAGTAGTTGGCGTGTAATCTTGGATTAACTTCTTTGTATATGTTAAGTGTTTTACTCTGTACAAAAATATTTATGAATATGAAGATATCGTAAATTATATGAAGAAATACTGGTAAGTAATGTCACTGATATCCTGTTCATGGTTTGGAAAAGTTTACCACAATATTTCCCAGAGTGTACAAATATGGTCTCAGATAGCTGGACAAAATGGTGTTTGTCCAGATTTAGGATCTGCTAATTCAAATGATATTTGCAGTTGGCTAGAAGGATGGTCATATGCTTTTAACTCTAAATATTTTTTAAGATGGAGTTAATATATATTGAAAACTAAAAGAAGTGGGTACAGTAGGTGAATTATCCATTCTAATGATTGTGCTAAATTTTTCTTTCAAAAATTTGTACACTTGTTCAAACCCCATCATACCTTGTATAAATTTTCCTACAGTTTGTTTCCCATAATGCTCTAGATGTCAATGTTTAGAGAGGGTGGTATTTACCTTCTCTTCAAACAACTTCTCCTATGTATGTTACAATTGAATCAATTTATATAAATTAGAACCATTAGTCTGAATTGGAAAATAAAAACTACTTATGTTATTAGTATTCAGAGAATGGGAAGTTGAAGCTAGGGTCTAGACTCGAAGAAACTGGATCCTGCGGATATGGAATTGTGCACGTCCTAATTTCAATTCGTTAGGATAACTATTTTGTGTTTTCCTTCTTTGTAAATATTCAAAAATTCGAAGGAAGTGATGCATAATAGTGTCCACGTCCTCTTCTTGCATCAGGTCTCGAAGCTCTCAACGTATCCAAAGTTGCAACCAAGAACTACATGGAAAATTCTATGTTTTTTCCAGTGCCCCAAACATTGATTGTTGCTAAATCCAAATTATTGAGGCTCAGAATAGACCCTTAGTCTAGAACATACACTTGTGAAAAGGAAAATCTCTTTGTATGAAACTTTGATACATAGTGGCTTTGAAATGTTGGAGAAACAAATTATGTGTTGTTGAGGTACACTACATCTTGCAAAGAGGGAAAGGTAGTTGTGGAAATGCCATAGGTTGTTAGCTAGAAATATTTTGAGACCATTTTCATATACAATGATAACATAACTTATCTTCACTTACCTAGCTAGAGTTTACTTAAAAATTCTTTGACATTTTAGCTCTGCAAGATTTTTTTCCAACAACCTAAATCCACATCAATTGTATTTGTTGAAGTGTTTCTTGGTTCCCTTGCCTGGTATTATTCCTTTGGTTCCATTACACCAACATAATTTGTCATTTTTGGTTCCTCGCCTTTGTATCTTTTTCCATTTCTTCCTCATTTTCCAGTTCAATTCCCCATATAACATTAATGATAGTGTCATAGTTGGAATCCTATTGGCATAGTATGAGCCCTATAAAGGACAACATTCTCCTAGAGCATTTTTTCCTCAATTTCATAAGCTAGTGATTCCTCAATGTGATAATTCCTGTTAAAATTTTTGAGATGATGTGATGACATCTTCTAATGGATCAATGTCAATGTTTTTTTCGGAATAATGATTGGTTCATGAATATAGTAGGGCAATTTTCACATCACAATTTTGTTAGACTTATAAAGGGTGTCAATGAAATTTTCAAAATCGAGAAGCCTAGAAGGATATGACTTGTATTGAAATATTGTTCCGAGGGTTTTTGAAACCATTGAACAAGACCTATAATTATAAATGGTACAAGCTTAAACATTATTTATACAGGGTAAAACTCACATTTTCAAAGCATATATAATTCCTTTAACCACACGGAAATAATCCAAGCATATATAAAAAGGACATCTGCTTACAAATAAATATTAGTCATGCTATAAGCCTTCTATGGAAAATACACAAATATATTCATAGTATGGAACGTTTCTTATCCTTTGATCAATGAGTTCCACCTCAAAGATATGCTCTTCCTTATCTTCTTCATTGTGAGGTTCAAGTATTTCACCATATAGTGTCACCATGATTTTTAGTTGTATTAACATATATATTTGACCTTCCTCTATTATTTCACAAATGAAAATTCAAAATATATCTAAATAACATGACATACTGAGGATTTCATGACATACCAAGTGGTTTCATCCACTCATGTTCCATTATAGTTGTACATATCTTGCTTAAAGAGAAAATATTAACATATAATTGAATTTTTTTTTTCTTATACCCATCATCAATTCCATTGTTGTTTCTCTCTACTTTTCTCACCATTGGTGTGTGAATCGCATCCAAAATCCAATGAAATATCTATGCAACTGCTCCACATCACAACCAATAAAACCTCATTTGTTGATTTTTCTCTGATGTGTTTACATAACCACAACCTTCAATGAATTCTTTCAGTTCTGGAAGTGCATGGTAGCACATCACATATATTTCACATATAGTTCACAAGTTCTCCATGTTTCTATGCTTATGGAGCTCAACAATATCTACCTTTATTCGAGTACCTCACATGGAGATAAATAGCCTGATTATGAACAAATTTAAAAGGAATATCATTATAGAACCATATTTTTTTCCCTTTAGGAATATCATCCCCATTCAATATTTAGCACCAACAAATTTATCCTCTCCTTCTGACTTTATTTCTCTATTCTTAGCATAGGACTAGGAAGAAACAGTTGTTGATATTCTTTTCATCACATTCATGTACCTTAATTTCAACTAGCCAGGGAGTAGCTTGGAATTCACACTTATTAAACTCACAGGATACTCTACCTTCATCTAAGATTAGTAAGCCCAATAAGGGATATCATCATCATTCCAATTTTCCGTTGTAATATGAAATGGGCTGAGCATTGCTACCACAGTTTTAAACTTGATGTTCACCAAAAAATCAATCTCGCAATGATTAGGGGAATTTTCAGGTCTAAAATGGGACTCCTAAGGAGATTATAAAATAATAATGGAAGTAATAAAATAATATTTGAGAACATTATCAAAGTTTAGAGCGAAAAAAGAAGACAACTACTTTTTCAACTAGTATTTTCAACTTATCTCACAAATTTTTTACTCAAATTTTGTGGAGGAGTACTAGTTTGATGAAACACTTAATTCCTCATCCAAGGAGTACCCATGTTTCATACTTTAGATGGATCATGCTACAAAAAAAAATGAGAAACAGATGAAAAATGTCATTAAAATCATGTTTTTCATGTGTTTCTCATTTTTCATGTAGAAGGATCCATTGAAAGTATGAAACATGGGTTCTCCTTAGATGAGAAATTAAATTTTGCATCCAACTAGTACTCCTTCTCAAAATTTGAGTAAACAATTTGGGAGATAATTTGAAAATACGAGTTGAAAAAGTAGTTTTATTATTTTACTATGTTTTAATCTTTTTACCCTTTTACTTAAAAAATGGTGAATCATCCCCCATGGTTGAAATCATCATCTTGAATCCTATTGGTTGTTATAAATTTTATTTTGGTTGTAAATTTTTCTTAGGAGACCTATTTTATACCTCAAAATTCCAGTAATGGTTCACTCTCAAATGCATGGTTACTTTGAGCACAAGATGAGTGGATTGATAATAACATCCAACACTGTTAGGATTAGTGGAAACTTGATCAGAAAAAAGACATCAATGATTAAAGCTAGTTTAAATTAGAGTTTGATTGAACTTTTTTCGTTTCTCTGGTTATAAACCCATGTTACAATTTTTATTTCATTTCTAGTCAAATGTTATTTAGAAAATTATTATAATGGGTTTTTAAAACATTTCTAAAAATTCTTGAAATCGAAGTTTGATTTAATTAGGCTTTCTGGGTGTGAGAAACCTCCCATGCAATGCAATATTTTTAAAAATGTTTTGTTTATTAATTCTATGTGTCATATTTACCAATAAAGTATTATTTTTATTTTTTTTCTATGTGTAGAATATTATGTTGTGGGTGAAATCCTCAGATGTTCCAGCGGTGTTTGGTAATGGTTCCAGTGTGCCAACTGGTCTTGGCCCACACTAATATGCCAATCCGTATAAGTAAGTTCCAAATGGAACCAATTACCCAAATCCAAATGTAAAACCGACTACAAGAATGTAAGGAAATTTTGAGCTTCCCAATTACATAGTAGTTGATGCCTATCGAAGGCAACATCAGGATTCAGCTCATGTATATTTTTCATTTATAAGATGCTTTCGCAACTTTGAAAGTTGTTCATATTTCAATATATCTAATTTTATATATTTGTTTGGGGATTTATCTTTGACAAATTTTATCAAATAGAATACATGTTTTTGTTATTATAGTAATTTCAAATGTTTTGGGTGATGACTTGGATGCTTTCTAATATAATTTCTCACTACTCGAGTCCATTTTCACATTCATTTTTGAAATTCTCTTCCACATTTTCTCAAATTTTTTGGGTTGTCCTAATAGTGGGAATGTAGACTATATTGTTAGAGGAGGGTTTGTCATGATGTATGGTATTGTGACATATATATATACGGATTTTTCTTTCAAAATTTTATCACATGAATATTTATAAATGGTTAGGTTGTACTCAGGGTGATAATGTTCCTAATCCTTTTATGACATTTAACCAAAATTAATTTCCATCTGATATTCTTTGAGAGGGAATATTGTCTACGTTCTCATGCTTTCAATTGCATCTGAGAAATTTTTTGGTTAATTGTGTCTCTTCCCTCTTATACCTAAGTTACAGTATTATTTTTCTTAGTTTCTACAATTTATTAGCAGCTCTATTTTTATGTGATTGACATACCAGTTACTTGTTAACTGGGATAACAAGTTACAATCATCGATGTGTTTGGTGCCAATATCACTTTTTTTCTATCCCTTGTGCTTATTGTGGGTACTATAGAATATATATTTTAGGTTTTACTACTATACAATAGAAACACTGCTCTTTTCTCTCCTGCTTGGGCTTCATGTAGTTGGGGCATGTTTTTTGGGGCATCAATGTCTATGGCAAGATTTCAAGTCGCATAATAGGTTAATGTCTACTCTTGTCTTCTGCCAGCCATATATCTTGTGAAGAATTCAAATTATTTTGTCACAGGTTGCTTCAACAACCAACCATGTCCATTGGAAATTCTTTTACTTTGTTATTGATATGTTCAGTTTTGTGATGTTTTTTGATAGACTAATTGATGTGATTACATTTATATTATGCAAGATAAATTGTGATACAAACTCTCTCATATTGTTTCAAATGTTGGATTTTTTAGCTACAAAATGAAATATTCTCCTCCGCCACTCCAATACAGAAAAAATCATGGCCTATTGCTATGTAAAGTCACGACACAAAATCCATTTACAAAACAGTTTCTAGGAAAAATTAGGTTATATTTTACCTGCATTTATTCATATTTGAAACCATAGTAACAAAATTAAGATGGGCCACAGTACTTGTTTTGGTACCTATGGGAGAGCTTGCAACTCATATACAGGAGGAAGAGATGACATTATGATTCCACACAAAAAGTTCGCAAGCTTTTCAAATTTCTAATATTCAATCATTTATACATATTTACCTTCCTTGAAATTCCACTTTTCACTTTGCTTACTCCAACACACACAAAATGGGTGTTTTAAAAACTCACACAGATATGCTATTTCACACATTCCCAACGCAACCATTTTTCTACATTTTTATTCCTTTTCTGGGGCCTCTTTATCTAGAAGACCACATTATGGGTACATCGTGAAGTGCATGTCTTCATACAAACCAATGCATTCCAGTTTGAAGTAAGGAAATAAAATATTAATTCAGTTTACCTCATAAATCTTTATATCCAGAGGTAATTCATATACTATACCCATTTCTAAAGAGAAATTATCCACTGTCATTTGGAACTGAACGCAACCCTTTCAAAATTCATAAATAATGAGGTTATAAGTCCTTGCACACATTTTTTATTTTATAATTAAAACAAAAATTGGAGTTATCAAAACCATCATCTAAAATGTCCACGGAGAGCAAAAGATGCCACACTTTCCATAAAATCAATTTAATATGAATTCCAAAATGCCAATGCTTTCATATACATACTTTTCAATGGATCTCAACCCATTCAATGCATTTTAAACATAAATCTCCTTTTTGGCGTTAAAGTATATACAAGGTGATTTTCGCACTGATGCACATCTATAGGATGATCATTTTTTCATATTCATTGCTATGATTAAAAAATATCAAAAGAAAAATCTCTTCTAGAACCACAAATTATTCAACACAATTCATAGGGACATTATATTTCATTACATTCAAGTTATATACCTAAAAAATTGATCGCAGAGATCAGAAATCGACTATCCTGTTTGAGTCTATCTCACATTTCCAATGGTAATATGTCTAACTGGAACACTGAAGAATTTGAAATGGCTACTGCTCTCTAAGCCAGCTAATAAACTAGAATAATTATGACATATAAAAAAAAACAATGAAAGACAATAAAAAACAACACATATCAGATTAGTGATCAACTTGTAAATCTCACATTGACTTCGGTATGTAAATACACTCTTATATAATAAACCTATTACCAATTATATGATTTATCAACTACTAATTATTCATTCTCGAATAATCGCCAATGATTCGAGCACCGACTATCCTAATAATTTGCTACACTAATTTTAATACCGTAATAAAATTCGCCGACTAATGTCGCAATTACATGGAATTTTAAGCATTATTCTCAACACTCCCCCTTAATGATTAATGAGGGCTTACTAGCTTATCTCTTAGTGTCAAAAATTGATCTTTTCGCAACTTCTTAGTGAAGATATCTCAAGTAATGATGCTTAGTATTTATGTGCTTTAATTCAACATCATTTTTCCGCACCAAATCCCGAATGAAGTGATATTTCATGTCAAAATGTTTTTTCCTACCGTGATGAAGTGATTCTTCGCTAACTTCGATGGCACTTACATTATCACAATAAAATGGTCAGAGGCTGAATTTTCTTCTCCCCAATTTCCTCCAAAATTTTTTTGAGCCAAAGAGCTTGTGTACCGCCGAAGTAATTGCAACATACTCGCTTTTGTGGATGAGAGGGAAACAATGCTTTGTTTTTTTGAGCTCCAAGTAATCAAACCGTAACCAAAGAGTAAAAAAATTTCAGATGTGGACTTACTACTATCCACACTACCTCCCCAATCTGAATCACTAAATCCAACATGATTGAACTTTTCTGCCAGAGTAGTAATGAATACCAAAATTTAGAGTGTCTTCACATACCTTAAAATTCTCTCTGCCGCTTCATATGTATTTCGATGGATTTGTCATATACCTTGAAACAAGTGAAACCGAAAATGCAATATCGTGTCTTGTGTGGGTTAGAAAAACATTAAGCTCCACACAATACTTCTGTAAGTTGTCTCATCAACTAAATCAGCACCATCATCCCTACATAATACAACTCCTTGAGCACTTGGAGTAGGGGATCCATTACAATCAAGCATATCAAATTTATTTAACATATCATGTGCATACTTTGTCTCGTAAATGAAAATTTGTTCTTTAGTTTGATAAACCTCCATTCCTAGAAAATATTTCATGAGACCTAGATCTTTCATCTCAAATTCATTCATCATAGCAACTTTGAACTCATGATTCATTTTGGAACTACTACCCATATACACTAGATCATCAACATACAAACCTATGATCAAAATATGAATACCTTCGTTTCAGAGTAAAGGGTGTGATCATTCTTACGCTCTCCGGAAGCCTTTCTTCCGAAAGCATCCATCAATCCTAGCATACCATGCTCTTGGTGCTTGCTTGAGACCACAAATCCTTTTTCAACTTGGTAGACACTATTCTCTTTTCCTTCCACTTCAAAACTCCGTGGCTGCTCCACATATACTTCCACTTCTAAGTACCCATTCAAGAAGGCACTTTTCACGTCCATGTGATGTGTAACGCTCCACCTTTTCTCGAGCTGCTAATGAAATCAACATTCTAATGGCTCTTTGTCTTGCTACTTGTGCAAATTTCTCTTCATAATCAATTACATACTTTTGTGTGAATCCTTTGGCAACTAATCTTGGCTTCGTGTCTTTCAACACTCCCATCATCGTTAAATTTGGTCTTGTAGACCCATTTGGTGCCAATATTTTTCTCATTAAGTGCTAAGCTCACAATTCCCAAGTGTCATTCTCGTGAATGGAAACTATCTCTTCTTGCATAGCTTGCACCCAAACCTCATTAGTACATGCATCTTCAAAACATGATGGTTCAAAAATCAGCCTTGGCTAATAAAGCAAAATTCACCGTCCCAAATTTGGCTGGGTTTTCTTCATGTGATTGATTTGCGATTCGATATATGTCACTCAATCTCCTTACCTTCCTTGTAGAACTTGGAGAAGAAGTTGGACTCGAACTTGATGCCGATGAAATTGATGAAGGATCGCTGGTGGAGTTAAACCACTAGATACAAAAGCATTAGTTGGTCAAGCCAATATCAAAGAATTATATCATCATTCAAAACAAATTTGTCTTCTCAACATGGCCTTTTTGGATGACCATAAACTCCCCCTTCATAAAAAATTACATCTCGATACAATGAGATTTTTAGTGAGGGGATTATATAATTTATAAGCCTTTTCCCGTCTCACTATACCCAATGAAAATGCATAACTCACTCTTTGCATCCAACTTTTTTCCTATTTTGATCAGTACATGCACATAAGCCAAACAACCAAAAACTTTGAAATGATTAACATAAGGCTTTTTTTCATACCAAGCTTCATAAGGAGTCATATTCTCTACAGCATTAAGGCTACGACTGAGAATGTAGACCGTTGTAGCAACCGCATCTCCCCAATAAGAATTTCTCAATCCCTTAGTTTGTAACATGCACCTTGCCATTTCAACCACAATGCGATTCTTCCTTCCGCCTACGCCATTCCGTTGAGGTGTGTATGTCGTAGTATGTTGCGTCTTGATGCCATTCATATCACAATAAATCTAGAAAGCTTTTGAGCAGTAATTCATCCTCCATGGTCACCGCAAACATTTGATCTTGGACCTTTCTCATTTTCTACAAGTGCCTTTGAACTTCTTTTGAATGTATCCAAGGCTTCACTTTTGGCCTTCAAAAAAATATACCCAAAAATCTCATGAGTAATCATCAATAAAAGTGATGAAATATGATGACTTACCCAAACTATTAGTCTACATAGGACCATAGATAACCGAATGAACAAGCCGAAGTGGATGATGAGCCCTCCATGCACTTCCCTTGGATAACCTTTCCCTTGCATGCTTGCCTTTAGCACATCCTTCACAAAACCTCCTTATGCTCCCCTCTCTACCTCAAGTAAACTAGAAACTAATGCATTTGATGTTAGAAGCTTCAAACTCGTGAAAATTTAAATGCCCATACCCGAGATGCCATAGCCAACTTGAATCCTCATAAGCCATATTTGCAAGGGTGTTGCTATGTCTATCAAACCTTAAGGGAAACATCCTATTTCTTGTCATAGGCACAACAATGCTGATCACCCTTTTCCCTTATTATTATCATAAACATAGTACATGTCTTATTTTTCAAAGACTACTTTATAATTTTTCTCACATACGTCTAACACTTAACAAATTGTGCTTCAATTGTGGAGTATAATAAATATCATGAATACTCTTTATACTTTTTTCCTCGATCTCCACAAGCCCCTTTGGCAGCAACCTCCAAAGATTTATCATCACCAAGCTTGACCTTAGATTTAAAACTTCCATCCTTGGCTGAAAACAATTTCTCATTCCCTGTCATATGGTTAGAGCATCTAGAATCTATGTACCAAACATCTTTACTAGTATTTTCACCTTTGGCATAAGATAAAAATAAGTTATCTCGAGGATACACATTACTTTCTTGAGCATAGTTAGCATTTCTACCTACTTTCAATCGCATTCTCTTTCAAAGTGCCCATATCTATTACAATAGTAACATTGAACATTTCTCTTATCAAATCTACCTCTTCCTCTAAAACTACCTCTCGCCTCTACCTCTAGAAAATTTTTGGCTTTGCCATTTACCTTGATCTTGATCGGGTTTTTGGCACTACCGCTACTCGCATCTTCATTATGTGTGTAATTTGTAATTTCAGAGGAAAGTTTTCTCAACAACTTCAAAAGTTTCTTTCAATCTTTCTTCATGAGACATGAGAGATCCAACCAATTGATAAAACTTTAATTGTGTCAAATCCTTGCTTTCTTCTCTAATATTATGGCAACATTATTCCATCTAAAGTGTTAAAGATCTCAATACTTTTTTTATTAAAAATTCATTACTTACCGTTTCCCCAAGTGTAGCCATTTTATCGACCACATCTTTGACTCTCACACAATAGTCACTTATACTTTCGCCTTCGCATATTCAGATTCTCAAACTCTCTCTTCAATGTCCGAAGCTTGACCACCTTAACTTGATCAACATCACCTTGGGAAGCTTTCGCCAAGGAGTCTCTCTCCGTGCATCTTCGTAGTTGTAGCTCCTTGATATTCGTGGAAATAAGCTCTTATCAAGAGCTATCTAAATATGAAACAACAACAGCATTCTTCTTCCTCGCTTTCCTTTCTTACTGCTTTTTTCAATGTCGTAAGGGCATTCCAATCTTCTCGTTCATCATAACCCTCGATTCAAAATCTCCTGGCCAAATCTTTTTCCAATCAAAAAATTCAGCATCTTAATGCACCAATAATCATAATCGTTCCCATCAAATTCCGGGAACAGCATGATGTAATTCGACATTTTTTAACTTCGCGAAATTCCAACAATTAAAAATTTAACCCAAAACGATTTTACCACTTCTCCTCATACCAATCAAGAATTTGAAATGGCTACCGCTCTCTAAGCCAGCTAATAAACTAGAATAATTATGACATATAAAAAAAACAAATTAAAGACAATAAAAAACAACACAAACATTAGATCAAGAATCAACTCAGAATCCTACATTGAATCGGTATGTAAATACATTCTTATATAATAAACTCATTACCAATTCTATGATTTATCAACTACTAATTATTCATTCTGATCACTCGCTAATGATTCGAGTATCGACTATCCTAATAATTTGCCGCATTAATTTTAATACCGTAGAATCAAAAATCAAGTAACTAATGTCAACAATTACATGGAAATTTAAGCATTATTCTCAACAAACACTAGGCATCCTTTAAAGGTTTTCCTCTCTTACTTATAATATAGAGGTTTATCTTTCTCTATGTTATTATTTTATCTCATAATTATTAGCTATGAAATCATGCCCTTCTCCACGTTAAGTCTTTTCTTCAGGATTATTTTCCATTTCATGTACACAAATATTTCCATTGATTCACAATGGTTACGAGATTCACCTAGTCCATTTCATTACCTTTTTCTACTTGATACCAAAAACATCAATTTATGTGTTCTACTCTTATTGTACTAGGGTAATTCTATAAATAAAACCCCATTCTTGAATTCCCAAATGAATCTATTCGCTATCTCTATTTGTAATAGAGATTCCTCGTGTATGTAACTTTATTTTGGCTCTTACTGTAGTTATTATTGTTAAATACAATATGGGAATCATAACCCATTTCTACTTTACTCTCATTCTTGTATATCAATATATAGAAAAACTAAATGCAAAGCCTTATACAAAATCGAAACATTTGCTAAGATGGAAAACAACTTAGTTGTCAAAAATGACTTGCTTATTTATTTATCTGATGATTAACAATCATGAGCTATTGGCTGGTGGATTTTCCATATGATAATCACTACCCTCTCTCTATTATGTGGGGGGTTAGCATGGCCTCTTTGGTCTCGCTAATTTGTTCTATCAAGGATTGGTTCAACTCGTCAATACCTCAATATATCGTTTTGTTGCAGCTATCGTATTTTTATTCTACTCACCTTGTGAATGGAGACTAATGTTATACACAATTTATACATCCATAACCTTCTAATTTAGGCACCCCATTGACTTGGATAAAATTATATCATTTCCCTCTAGTTTTCTAGTCTTCTACTTGCATTATGAGATGTCAAATTTCACCCACCTAACTTCTTTGTTTGTAGCTGAGAAATTAGGGTACTTTTAGCTCATACAAGGCTAATTAGGTGACTCCAAGATAGTATGGAGGCTAATAATATTTTACGATGTTTCGATTCACCTTGCTACCTCTGTGAGTTGTTTTCTTTCAAAATTGAGGAATCTCACGAAAGGATAAGAAGTGATTTCCTTCTTTCCCATGAATGTCTATCTTAGCTTCAGTCTGTTCCTTTTTTTTTGGGCATGTGTCATACATGTGTTTCGTAGGTGTGTGATGAATAGGACATGCACAAAACGTGTTAGAATTGTATCCTCATGTGTTGGTGTCTAAAACTAGGATATATGATATGAGGCATGTTTGGAGGCATCCTCTTACTTAGTCACTAAGTAAACACACAAATTTATTTTTCAAAGTGCCTTTAGCCTCCTCCTAGCTTGAGTTCTCCTCGATTAAGCTAATTTATTTTTTCCATTGTAACCATAATTCTTGTGAATATGGTCATGACCATGTCAACTAGTTTTCAAGGTCATTTCAACAAAGATGTTTTCCAATTGTATTTTTGAAAACCGTCAAATGAAAATAGGTGGAATTGGAAGTAGTGTTTTATCATAGCATTATTTTATTGAACTTAACTTCAATTTTCAAATTATTTGTCTCACAATCACAAATTTATAATACACGTTTTATATACTATGTGTAATGGGGTGAATGATAAGTAGTTTTTCACTTTGAATGACTTCAATGCTCTAATAATTATGGATATCCTTCAGTATTTATTCAATTTCTATTAAACACTTTTGATTACACTCTTCATAGGTTGTAGAAGATTTCCTCAGGGGCTCCTTTCTGTTACACCTTGAAAATGCATGCCACTACTTGCCTGGCTCAAAACCCCAACCTTCAAGCCCTCCTTGGGCCATGTTTGATAATATTTCATACGTGATCCATGATCTCTACAATCAAGAACTTGTGAGCCTCATTTCATCCATTCTCATACTGGACTCATAATAAACAATCTTCTCAAATATCAAACACTGCAACACACTGAATTTCTACAATACATATATTTGTAATAAAATTAGCCACACTATGAATATGCTCATCAAATAATGGGTACATGCCCTTTAACACAATCTCTACAACACAAACGCAAACAATACATCAACCCACACAATAAATATTCTCAACAAAACCATACTCTGAAGAAAAAAACTATAATAATATGATCATCACACTCAACCATCATTTTTAAAACTATTAGCCACACAAAAACTCAATAAATGAAGCTACAATAAAACATTCTCCATTAAAACCCCAACAACAAAATTACATCAATAATATGAACTTCGATATGGATTCTCTACTTAAACAACTATAGTAATATATCTCCCATCCATATCAGTAGAACATAAAATATGTTAAACATATGAATCTACTTTAGATCCATCATCCTCTGGAATATCCTCCCAGTCCGAGCTCTGATGTACAAACTCTGGGAAATTGTAGTTAAATTCTCTCTCAATCCAACACTTTTTTCTTCACACATCAGCATTTTATCAAAGAATAAATATGCAATAAATATAAAGCATTGATCCTCATAATTTTTGAATTTATCCTATTCTATAATTAACATTACTCGATTCCACTTTATCCACCAAATACCATGTGGAAATAGCTTATAAATTTCCTCTGGAATTAATATGAGAGTGCACATAATTTAGGAAATTCCACTTACTAGACATAATGAAACGTTGACACACAAAACATGCATTATAACACACTTAATAGGATAATACCATAAATGAATATCACTCACCTTTAGGCCCTTTCCTACATTGCAATGCACTTTATGCCTACAAACATGTGTTGTAACTCACAGTTTCTGCTCAAACATGTGTTATGAATTCCAAGCATCTCTTCATCTTTATTAATCCATGAAACTTTCAGGTAACACATTTTTTGGTCTCTTTCCTGGGTTATAATTCAACTTTGAGGCTATTACCTATGTTATGTTTCTTTATTATCCCAAACCTCAATCAAAATACTCCAACTCTTCCTGAACTTGTACACATTCCCCTTCAAGCATCTCCAGAACTTAGAGATCATCGAAATTCATTGAAAACACATCAATAACATGCAATAAATCCTTTAATAATCATGAAAACACCTCCAAACTTGTGGAAATCAATGCCAACACAACGAATCCTCAAGAAAATATCCTTTATTGACATCCTAGGTTGAATTCCATCAAAAATTTACTTAGCGACTAAGTCCTTAGCAAAACGCCTTTGCAAAACAACAATGTCATGAGGGCCAGCACAAGTAGGTTTAAATGAATGCTAACACCCTGATACAACACATCCAACATTAACTATTGTTGTGTTTTTATTTAAATTTTCCCATGTGGAAACCAAATTAACTTCATTATGAAATTTGGAGTAAATCCAGGACATGGTAGGATCTTTGTGAAAGATGAAACAATGCATTCCAACCAAATTTGATGTAATGCTTCATTATGATATTGCAAAAGAAACTTGTTTGAATACATCAATCCTTAATCAAGCATGGTATGAAGGTTGATGGAAACACCGATCATTCTTGTTACAAACATAAAGTTAGTGACATATCCAAACGTGCAATACTGGATTACATTGATTCATGTTTTCTCTTCAATCGATAGTAAATGATGTGCCATCCATAATTTTCATGTATTCAAGACGTTCACATAGCATTGCTTCAAATAAATTTTCTTGTTGTTAAGAATAAATCTACATTAACTGACTAAAAATACCAAGTATAACATTCAAGCATCCATTTTTCTCAAATCATTTCTTTGATCTCATTTCTCTGATATCAACTTGATCTTAAATTAGTTCTTCAAATTAAAAGCTACTAATTCATATTCATTTTTAAAATTTCCCATATTTTTGTATTTGCATAAGAAATATTTAGGAATAGTAAACAAACACATAATAATACAATATGTGAAAAAAGTTGGTAATGGAGCCCAACCACATGGGATATGTCTTCAAGTCCACTTCAAACAATAGACCACTTCTTCAATTATCCTTCAAAGATGGATTCTCGTTTGACAAAAGAGATGAATTATTCTCCTAATAAGAGACTAGTTCTCCTTTACAAAGGGCTAAAATATTCTCTCAATATTTTGTTGGTTGTCCTTCATAAAAGGGATAATCTTCTAAAATAGAGTCACTCATTCTCCCAAAAGGGCTTAGAAAACCTTTCTGAATAGTGGGGCTTAATGAACCAAACCAACTGAATGGCTTAAGGAGCCCAAACCTTTGAATATCATAATGATTCTCAACCTTCCTCTTCCATATCCAAGTACGGTGTAAATATTTCTTCATTTGAGAACTACCTCACCATATCAAAGAGAGAATAACTCTGAGGATCCTAGAAATTAGAATCTAGTACCATTCAAGGGATTGGTTTGAGGAAATATCTCAACCATGTCCATTAAAATATCAACTCTCAATGAAGATCTCAACTCTCCATGAATATCCCAACACCCCCTTGAGAGTAGAAAACACAATCCATGAATAGCTAAACCCTACCTTAAGACTAGAAAACTACAATTCTATGCAAATTTTCTACCAATGTTACATATTTCTCACATTTTTATTTGTTTCCTATTACCAAAAAAAATTAAAAATACATAACCCATGAGCACCTAATCTCAAAATAATTTACATAAATACCTTTCGATTTAATCACATTATTCTGAATTGGTCTACATTTCGAACCATCTAATGTGATTCATAATGAGGATGAACCACATTAGATGGTCTGAAACATCGATCAATTCAGAATAATGTGATTAATCCGAAAGGTATTTATCTAAATATTTGGATCACAAAAGTCTTACATCTAACTCAAAATAATTTTTAATTATTTCATTTAATCATTTTTCCATTTTTTCCATTTTAATAAGAAGTCCTCTTGACCTCATTCAGCCTACAATAACAATGCTCTGTGCAATCTCTTCATTGTGCATACAACTTTGGCATGAATTGTTAATTGTGAATATTTTACCTAAGTCATGCAATGAGGGGTTTATTGGGTATACATGGTAGAGCATCAAACCTTGAAAGGTTACAAATTCTTGTAAACACTATAAAAATATTGTCAATCCCAATCCAATGCATTATAATATGCATTGGTAATGGTGACTAGTGATATTGGCAAGGGGGCATAATAGGTTCCAAATTAGTAAGTGAATGCACAAATCAGTGAATCAATGCTAATTATCATTGAAAAATGAAACAATTATTTAGAAATTTCCTGAATATATTCTAAAAATATATCTTAATGATATTCATTAAACAATATTTATACAATTATAATCATTCTAAAGTTGTTTAAATATCATTCAAATGGTTCAATAGTTATTTAGAAATTTCGCAAATGTATCCTAAAATTATATCTTAATGATGTTCATTAAACAATATTTATACTATTCATAGTTATTAAAACCGGAACCGGTGACCGGATTGGTGGACCTAATGAACTAGGTCTCGAATCAGAACCGGTCTAACCAGTAGCAGTCAGATCTGAATGAATCGGTTTAAAAAAAAATACACTAAATAATTATTTTTTAATAAAAAAAACTATTTTTAAGATTTTCAACCATGATTCCAAGCCAATAGAGAAAAAATATGAAATTTTTTCTCATTTATATACCATGTAAAGGTGAATATCTCAAAATGGCACCGAGTGAAATATATATCATCGAAAAAGTACATAAGAAATGAGGCTCAAAATGACCCATAAAGTCCAAAAACAATGCTACAAGATATGAGCATTGACGCCATTGGCCTACATAGTACAGTGACAGTCTACTACAAATCTACATATATAATATTACTAAATTCTAATTAATGATCAAAATTATCACTTGAAACTTCTAATCATGATAAAATTTCAAACTCAGTTGGTTGAACTTGATTCTCCCGACTCTCGACTGCCAAACTTTGCAACTGCTCCAGTCACAAACTTCTTTATTGGTTCAGTGACTTGAGTCTCAAAATTATGAAGTTATTCTACCCTAATAGGCCCTATTACTTCATTTTGTGCTCCACATGCCTTTACATGACCTCTTATCCCAGCCAAGCATTGCTTGAACCTGTAAATACCCCTTCGTGCAATAAATATTTTTCAATATCTACAAATCATTTTTCCATAAATCATATCACAATGAGCCCATGCAGTATCCTTGCCTTTTGGAGGCATGATGGATACCATAGTCTACTTAGCTCAAGCGGCAAGCCTCAAACTCTAGCAAAAAATCAACACTCTCCAAGCTCTCAATCAAACTCACAAAATCTCCAAATGAGATGGTGTGAGACAAATGAGAGGTTGCCCCTACTTTAAAAGGATTGGAGAGGGTCTCCAAAATAGCTTCAACTCCAACTCCAAACCTCCAAGATCGCTGCTCCGACAAACACTCAACACTCTTCAAGCTCTTAATCAAACTCACAAATAGAAAATGAGTTGGTGTGAGACAAAGGATAGGCTGCCCCTATTACAACCCTCCCCTTACCACCACATCAGCCCTAAAACACCTTGCTAGCTGTGGGTGGGTCCGCGTAAGTGAAGAGGCATTAACTGGCCGGTTAAGGACGGAACTGGCTGGTCATAAACCGGTCGGTTCTATCCTCAACCGGCTGGTTAGGATCGGTTAACCATTTTTTTTGGCCAAGTGCAGGGATGAACCTGGTTGCATGGGTGGTTTGAACCGGGCAACATGTTGACCGGCCGGTTTGACCGGTTACCGGTTCAAACCGGACAGTTTTAATTACTATGATACTATTATAATCATTCTAGAGTTGTTTGAATGTCCTTCTAACTATTAAATAGTTCATTTTAAAAGGATGCAGAAATTTTGTTTCCTCAAATTCGATATAGTTCTTGTTATATATATATATATATATTTAAATATAACTTCCATTTACAATAAGAAGTTTATATTTACTTTGAAGTTAACACGTTTGCTTCAAATTTAATATTTAAAAAAAAAAAAAAAACTTTTAAATATATTATCTTCTCAAAAATTAATTAATCCATCCTCTTGTAAAAAAAAAATCAACATTCTTGTTTAAAATTCATTCCCATATCAAAAAAAATTTCACATTAATTCTTGACAACTATGATGAACATTAATATTTAACAATATGAAAGGGATTACATAGAATAGCATAAACCCCAACATTCATTTGAACACCATTTAGAAAATTAGAACCATAATCCTAACTGATGATAATGTGTTTCATACTCTAGACATGACATTGAAAATGATTTTGAGCATAAAAATACAATGCTTCGGTAGTCCACATTGAAAAGTAAATCATCATTTTTGGTCATTGATTCCTTAGAAACATGTGCGAATCACATCTGAGTAGGTCGAACTCGTGTTTGAAGAAGAAATCCTCCGTTCTCAATCACTCATTAAATTGGTATTGAAATTGCTTTTATTTGAATCTCTGCCAATATGGAGAAGTCGCATTTGAAGAGAAAACCACCATTTTACGTTATGGACTGGAGATTAGGATAACTTTATGTTGCTCATTGCTAAAATGTAGTACACAATAACATCCAAATTTGGCATTCACCGTGGTGTCGGCCACCTTCCTTGGACAAGACAAAGTGGTGGAATCTTTCGTACCCCACTACCCTAGTGTAGTTGTCGTACTTTATTCAAAGTTAGTAAAATGAGTGACTTTTGTGACAGACTGACCCTGAAAAGAATTGAAAAACTCAAACATGAACTAGAGCAGAGAATTTCTCTTCACAATATTATGAATAGATTAAATAGGATTACATTGGGAACATCAACAATAAATAACTATATTTAAATTCGACTAAACTGGAATGACTGAGACTAAACTGGGACACTTGGATTAACGGATTCGACACCTAGCAGGTGGTTGAGATTACGTTCTTTAAGACTCCCCTTTAATTTCAACCACATCAAAAATTAATTAAGATACCTGCTAGTCTATGTATCAGCAAGGCTTACAAAAAAAATTAACTTCAACTAGATTTGGTTTTCTTCTTCTCTTTTTCTGGATTCTATAGCCTATAAATTGTTTCAGATTTTTTTCTTTGTTGTATTCTTCAAAACTCAATTTATTGATTTTCTGGTGCAAGCCTTTTACTGTTCTAGGCAGTCTAAGCATGTCCTCGACTTCTTTAATAAATGTGGGTTGCTGCGAGATATTTTCTTCCGTGGTGCTCTTATCATCATCAATCTGCTGCAACATAAGCTTAGAACATTATCTTATCTCTTCAAAACTCCAATGCATGGAAAATTCATTGACATGTTCATCATGCATGTCATATTCATCATTCATATCTACATCTTCTATGTAGATCTCATCCAGACATGGTGTTGCAAGCCATGTTTCCAAAAAATTTAGCTCTTTTTCATAATCATTTTGTGTACCTGCACACTGAAAATCAATCTTAGAATAAAACAAAATTTCAGAATGACATTGGTTCTGGTCTTTCTTATCTTCAATGAGAACTTTCTTCAGTTTTGTTTCCTTTGTTGCATCTTCCTCTGTCTTTGTCTCTGTATTTGTCTCTTCTTTTGTCTCTGTCTTTATCTTTTTCTCTGTCTCTTCTTCACTAACCTGTGCTGCTGCAAACAGGCTGTATTGCATTAACTAAGGTGGGATTATCTCACCAAATAGCATCATGTCGATATCATATTTTTTTGCATCATCTACAACCAATCATTATTAGCCAAAAATTCATTATCAAATTTTACATCTAGCATCAAATTTTCATCAGCAAGTTGTGTTACTGGGTTCAGCATATCTTCATTAACAAGTTGTGTTGCTGGAATCAGCAAGTCGTCATCAGAAAACTCTATTGCTGGAATCACCATATAATCAGCAAGCTCTGTTGCTGGATTCATCAAAACATCATCAACAAGATGTGTTGCTGGAATCATCACATATTCGTTAGCAACCTTTGTTGTTGGATTCATCACATCTTCGTCAGCAAGCCATGTTGCTGGTATTATCAAATCTTCGTCCACATGTAGCTGTGTACAGTGGGGTTCACAAACATCTTCATGCGCTCTCTCTATTTCTTCTGGAGTTACTTCACAGACATTAGCCACCTGTGACTGTGCACAGTGGTATACAACAAACTCTTCATTTTGCTGTAGATTTGCTGCTACAGATCCACCTTCATCTTCATATTCAAAGCTCCCCTTTGATTCAATGCTCCCCCTTGTACCAAAACATCTCTCAAGGGTATCCCATGCCTCCTTGGCTATCTTGGCATCTGAAATCAAGGGAAGTATACTTTCATCGACTGATCCCTTTATGCATCTTAATGCATAGACATCTTTTTGCCCTTTTATTTCCAGATCTAAAAGGATCTCGAACATCTTCTGTTTCTGCTTTAGCCTCTTGGCTTTTTCCATGACTTTGTTGCTTGGCTTCCAGAAACAAACAAGTCTATATGTGCATCAAATAAATTGCTTTTGAAAATTTCCTTTCCTCAAAGAATATCATTCTACAAAATCACTTTTTACAAGGCTTTCACAACACTCTTTTTAAATTTCCATTGAAAAAAAAATCTCGTTTTAAACTTTAAACTTTCTCTTTCTCTTTCCCACGTCACCTTTAAAAAAAAACTCAAAAAAAAATTCCTTTTCTCAACCAATCTCCTTTAAAAAAAGCATTTCTTTTCCTTACTCTTTGAAAATTTAAAGTTAAAAAAAAAGATAACTTAAAAAAAATCTTAAAAAAAAGCTTTCTCCTCTTTTTAAATCACGTGGAGCATAAAAAACTTACATGGCCATAATTCATATCATAAAACATTATATAGAAATTCCAATATTCCCATTCCAATAAAATAGATCTCATTTTAAGAGATAAAAAAAAACTTTTATGGATTTCCTTGCGTAAAAAGGCTTTCACTTTTTAAATTGATACCACTAAAATGCCCCTCTCCTTCTTATTTTTTTGTAAATTCAGTGGATCCATTCCATTTTCTATTTATATTTGAAAGACAGGCTACATAATATAAAATTTAAACAATGGCCTCAACCTTCCCGTAGGAAACTAGGTCTGTTGGCCATCTAAATGCATGATAAGCAGTCCAAAACTGAAATTGTTTCATACGCCTAAACTTCTCATGTGCTGTTTGTCCTATTGCTACTGTTTTTTCTTTCCTAGAACATAAGGAGAGTTGGTATCTAAATAGCAGAATCATCAAAATTTAGAACAACAAAAACTTCAAAGTTTCTAAAAGACATAGCTATTATGCATCTGAAGAAGAGACTGGTGCTGGGTCTTTGGCATTAGTTCCAGGAATTTCTGCTTGTTGAACCTGTTGAAAGAGCTGTTGAAGGAGTTTTTCCATCCGGCCCACTTCATCATCCATTCTACTTACTCTATCTGCTGTCTGATATTGTGTTATCTTAATGTGCTGAAGCTGGTCCTGGATTTCCAGTATTTGAGCCTGAAGGCTTGTTCCTGGCTTTACTGGTTCTACCTGTGTATGTTCAGGATGAAAGCTCTGAATGGCTTTCGCTATCAGACATTTGACTATCCAATAAGTGTGGATGGTCTGGTTGAACAAGGTGAGGCGGCCTCTCGTGTTGCCTAGATCTGTAATAAAATCCAAAATTTCTGCTTCTGTCTCATTATCCTCAGGCTCAATTTGGATTTCACTTTCGCATCCCCGAATGGCTTGCTGTACTTTGGAATAATTGCCTATGACATATGTGGCAGCTAACGTTTCCAAATGTTCCTGGTTTGTTTTGCGTCCTCGTTTCACCGGGACTGGCTCAGATTGAACTGGCTGTTTTCCTTTAGCGGCCTCTATCCTTGCACGACGTTTTCCCATTTCTGAAGAGTACCTATATGCAAACACTGACAAATCAAAAGGAACAGCAATGAAATAAGGAGTTAGTTAGCTGTAGTCTATGCGCCACCATTGGGCATTAATTTCATGATTGAAAGACAAACAACGGGACCCAACCTCTTTGGTTATAATCTGCAACTTGTAAGATGGAACAATTGCATGGGCCATGGGAATTTGGGTAGGGTGCAATAGGCAGTTCCTCAACTTAAGATTCCAAATGTGGTTATGTTGAATGAGCTGCTTGGTGCTGTAGGCAGCCGCATTATAAAGAGGGATGTGACCAGTATGCATAATAAACAGAGGATGAGAAATAAGAGGTCTAAGATTCAGGGTTAGAGGAGAACGGGGAGGGGTAGATCTATTCAAGTTTACGCGGTTCCTTGAACTACCCCGAAACCCTTTAGGGATGGCCAACTGGTCGTCATGAGAGCGCACCTTGGGGGTGGTTTCCATTCGGTCAAATGCAAAATAGAGCGGAAGAAGATGGTGCCCATGCACTATGCGGTGACTGATATCTACCTTATTCCACGACTGGACTTGACTATAATGATAGCTAAGGAAATTGATATAGTTCTGAACTTGGAGAAGCCTGCTATTTAAAAGACAACCTTGTAACTGATTTCCTAAATTCTCATGAGGGCAGACAGGGGATGTGGCCTGGCCAAGCAAGATACTTGGATCTCGGAAACAAGGCAAAACAGGTTGCATAATAGGGATTACAGAATACAAATTTTTTCTCAAACCCATCCTTTCTTGATTATACAGAAGACTAAGCAAATCTACTGCAATAGGCTTCATAATAGCTATGAAAATGACGGGAACATACCCTGACAGGATCGAAAGAGTGTTCAAATGGTAGCTGTTGTGTCTTCTCCTCTGCCGCCTCAAGACAATTGCATGCAAAAGCCCATTCATGAATGAATGGAGGAGCGGGGGGATCACTCTTACCTTTTCAGAGACTTGCTTTCGATGAGCTGTCCAAACAGCCTGGCCACCTTTCGTCATTATTCGATTCTGGCGATTCGCACACTTCAATAATTTTTCCGGACCAGCCTTCATTAACAATCTTAATGGCTTGGGTTGGGAGCACGTGCCAAATTGCCACAGCACGAATTTCTTTCTATCAGTTGATCACCCCGATCAGGGGGTTGAAGATCCTTGTTAACAATCAGTTGAAGGGAGTGTAGTTCTACATTCCAGATTGAATCCGTAGGACGACCTTCAATTGGGCGTTCAACATTTTGGCATCCCCAATTGGCTAAGTAGTCTGCTGCTGTGTTGCCTTTTCGTCGAACAGGGGTAGGGATGAGATACTCTATACGTTTCACCAGTTGACTTATGTCTTCTATAAGGCCTGTTGTTCTCCAGATTTGTGAGATTTTCTCCTAGGGTGTGCCTTTTTGAAGTTTTTAAAGCATCTTTGTGACCAATGTTGAATCTCCCTCCACCATGATTCTCTGATAATATTCTCTAATTGCTATCAAGAGGCCTTGTTTGACTCAAAGAAAGTTCAAAAAAATCACATTCAATGATCTCAAAAAAACTCGTACCTCCATGCATTAGACTTTTAATAAAAAAAGTTGAATAGCTTAACGAGCATAACGTCCATGTCGTTTAATAAATTTCAGAGATTACTTTTGTCCACGCCGGATTTGTTAATTCTTGTGATGAACTTCTACAGATCCGCGTGTAGTTTAATGCACGACATTCACCTTGGCCCCGCCTTTCCTTCGGCAGCTTGAACTAAAAAATCTGCTTGACTGAGCTTTAAAAATGCAAGCCGTGACGAAATAAAAAAGAAGCGTGTGGCCAAACTTGCATAGTCCTGATACTAACAGCCACAAATATTGAAAAAGAATGCAAGGAAAAAAATGGGCGTGGGTATGGCTCGTATTATCGCGCCAATCCTTTGTTTTGGCACGTTGGCGAGTGTATTACCCTAACAGTCGCGCCAGCCCAAAAAAATATTTTCTTCGAAAATTTTGCTCCTCTTCAATGAGTCTTATGCAAGCTCGCTTCTCCTCTCTATTGCTCTTCTTGGCTCTTTTGCTACTCTCTAGAGAGGTTTATGCAAGCTAGCTCTGATACCTTAAAAAGAATTGAAAAACTGAAACGTGAACTGGAGCAGAGAATTGCTCTTCACAATATTACGAATAGATTAAACAGGATTATATTGGGAACATCAACAATAAATAACTAGAGTTAAACTCGACTAAACTAAACTGAGACACTTGGACTGATCGATTCAACACCTACTAAGTGGTTGAGATTACGTTCTTTAACAGACCCGTCCGTCTCATGTCTCTCCTCACATCCTTGCGTCGCCGCTGTTTGTTTACACATTAACGGAGTTACTAAAGATTAACGAACCAATGCCCTACAAGTCTGCGGTGTCATCCCGAACAAACATAAAGTCTAACAATTAGGATTTCATTGGAAGTCTCTATGGTTTGTACCAAGAAAGACAGCGAGGCTCGAGACTTCATAATTAGCATCATGGAGGATAGCAAAGTAATAGTTCACTCAACACAAGTAGAAGGCACATGCATCGCGGAGGACATTAAAGGGAAAATCTGTTCAATAGAACTCGAAGTGTGTTGGAGAGCATCTTGTAGTGAAGGGATCACATTTAGGGTGGAGTCGGTAATCATAGAAGGTTTGAGTACTAATTATTTAGTTGAGAGACTTATTCTACAATCACTATGAGGGGATGTGTAAGTTTGTCTGTGCTTTTTAATTTTTAAAATAAAATTTAAAATTTAAAATTATGTTTTGAATAGAAAATTAATGTTAGCTACAATAAATAAATAAATAATGTTTACTGTAATAAAAAAATAATGAATAAACATAAAAATATTTAAATGTTGAGAGTGCAAACTTCTGTGATCCATAACATTATAATTATAACTTCCAGGAAATCACATACGAAATTTTTAGAACCAACGCGTTTCGAACTACCAAGTGTAGTTCATCATTAGGATGATGAACTACAGTTGGTAGTTCGAAATGCGTCAGTTCTAAAAATTTCGTATGTGATTTCCCGGAAGATTTATAATTATAAGATTTAAATGATTAAGATGTTTAAATCTTAAAAGTTTCAAATATATTTCAAAATAAATTTAAATAATCTATTTGAGTATCTATTTTGACTAATTTATTTCTAAATAGAAAATTAATATTATCTATAATAAAAAAATAAATAGAAAATTAATGTTGGTTATAATAAACAAATAATGAATAAACATAAAAACATCTTAAATGATTAAGATGTTTAAATCTTATATATTTAAAAATAAATTTAAATAATCTATTTGACTATCTATATTGACTAATTTATGTTAATTCAACTTTATATATAAAAAAAGATTGTTAAAATATTTTTTTTATATTTTATATAAAAAAATTATTCAATACATATTATTAATAAAATATTTTAATAGTAACTAATATTTATATTTTATTTAAAATTTTAAAATATAATTTAAACAATAAAAAATAATATTATAATATTTTAGGCACTAAAAAAAATTTAAACATTAAAAAAAATCATGTTAAACAAATAATATAAATCTATACTATACTAGCAAATAATAATTAAACAAAAATATTATAGTTACAAAGCTCATGGAAAGCGAGGAAAAACTACTTTGGAAGTGATGTTCACGAATCATGAGATATACCAATTGGGCTAAAGTAGCATGTTCAACGGTGATGATATAGTAGAGTAGGGTGTGGAACGGTTATTAGAGAGTTGTATTTTTCTTAGTCTTCTCGAAGTTGTGGCATGATGAGTAATTTTTTTAGATTGCAGAGTTGATGTTGTCTATTTAAAAATATATATTTTTGTTTAAGGGTTTGTATATTGTTTTCAAGGTATGATTTAATTTGGTTATTCATGAACTGTATATATTTTTATGTTTTTGCTCCGTGGGTTACATGTTTTATGATGCAAAATTGGTTATTTATGAGACACTATTACAAGTAATAATGTGTACATCCTCATTTCCAATAAGTTAAAATAGTGGATAAATTTAAATAAATTAATTCATTTTTATTTGGTAATATATCATTTTTATTTTATAATATATTAAATATATTTATGATATTTTCAATTAGTTAAATAATTGGTAAATCTAAATCGATTAATTCATATTTATTTTATAGGATATTATTTTTATTTCATAATATATCAAATATATTCAAGATATTAAAAGAAAAAACGAAATTATACATTTATTTTAGCTTATTTTTATTCATAATTATAAAAAAATTAATATAAATGTTAAATATATACATTTATATAAACAGGGGTTTTATTATATACATTTTTAATATGTAAATGGATTTTGTTACATTATCTTAAACTAATACTAAAATTTCTCATATGAAATTTCTTTTAATCAGTAAATTTTATTAAAAGAAAAAAAAAATCAACTACATTTCAAATAAATGTCAATATTTAATCGGTGATTATTATAAAGAATATTTTAAAACATTCCATACAATTTATATCTATACCATCAACTTAATACTTAAAGATATTTAAATTTAATTTTTGTAAGTCTTTCTTTAGAATATACGGGCCTCGATATCAACAAGTGATGTAGCTGTCCATCTTCATAATAGATACTCTAAAGGCATATTTTTATCATGAGCTTTCAAGAGTTCTGGACGGCATCTTTAGCCTTCCCATGGCAGTTAAAGAGCTATTGTGATGATGTCTAGCTCGAATAACTTGATATCATGTTTGTAATTGAGTTTATGTTATATTTAGATAAGTTTTTAGAGATAATAAAATGAAAAGGTATATTTATATATTGGTATACATATTGTATAAGAACGGAGAAACATTAAAACAAAGCAAATGTGTTTATAGATTAAAAAAATTATTTAAATAAGCTATTTCATTTACATTATGGAAATGTCTTTGGAAAATGGTGAACAATGTATTTTTGAAATTACTAATTGTTCATAGAGGTGGCATTCGTACGAGAGAATATTATGTAATTCAGAAGTAATTAATACCAGGATTAGACTCCACAGATCATATGCTTTTCTTATTATGATTGATTTTCTTGTTCTGATCCACCCTTTGGCTACATGTTGTGTTAATTAGATTGATAGTCATAATCTTCTTTCTAGCATTATCCTTTATGTGATATTATTTGTAATGACACTTATGAGAGACTTGATGATGGTACGCTTGAGGGTCAATAAAGATAAATATCTACTTCATTTGTTATTAGAAGGTTGATGTATTAGGTCGTGGTGGTTTCATTTATTTATATTTCATGATGCTTATAAGGGACATGTGTTATGGAGGTGCTTGTGACTAATATGAGTCGATATCCTAGAAAAATGATGCCTCTCGTGTTTTCTTTTATTCATGATTAACAATGATAGAGTTAGACTACTATATGATTTTCTAGATTGCGGTGAGAATTTTCATTTCATTAGATTCTTATTTAATTCACATAAGAAAGTTTTTATGATAATTTTCATGATTATTCCTTATGATTATGTGATTGGAATTATATATGCTTTTCCTTTATCACACATATTAATGTGTTGATGCTCTTGATTATTGATGATGATATTTCATGAAGGATTGGTATTCTATGTCATGAATATGTAACATTCTTGGTCCTTGTGATGATGGGATGCTTGGTATTTTTTATGATATATTTGAAACTTATTTTGATGTATTGCATATTATTATGTTATTGATTTGAGATGGAGTGATACAAATACATTGGCATTTTGCAAGGAAAATCTATAATACTAATGGAAATGACAAGGAAATGAAATTAAGGGAATATCGTGTGGCTTAGTGAGGATGAACACTTAAATAATGTCTAGAAATATTAAGAAATAACAAAATATCTATGAAATTAACATCCAATATAACTTATGTAAAAGTCAAAAATGTTACTTTTACCTTAAGCTCGGTAATACAATCTTCACCCTCAAGATCAATTTCACCCTTGCATGAAAAGGTCGAAGGAAAAGAGACAAATGTTAGGAAAATGTTACATTGATATTTATTACAAAAAAATATTCTTAGCTTGTACTGAGGCTACCTCCCTCATGAGGAAATTCTCTATCACCTTATCATTGTTATTATAAAAAATTTGATGTGGGATTTATGTATAGAGTTGAGTAAAATTGTTATTTTATCTAGTCTAGTTTATGTGGATAAATGGGTTCAAAGTTATTAAAATTCCAATATGTGTTTAATTTTGATTTCATAGGGGATTTTTATATCATTTTTAACCGAAATACGTCGGATGGCACTATAGTATAGGATTACAGTTGCCATAGGATGATTTTTTTTTAATTTTGGAAAGTAATGCATAATTACCATGTATACTTGTAATCACTAGAAGATAAAATTGGTCATAATATATTCACTTTTGTGAATGTGATTTATAAGTCGAGTCATGATCACCATGAATAATGATTGTGGAATGAAATCTACATGCACAAATCCCAAGGGGTTCTGTAATGTCTGATTCTAGGGTTCTTTGCACCAAGATAAGGTTAATCAACTAATAATGTAATCTATTACAATCCTTTATGTTCCACTTGTGTGAAGTATAGAGGATACCAATTTCAAATTTTGTATGTAATGTTGTCATTGATGACAACTAGTGTCATTGATGTTTAAGGTACATTCTAAGGAAACTTCAATGACTTTGATGAATCCAAGGAAGTATCATTATAGTCTAATGTCTTGTTTAGACCACCTCAAATGGTTTCAAAGTGGATTAAATCATATATATATATATATATATATATATATATATATATATATATTTGGAGTTATGATTTCCAAATGAAGCTATGGATGAGCTGGTTGGATACTCTGAGATATTTCTAATGATATACCACACTTGTTGGATAATATTATATTTCAATTTGAATACTGACATATGCAATGAGAGAAAAAACACCAAATCTATTGTGAAAAACACTAGATTTATTAAATATCACACATCTTCCAATATGATCTATGATTTTGAGTGAAATTTATAGTAGATGGTATATGAACTTATACACCTTTTAACTTAGTTAAAGATCATGCATAATATCATAGATCTGACCATTGAAGAATTCATGGATGGTGGATTTGATGATAACATCCCTAAAATTTAGCAATGGTCATTCTTCCCCCATGTTCGTTAATTAATTCGATGAAATTTGGTAGTAAGAGATCAGGCATATAGTGATTATGTGGCAGATTCCCTATGGAATGTTGAGTCGAAAATTTTATTCGATCGATTTGATGGAATTTGAGTGACACGTTTCCCAATTAGAGTGTGCCATTTGTTAATGGTGATGTCATGTTGACACCAACAATGGCTTGTGTAATGTCCCCTAATAATAATAATAATAATAATAGTATATAATATAATTAAATAAATAGAAAATAAATAATAAGTAAATAATATAATAAATAATAAACTGGAGCTCTAAATAGTAGATAAATACGTGCGGTTAACAAAAGTGAAAAGGAATAAATTAAGAAAGGGATAAACTAAGAAAAATACAAAAGTAAGTAAAGTTAAAAAAAAGTAAAAAGAAATAAAATGTAATATCCTGTTTTGGGGATATCTCTAAAACATGTCCAACTCCAACCAGAGATAGACCGGGAGGGCATTTACTGGATATTTCGCCTCTAAAAAGAGGACGAGATCTGGAGGCTACCTGGCACCTTCTAGACTCTGTCTAAGAGTGAAAGATAAATGGACCAAGTGGTATAGAACTAGATCGCTCAAAAACAATAATAGAAAGAGAAAGAGAATACAGCAACTACGGCAACAACGACAACTACGACAACTCAACCAGAAAACATAGAGAGAAAATGCTGAGCCATTTTATTAATCTAAGAAATGTAATGAAGTACAAGAGGCAATATTGCCCGAAGAAAGTAAGAAAACACTCTCAGAAAAGATAAGAAATGGCTGCTCTATGAACTGCATCCTAGCTGCTGGAAAAATACCATGTAGCTCCTACTGCAGGAATGCAATAAATATTAGGATCTGATCCCCTTGCCGGAATGAGCTGAAAATCAGCGAATCTCCTCTCCTCAACAACCCATACAAAATCCAAAAACCATTCCAGGAATGGACAACCCCAGAAATCACCGGAAACTGCCTCCCCAGTGAATTACACTAGCCTCCAAGGTACAACGCAGTGGTTGGATAGAAACAGCTAAAATACTGCCAAAAACTCCGCCAAAGACCTTTGATGGGCAAAGGCTGACCCTCTTCTCAAAATCTCGGCAAAATATCCTACAAAAACCCCAATCCGAAGCTCCTCCATAAGGGAATGCATCCTCTCTCCTAGTGACTGCGAAGTCTCTCGAAGCTCCAGCTCCACGACAAACCCAAACAATAAAACGACTCACAAAATACTGAAAAACAAACGTTGCCCAAGCAGGCACTCGAAGTCCCCCGGGGCTAAGGGCGAGATCTCTGACCGGAGACACTCAATGCACTAAACAGTGCTGCAGACAGGCTAAATAGCCAGCGTGCTCAAGAAGACAAAAGTCTCACTCCAAAATCATCAACTCAAGAATGATCCAAATGAGGAGGCTCCTCCATCTTTTATAGCATTGGTTTCCCTCCAAAACCCAACGTAGCCTCTCTCTCCTCCATATACTCATCCTTATCTGTGCAAAAGCTTCTAGAGTGTATGTAGGCCCCCCTCCTCTATGTGGTGTTTGGCCCCCCTTGACTCCCCTTGAGTCACAACGTTGTGCTACTAGGCGGATGTCTTACTCTACTTAAGTGAGTTAGACCCTCTTTACTCACTTTTTATTTATTTACAAACCATAGACGACAAAATTGTACAAAATCTAATATTCCAATTAGCTGTTGCTAATTAGGAATATTACATAAAATAAGAAAGAGCTAAATTAAGAAAAACATTGAATTAAGTAAAACCTAAAATAAAGAAATAAAAGTTGCATGTTGACACAGTGAATGTGTGCATGAGGTTCCCTCTACATTGTTTGGTCTATTTAATAGACATTGAGGAAGATGAGATTCATTCATAATTCTTTCATCTATTATCTTCCCAGAAAGGTATTGTGAGGCAAAGGATTCCCTCGCAGTAGTACATTGATTGCAGTCTCAGGGGTGACCCGCTATATAAAGATTATTGTTGTTGAGCCTACGGTTGGGTAGAGATTCGTCCCCAAAACTTTGTTGCGATTAGCGATATTCAAATAGCATTTAAATTCAGAGTCTCAAGTAAGGAATATTACAATTACAAGTAATTCATCTTTTCTTGTGTTTATGAGATGAGAGTCAATTTCAACTCTATGGGACCTCTAGGTAAAAGTTTGAAAAAAAATTATTTAGCAATTTTTCTATAATTTTTATGTGATTATTCTTAAATATATTAAGAACACAAAGTTTAAATTTTTAACAAAATATATATTCAAATTAATATATATATTTTTAAATTGAATAATTACTTACATAGGTTATGAAAGAAACATTATTATTCATTTAACTTTGATATCACTTCTTAATCTCATGTATAAGGCTCTATAGAATATTAATATAGTTATATACACGCTCCCCAAAATAATATTATAATATTATTTAAAATAATTAGATATGAACCCCACATACATCTTGTTTACATGCATGCGGATTCCACAAATATTATCAATTTTTTAAAAAATTATTTACATGCATGGACACTCCCAAATATATTATCATTTTTTATTTTTTATTTATTTTTTATGATTTTTAAAAATAAAGGATTTACATGCATGTAGATTCCAAATATATTATCATTTTTATTTTTTAACTTGTTTACATGAATGAAGATTCCAAATATATTATCAATTTTTTTTATTTAACCTATTTACATGCATGCAAATTCCCAAATATATTATCATTTAAAAATAAAGGATTTAAATGCATGAGGACTCCAAATATATTATCAATTTTATGATCTTTAACTTGTTTACAGACATGCAGATTTCAAATATATTTTCAATTTTTTTAATTTTAACTTGTTTACATGCGTGTGATTTCCCCGACATATTATCAATTTTTTTTATTTTTAATTTGTTTACATGCATGTGGATTCCCAAATATATTATCAAAATAAAGGATTTATATGCATGAAAATTCCAAACATATCATCAATTTTTTTTTTTTTTTAACTTGTTTACATGCATGTGGATTCCCAAATATATAATCAATTTATTTTTGATGATTTTAAAAAATAAGAAATTCTCATCATTATCCAATTCTTCCTAGCTACGATCTGGCATTAAATTAAGGTTTTATGGAATCCAAGGCTTGTTTTGGCTTGCATGAGTTGAACCCACATCCTTTTTCATGATAAAACAATGAACATCTCTTCCCACGTCACTCATGGAAGTGAATAGCCATATGGGCTTTCATTTAATACATTCTTAGACACAATCTAATTCGATATTCTATGTGCATACACAAAAACACTCATTCCTATCTGTGCCAGATCAAGCCACGTTGTTCATCCCCATTCAATTTTGAAAAAACAAAAATGAAAATTCTTGAATTACATTAATATATATATCTTCTACACCTTTGGAACTTCTTGAAATTATTTTTGAGCTTGATTTCCACTATGCAATCATTGTAATTAATCAGTCACAAGAGATTGGGGTTTTGAAGCCTTGCTTCTTGCGAATTTTTTTTTACATCATGTTTCTTGTTTATTTCGATATTGTAAGATCATTTTTCATACTACGATGGGGTTTATTTTTAATTTTAGTTTTTATCTTGGGTTTATTTTTTATGCCTATTGAATGTAAAGGATTATCTTCGAAATAGTGTTAATATATTAACTTGGGAATTGTAAAATATAAAATGAGTAATATGTTATTGGATCTACTTATTAAAATATATGCTTAAGTTCATTATTTTGAATGGAAATAAAATAATATAATTAAAATTTTATAAAAAAAAAAGTATAATATCATTACATCCATTAGAGAAAATAACATCGAAATTATGCTTTTCAAAAAATTTGTAAAATTTCCATTATTTTAGGTACAAGTGGGTCTCAAGATGATTATAAATAATAACTTCGTCTATGAGAACAAAACCCACTTTAACATTTATTTGAACCGATGTACTATATATAAAAATGAAAAATGTAAAACTAAACAAAAACTCTTTAATTTTTGAATTCAAAGTGATCTTAATGATTTTTTAGTAAATCCTTATTTTTTCCTTAACAATATAAAATACTTAAAACTATTTTATATTGCATTTCCACGATCAATTTTTTTTTTAAAGATAATTTTCCCTTGAAATTACCAAAAGGCTCACTTTTAAATGCTTAGTAAGTATCCTAGATAAGTGAAAATATTCCTTGATCCAAGGAACTCACTCTTCATGGAGTAAATTCATGTTAGAATAATGTAAGGTTTACAAATTGTTATTTTAAGAAAATTGTATTCCTTATTGTTGTGGCATATGGACTACCTAGTTTCTGGTTATTTCTTCTGAAATTGGGGTGGATTTCAAAAAAAATTGTTATACAAATTGGAATCTGGAATGTTAAAAATGACGACTGATTTATAAATCTATCATATTTTTTTAGGAGAATAAATTTAAATATTATCTTCTAAATTTTAATTGTTCCAAGATCGTAAATTTTAATTATGGGAACTAGATTGAATGATAAATAAGTGGAAATTTTCATGTGGAGACAATTTAATTTCTGTGAAAATTATGAGCCATTTTTTCCGTAGTGATTAGTATTTTTGTGTGGCATCCTTTAATTAAAAATATACATTACACTATTTATTAAAGAAAATGGGGAAAATAACTTTTCATACTTTGTGCTCTGTTGTATCTAAGCCAAGGGAAGCACCACTGAAGTCATAGTGTTGGTGTTATACATTCCAACTGAAGGCCTGCACACTCTACCGAGAGTGGCCCACATGTAATCTATAGTCCTTTAATCAAGTTTATTTTAAGAAAAATAAATGAATGGATATTTTTATGAGAAATAACAAATTAAATAAATAAATAAATTTTTTTTCCGAAAGGTAGTGCAAATATTTGTTGGTTGTTTTAATAAATTAAGCTATCGATGTATACCCAAAAGTATATGTTTTTAAACTAACACTTAAAAAAGTTATGATTTATTTCGATTGTGAATTATGGGATGTCAAAAAAAAAAAAGAGTTATAATGTGGCTGAGATAGAGTTATAATATGAGATGGTTAAAAGAAGAAAAATAAAAATCTAAATCAATCAAATAATCAAACTACTTTTAATTATATTTAAGTAAAGCTATAATAATTACATGGATAGTAATATTTTTTTTCTTGTAAGCTTCATAGTACCTTTCTATTATAAAATATGTATAGGGAAAATTCTCAGAGAAGATAAAACAAATACAGTGACCTCAACATGCCTGAAGGAAACCAGGTCTGTTGGCCACCGCATCGAGTTAAATGCAGACCAAAAATGAAATTATCTTATCCTGCTACTTACAACATTAAGAACTGCAGTATGTCCATAATATTTACAAATAAAACAAACAGTTAAACTGATGAACTCCAAAATTGTAGAGAAATCTAAAATAGTTAACCAGAAAGATCCATAGGAGATGGAGCATTAGCGATAGTACCAAGCACCTTCTCACTGCATTGAGTTATTTGTAACGGATTTTCGATCTTACCAACCCTATCATTCAGCTGAATTTGAGCTTTGAACATTGCATGCATGTCCAACTTCATTTGTTGTAGCTCAAACAGAATTGAAGAGTTGATGCTCTTTTCCTCTTGACAGGCCATGGCCTTGGAAAGAAGGCATTTCATCTTTCAGTATGTCTTCACCGATTGTTAAAATAGGGATAATCGACCCCATGTACTCCGAGGATCTGTTATAAAATCCATTTTAGAAATCTGAGCTTCCATGTATTCATCCTCATTGTCTGTCTGTATTTCCCAACCATGAATTTTTGTTTTAATTTGAGGCAAGTTCCCTTATTTATATACCTAAGCAATGTCTTGCAACACTTGTTCATTTGACTTCCTACCCCTCCTTCTCCTGCTAGCCTCTTGATGAGGCTGCCTACAATTATTAACCTTCCCTGTTTGCCCTTTAACCATATTGGAAGCAGTAGAATTTAAGAAGAAGCCTGTGACCAGAAGTAAGTCAGAAATAGAATGTAATAAAAATGAATAAAGCTCCGTTGTGTTGAACCCAACTTGCATAGCCATACCATTAATGAATAGGGTGACATAACTTTGAAGACTGTAATGAGAATTAACCAGCAAACGACCCACAACGAAATCGTATAGAATATTATGAAAATGTTGCTCCATAAATAAAGATAACTCGCAACAAGAAATAGCAGGAGAGGCACAAACTATCCGCTTGGCCGTGATATATAAAAATTGAAAGTAAATTATATTCGTGCCAGCTTAGCAAACCATACCCAAAAGAGTCTGCAACATAGACTATGCCACTACAAATTGAAAGTAAATGATGGTCGTGCTAGCTTATCAAACCATGCCCAAAAAACACTATAGGGATCATTACACCAACAAACAAAGGGTAAGCAGGAAACACTTTGCGAAGCCCAAAATACAGGCAATCCCGAAATAGATATCCAATAGCAGAAAAAACTCGATGAGAAAGGTTATCAATAGCTGGTGAACAGGAAATACTACCAACCATGGGCCCATACAAAAGAAGCATGAACCGCAAATACAATAATCCAGAAGAGATATGAAAGCCCTGAGAACTATACACAGAGAAAATACCATGACGAGGACAGAGAACAAGCAAACCAGGAGGGCTTTTGAAATGAGGTTCGATATGGATAAATCCCATGCTCCCTGCTCGAAACCATCTTAAAGAAATTTTACAGGCACATATATCCCAATACAAATCCTCATACATGAAAAGAAGGCAGGATTTACCATACAGAGTAAACAAAGGGATAAATGGAAAATGAAAGAAGGGCATGAAAGGCAGAGTTTCCATGACATACCGCAGATAGTTTCCACCTTGTCTCCGGCGAACGTGCTTCCAATCTGGATTGATCACATCCTAGAGAACGCCAATGAAAAAAATATACTAGGAGAAAATGCTAGTAGTGAGAATGAGAAAAGAAATAAATCTCATCACCCGTGGCGCATGAAAATTAATTCAAGGAGTGGAGGCCTGCCGCCGGATGACTGTCGCTTGAGTAATCACACAAGGTATGTAAGATCATCCACCACATTGATGCCTACTACCCTCTCCGTCAGTCTGTCTTGATTTAACTCGTCATCTTATATAAAATTCATATAGGATCCATGCAAAGCTATCTTTGAATATTATACCATTGGGCTACGGAAACTCGAAATTCGATGCCTAACCAAACCATTAAGACAATTTTCCAATTGCAAATATTGGATTTCCATTATGTAATCATTGCACCGCTAGTGTGAGATTTCAAATAATTATTTCAGAACCAGTAGCACGTGATTTCAACTAATTATTTCAGCACCACCAGTGCATGATTTTAACTACTTATTTTAGTACCACCAGGGGCTTAAATTTACCAATGAAATCTGTTGAGATTACCAATTATAAATTCTTTCCATTATAACCATTCTACTAAATTGCAATTACCAGTCAATTGCGAACACTTTGATTTTCCGTTGTAATCCTTTTCACTCAAATTGAAATTACCTGTGAAGTTCAAACACATTGATTTTGCATTATAAGAATTTCCACCAATTACTTGTGAATTTTGAGCACTCCAATTTAGTTTTAGTGTTGGTGTGGAGGCTTGGCTGCGCGAATCAAAGCCTCTGCTGCCACAAATTAAACTATGAATTCGACCTTCTTGCTCAACTCTGCCAATGAACCAACACTTCTAGTAAACTTCATAATTGGCGTGAAGTATACGAGTTAGAGGTGTAAGAGTTAGAGGTTAATTTCTATGCACATGGTAACTGATTTAAAAAAAATAAAAGGTAGAAAATAAAATAAATAAATAAATATCCTACGATGTTACGTCTCCCATACCCAGCTCCCTATTAACTCAAATATACTCTACTTTTATGCACTGGATACCATTAAAAAAATTTCGGTTTCATCAATTATACAATAATACTTTTTTTCAGGTCTTTAATTTCTCTATGGTAATTACACTCTTGTCATTATAAAAATTTCCAATGAGAAATTTTGGCTTGACCTCAATTCCTATGAGTCAATCCAGTAGACTGATATTTATATGTATATAGATAAACATATTCTCATTTCTGTTTCTCAGATCTCTTCTTCAGAGTTTTGTCCAACTCTAACAGATCAATATGCCCCTTCCTCTAACTTTTTTTTTCAGTTAGCAACTTTATAGACTTTCCAGCCTCTATAATTATAAAATTTCAGCATCTATGTATAGATGTATACATCTACATATACATCTATCTATATTCAGTTAACCTTCTTTGCTTCAACCACTGCTACAGCAGTTTATATTGAAGGTGGATAGACGCTATTTTCCCAGTATTTTAAATATGCTTATAATCTTCATTTACCAATAATTTTTTTCACATATAACAATAGGACTCTTCTCTTATATTATTCTTATGATTATTCACCATACTTGTAATTCTGGTGCCTATTACAACTCTTCCCTTGGCCATATAGGCTATAGGAATTTTTCTCCAATAAAATGGAAGTAATGAAACCGAAGTTGATATTTTATACTCCCTAAATTCAGATCCTCATATTTGGTTAGGATTTAATTTCTGGTTTCATATATTTAAACTTCCATATAATAAAACAGTGTAAATTCTTAGTTCTACAATTCTTGTCACTGCAGTATGACTATTCTACTGCTATCAATACTTCTATGACAGGTTTTAATTCTTTTGTACTTGTTGTTCCTGTTTACCATTTTGTTAAACTTTTCTATTTATACACACAGCAACTCAATTTTCATTTTAAAGGACAACAAGCTACGCCTGTACATTTGTTATTAGATTAGACATTCAGGTGATCTATCATCTCTAACATTATTACTACAGGGTACTTGTCCCTGGAATCCAACCATTGGTCCCTGCTATTAACATATTGGATTTTCAGCTCATAGTTCTAATTTGAATTTGCAAGAGGTACTGAACAAACAGACAATCTAAACTTTGCATAGGAAATCATAACATAAAAATTTATATAACCTTGATTATACTTAATACAGACTTAGATAAATCTCCAAATTTATGCATTCTTACCGATACTATGACCAGTCCTCCCAACCTTAGAGTTCGTCGATCTCCAAAACTCACCCCCGAGCTGAGATCCTCCAAGAACAGACTAACCTCAATCTGTTCTGGAGCAGCTTATTTAAGCTAAGATCTCCCCCAAAGCCTGTTTCCAATTCTGCGTCCAGAATTTCAGGATGCTTTATTCCTGTTTGCCTAGGCTTCCATTATTTAGGGACTTTAAAACTGCATTATGCTTTTCCAGCTTTTCCAGCTTTTTACCTCTTCCCAACTACTTTCCTCATCATTGGGGAATTCAGATTTTTCCTCAAAAATCTAAATTAGAAATAATTTCTTTCAAGGATTTTTGAAAGATTTTGGGGAAAGTCTTTACCTTTTCCATAACCTCATGGATTAGGCATGTGATCTCTATAATCTCATTTGGTCATAGTGCATACAAAATATTTTATTTATTTTTCATAAATAATTGACTACATCCACACAATAATTATCCATTGGGGTCCACTCCCCTTTGGATTTATGTTCAAATGTCCAATTTGAAAAGCATAGAACTTGGGGGTGTTACATATTCCCCCTCTGAAAACAAACACCGTCCTCGGTGTTAACAACTAACTACTATAATTCATTTTGAAAATAAAGATGAATGCTTTTCCATCATCTGAGCTTCTCTTTTCCATGTAGCTTCTTCAGCAGTAAAGTGCTCCCACTGCACCTTTACTCTAGCGACTATTCGATTTCGCAATTCCATTTCTTCCCGCCTTAAGATTTCAGGGGGCTCTGGAAGGAATTCCTCTTCTGGTTCCACCTGGATCACACTCCAATCAATAATGTGAGAAGCATCATGTAAATTTTTTATTTTTTATTTTTTTTCCAATAAGGGGACATGAAACACATCATGAAATTTAATATTCAAGGGTAAGGCCAGTTTATAAGCCACTAGTTTCCACCCTTTTCAACACCTTCCTCGGTGTTACACTTTAACGTTGATTTTTCAACTTTGACGAAGATTTCTTCTTCGTTCTTACTCAGTTTCCGGCAGAGTACTCTCCTGCTTCCCCTCTATATACTGTTGTGTAACCAGCTCCAAAAAGAGAAGAAAAGAGATATCAACGCCTTAGAAATAAGCCACTTCGAGGGGGCAACCTCCAATACATTACATAAATGAACAATTCTTGGATGATTCAATTTACAAAACCTCCTTTCTATATATAGGAGTCCATGTGGCTATAATGTAATCCTAGTGGGCCACAATGTAATCCTAGCTGACCTAACAATAATAATTTAAGGGCACAATAATAATAAAATGGGGGTTACAAGGGTACAATAATAACAATAAGGGGGTTACACTAACAACAATAAGGGACTATACTAGTAATATAGGGACCTAACATGCCCCTCTCCTTCAAAAAAGTGTTGTCCTCAACGCTTGAGTAGCTCTGGGTGCTTCTGTATAAAATTCTCATCCTCCCATGTAGAATCTTTAGTGGGTAAGTTCTTCCACTTGATGAGATACTCTGAAATTGATCGATTCCGTAATTTTCGAGTTCTTGTTTCCATGACCGCTTCAGGTTCCAATATCATTTTTCCTCCCTCATCAAGTTCTGGAAATATTGTTTGAACTGGAAGATTTTCACCTATAACCTTCTTTAAGCATGAAACATGGAAAACTGGATGTACTCGCGAAGAAGCAGGAAGCTCCAATTTGTATGCCATAGTGCCAATATTTTGCAACACCTTGTAAGGACCATAGTATTTTGGTGATAATTTATTATCCTTCTTAGCTTGCTTGAGGGACATTTGTTTATATGGTTGTAGCCGTAAAAATACCCAATCTCCTACATCAAAACTTCTCTCGCTACGATGATGATCTGCCTGTTGTTTCATTCGATTTTGTGCCAAATTCAGGTTATCCTTTAAGAGTTGGAGAACTTCTTGCTGATGCTCGATGTGATCTTCCACCGCTTGAACCTTCGAATTTTCCCTTAAAGATGATGTGATGGATGGTGGATGATATCCATAAAGTGCCATAAATGGGGTCATTTTTGCTGCAGTATGGAAGGAAGTGTTATACCACCATTCAGCAAGAGGTAACCACTCGACCCATTGTGTTTGTTTATCAGATACAAAACAACGAAGATATCCTTCCAAACATTTATTTACTATCTCAGTTTGACCATCAGATTGAGGATGATAAGATGAGCCATGAGCTAATTGAGTACCCAAACAAGAAAATAACTCCGTCCAAAAATTTCCAGTAAAAATGGGATCTCTGTCGCTCACAATAACCCTTGGGCTTCCATGTAGCTTTTGAATTCTATCCATAAATGTAGTAGCAACTGTACTTGCTTTAAATGGATAAGATAATGCACAAAAGTGTGCATACTTGGTAAGTCTATCAACTACCACCATGATGACATTCTTTCCTTCGGACTTAGGTAAACCTGTGATAAAATCCATTGAAATCTCCTCCCAATGTTGAATTGGAATGGATAAAGGTTGTAGAAGTCCTAGGGTCTTAATTTTCTCCACTTTATTCTGCTGGCAAACCAAACATTCCGCCACAAACTTTTGAATATCAGATTTAAGGCCATCCCAAAAAAATTCTTTCTTCACCCTGTGGTAAGTTTTTAAAAATCCTGAGTGTCCTCCTAAAGGAGAAGTGTGAAATTCCAGAAGAATCTTTTGTTTTAGTTGGGAATCCTTACAAAGATCTAAGCGATCTTTGTACCATAAGGAATCATTTTTCCAACTAAATGTATCAGATGTACTAGGATCTTGCTGCAACTTTTGAATGAGTGTCCATACATCTTTGTCCTTCTTCCATTCATCTCTTGCTTCGGTTATCCAATCTGGTTGGATAATAGAAATGGCACAAAGCAATGCATCCACCTCTTCATTCTTTCTTGAGAGTGCATCTGCAACAACATTAAGCTTTCCTTTTTTGTAGATTATTTCAAAGTCATAACCCAACATCTTTGTGACCCATTTTTGCTGCTCTTTCGAAGATAGTCTTTGTTCCAAAAAGTGTTTAAGACTATCATGATCAATTTTTACCTTGAAGTGTCTTCCCATTAGGTAAGTTCTCCATTTCTTTAGTGCATGCAACATTGCTAACATTTCCTTCTCATAAATAGGTTTCTGTAAATACTTTCCTTTGATTGGATGACTTTCAAAAGCAATGGGTCTTCCTTCCTGCATTAAAAAAACACCAATTCCATTTCTTGAGGCATCACATTCCACAATAAAGGTTTTTGTGAAGTCCGGCGTAGCTAAGACAGGCGCTAGGCACATTGCCTCTTTAAGATGTTCAAAGGCCTTAGTTGCTTCAGGAGTCCATGAAAATGCATCTTTCTTCAATAATGTTGTTAGAGGTGCTGCTATTCTCCCATAATTCTTAACAAACTTGCGATAATACCCCGTTAACCCGAGAAATCCTCGCAACTTCTTCATGGTTGTGGGGACTTTCCATTCCTTAATGGCTTTAATTTTGTTAGGGTCTACTTTAACACCCTCGTGAGATACAATATGACCCAGATATTCCACCTCTTGTACTCCAAAGAAACATTTGAATATTTTTGCATATAATTGTTTCTCCTGCAATAGTTTGAGCACCCTGTCAACATGTTCAACATGATCCTTCCAAGACTTGCTGTAGATTAGTATATCATCAAAAAATACTAGCACAAATTTTCTAAGGAAGGGTTTGAAAATGGAATTCATCAACCCATGAAATGTAGAAGGTGCATTGGTAAGGCCAAAAGGCATGACCAAAAATTCATAATGACCCTCATGAGTTCGAAATGCTGTTTTTGGAATATCTTCAGTCTTCATTCTAATTTGATGATATCCCGAACGAAGATCCAACTTGGTAAAATAAATTGCTCCATGTAATTCATCCAATAATTCATCAATCACAGAAATGGGAAATTTATCTTTAATGGTGAGCTTATTGAGCTCCCTATAATCCGGACACATTCGCCATGATCCATCCTTCTTGTGTACCAATACTACAGGAGTAGAGAAAGAACTTTGACTAGGTTGAATTATACCCGCCTCTAACATTTCTGCAATCATACGTTCAATTTCGCTCTTTTGGAAGTAAGGATATCTATAAGGCCGGATGTTTGGAGGAACACTTCCTAGAATCAAATGAATAGCATGATCATGATCACGAATAGGTGGGAGTCCTTTGGGAGTTTCAAACACCTTGGAATGATTGTCCAAGACTTGTTGGAGATCTCCAGAAATAGATGATTTTGATGTTGGAACTTCTAGTGAGCATAATTGTGCAATTACACCTCGTTGTTATTTCTTTAGAAGTTTTGTCATGACATTAGAGCTTATTATATTTCCTGGCTTCCCTAAAATACCCCGTAATTCAACTTCCTTTCCTTATGAAAAAAAATTCAAGAAAAGTTCTTGAAAATTAAAAGCTACCGTCCCCAAAGATTGTAACCATTGTACTCCTAGTACAACATCAGCACCTCCCATAGGAATGGAAAGCATTGGACTATTCAATACATATCTCCCCATGGTTAGCTTGATATTATGGCATTTTCCAGAGCAATTTATAGTTCCTCCATTTGCAACCATCACTTGACATTCTGGTGCTGGGTATAGGAAACAATTTAATTCCTTGGCTACCTTATAATGAATAAAATTATGGGTGCTACCCGAATCAATCAACACTATTACCCTTTTCTTTTTTATATGTCCTTCTATCTTGAGAGTTTGAGGAGTGGTAATTCCTGCCAGTGCATTACACGATATGGTCGGATTCATTTCTTCCTCTTCTAGGGGTGGTTCCTGGTGTATATCCTCTCCTTGTTCATTTTCTTCTTCTTCTTCACAATCTATGTAAAATAATTTCTTCTCAGCACACTTATGACCTTTAGTGTATTTGCTATCACAACTGTAGCAAAGCCCTTTTGCTCTTTTTCTTCCAATTGTTGTGGTGTCAACCTTGTAGGTTGTGGAAATCTAGGCGTAGCAACACTTCCTTCTTTATAGAATTGAGTGGTAGGCTTCCTTGTCGCCATTATTTTACATTCAACTTTTCTTGCCAACTCGAATGCCTTCTCCAATGAATCCGGTTCCAAAACGCGAACTTCGTGTTGGATGTTATTCTTTAAAGTGCCTATGAAGAGATCGATCCTGTGTTCTTCTAGAATATCAGTTACCCTTCTATTCAATTTTTGGAAGTCCTCAATGTGCTGCCCCACTAAACCCTTTTGTTTGAGATTTATCAATTGGCTAAAGAAGGTGTTGCTCTTTGTATCCTCATAATGTGCTATCATTTCCTCCGTAAATATTGACCAAGTGACAATTTTTTTACGGGAGCAAAGCCATCGATACCATACAAATGTATTTTGTTCTAAATGTAAAGTTGCAATGCGTACCTTTTGTGTGTTTTGTACATTATGGAGATCAAAATATTGCTCCATCTGTAGTATCCATGTTACAGGATCCTTTCCATCAAACTTCCTTATATCCATTTTTGGAATATGGTGGTTCTTCCCGCCAACATTAGAGTTTATGAAATCACTATTAACATTTATTTTGTTCTCATCATGAGGTTCTTCTACTATATTTTCGCCATTAGGAATCATTTTTGGTTTTAAACTTGTCATCAAGCCTTCCATGTATGCTTTTAGATCATTCTTCATGTCATCCATCTTAGCTTCCATGCCGACTTCCATGTCATCCATCTTAGCTTCCAAACCATTCATCTTAGCTTCCACACCTTTCTTCAAACCATCCATCTTAGTTTCCATGCCTTTCTTCAAAACTTCCATTTCATTTTTTGTTGTTCTTTGCGAGAGAGAAATTTGTTGCATTTGCTCTTGTAATTTTGACATGTCATGTTGCCATTCTTCATCTTCATGAGTAATAGTAGAGCCTTATAAAGGCTTAATGGGTGTTGAATTATTTTTAGGGGCCATTTCAGACTCCAATATTGATAGCTATTCTACAATAGGCCCTTGCAATCAATTCAACTTGATTCTTCAAACAAGACTTATGCAATTCGGAAAAAAAATACACACCTTTTACTAGCTTTGAGGAGCTTGATATTGAAATTGTATTATCTCTGTGCTTGAAAATCTTCGATATCTGAAATTCAGCCCTGTAGTAGCCCTCTAAAGCTTCTTTCAAATGCCACAGGTCTGACCTGATTTTGATGCTCCAAGCAATCTCCCACAATGACCTAATTCTGGACTGGTTCAGTAGAGCACACTTGTAGAACTTGCCACGTGTCACTGTTTTGTCCTTTGTCTCCGAAACATATCAAAGAAACTAAATTCTCGTGTAATTGCGACCACTTTTTACGCACTCCAATCCGATGCCCGTGAGAAAGCGTTATTTAACTTTTCCCATATTTAACTTTTCCCCACGATCACCTCTTGCGATTCAATTAAAGAGCTCCGAAAGCACTACCTTCCACAAATCATATCTCCAAAAATATTTCAACCTCAAGCTCCGAAAAATTTCTGCAGTTCCAACGCTAACTTCATGTTGGATGTTATCCTTTAAAGTGCCTATGAAGAGATCAATCCTGTGTTCCTCTGGAATATCAGTTACCCTTATATTCAATTTTTGGAAGTCCTCAATGTGCTGCCCCACTAAACCCTTTTGTTTGAGATTTATCAATTGGCTAAAGAAGGTGTTGCTCTTTGTATCCTCATAATGTGCTATCACTTCCTCCGTAAAAATTGACCAAGTGACAATTTTTTTACGGGAGCAAAGCCATCGATACCATACAAATGTATTTTGTTCTAAATGTAAAGTTGCAATGCGTACCTTTTGTGTGTTTTGTACATTATGGAGATCAAAATATTGCTCCATCTGTAGTATCCATGTTATAGGATCCTTTCCATCAAACTTCCTTATATCCATTTTTGGAATATGGTGGTTCTTCCCGCCAACATTAGAATTTATGAAATCACGATTAACATTTATTTTTTTCTCATCATGAGGTTCTTCCACTATATTTTCGCCATTAGGAATCATTTCTGGTTTTAAACTTGTCATCAAGCCTTCCATGTATGCTTTTAGATCATTCTTCATGTTTTCCATGTTGTCTTTCATGTCATCCATCTTAGCTTCCAAACCATTCATCTTAGCTTCCACGCCTTTCTTCAAACCATCCATCTTAGTTTCCACGCCTTTCTTCAAAACTTCCATTTCATTTTTGTTGTTCTTTGCGAGAGCGAAATTTGTTGCACTTGCTCTTGTAATTTTGATATGTCATGTTGCCATTATTCGTCTTCATGAGTCATAGTAGAGCCTTCTAAAGGCTTAATGGGTGTTGAATTATTTTTAGGGGCCATTTCAGACTCCAATATTGATATCTATTCTACAATAGGCCCTTGCAATCAATTCAACTTGATTCTTCAAACAAGACATATGCAATTCGGAAAAAAAAAATACACACCTTTTACTAGCTTTGAGGAGCTCGATATTGAAATTGTATTATCTCTGTGATTACAGATCTTCAATATCTGAAATTCAGCACTGAAGTAGCCCTCTGAATTCTCTTTTGAATTCCATAGGTCTGATCTGATTTTGATTCTCCAAGACAAAGTTGTGTCCAATCTCCCACAATGACCTAATTATAGACTGGTTTAGTATAGCGAACTTGTACGACTTGCCACGTGTCACTGTTTCATTCTTTGTCTCTGAAATTGATATCAAAGAAACTAAATTCTGTGTAATTGCAACCACTTTTTACGGCACTCCAATCCGATGCCCAGAGAAAGCGTTATTGAACTTTTCCCACGATCACCTCTTTGCGATTCAATTCAGGAGCCTGAACAAGCACTACCTTCCACAGATCATATCTCCAAAAATATTTCGAACCAAGCTCTGAAATTTTTTTACAACTTTCCTCAGGATTTCAGCTTCGCACCATATGAATTTTAGATTCTGAACCTTCGTAGAAAAACATTTATAGTGAAAATGCCACGATGACCTGTTTAGGAGCCTGAAAAAAGACCTGACTTCCACAGATCATATCTCCGAAAATTTTGCGAACCAAGCTCTGAAAGTTTTATAAAATCTTCCTCAGGATTTCAGCTTCACACCCTAAAAATTTCAGCTTCTGAAACTTCGTAGAAAAAAAGTTATAGCGAAAATGCCACGATGACCTGTTTGGAGCAGCGAAACCCTAGAATCCAAACCTCTGATACCAAATGTTGTGTAACCGGCTCCAAAAAGAGAAGAAAAGAGATATCAACGCCTTAGAAATAAGCCACTTCGAGGGGGAAACCTCCATTACATTACATAAATGAACAATTCTTGGATGATTCAATTTACAAAACCTCCTTTCTATATATAGGAGTCCATGGGGCCATAATGTAATCCTAGTGGGCCACAATGTAATCCTAGCCGACCTAACAATAATAATTTAAGGCTATGTATAAAATCATGGGGATTCTGGGCTACAATAATAACAATAAAGGGGTTACACTAACAACAATAAGGTACTATACTAGTAATATAGGGACCTAACATATACTGATGCCTTATGCAGTTGATTTTCTTCCTACTTCTTTGCAAGAAGTCGGTCTGGAAATTCTTTTATTCCGTTGTCTCTGTCCACAATTCATACCAATGTAAGTAATATCAGGTACATATAATTGATAATCCACAATAACATTCTGAATTTCAATAATTTCAAGAAATTCAGATATTAGTCAAACCGTTCAAGTTTATAATAGTTTAGTACACTTTTAGTACACTACTTATCCTTTCTTGTTTTTCAGTGAGATTCTCTCCTCACGCAAACTTGGTCCAGTTCGGCTTTTCTTGATTTTATAGGTGATTTATCTACACTTATCTTCACCCTTTTTCTTTTCTCCTTGTTCCCAGAGTGTACAATTTCCTGTAACACAGTTGGCTAAACAGTTTTACAACTTTTCATTAGTACTCATAAATGAAAGAAAACAACTGTATCATATGCATGGTTATGCTTACCCTTTCTCAGTTCATAGCTATACTTCCAGTACCTTCTCATTGTTTTTTTTTTTTTTTTTTCAATCAATTTTATTAATAATAACCAAACTCGTTAATAATGTCTATAATTCAATTCTTACTTCAGACATGAAATTTTTTTTCCTCTAACCTCTTTTATGAATTGTATCCACTAGTTCAAAACTTAAGTGAATAAATTTGGATCTGATGGGTTTCCCCCACACCCAAGTCCAACTACAGCTCATTCTCCTCGGGTTTCCCCCACACCCAAGTCCAACTACAGCTCATTCTCCTCTCTCCCGATTTTTAGTTGTATGATTTCACACTATTACCTGGTCCTTGAATTTAAGACTCAGGGAAACTAATTTTAGTAAAATTTACACCAACATAATTTTATACTGTGAGTACATGTTTCTTTTATAGTGATGTATGTAAGTACTATAATTCATTACATTCCCAAGAATTAATACTTGATAATGTCAAAAATGAGCTTGACACAATTTTCCCCCGTTTTTAAAGAATCACCAAAATTTATACATTTACTTTTAATTGCATGTTCATGCTTTACAACTTCCAATGATGATTCACCAATTATATCTATATGTGAATTTCACTAATCATTAGAAATCAACCCATGGTTTATATAAACAACACTTGGTTTCTAAAAAAACCCACTTACAACCTAAAACCATGGTTCACTTGATAAATGAAGTGTAATATATATATAGGAGATTAATTGTGCTCCATTGGATTCTTATCCATGCATGATAATTTTCATAATTATTTTCCCATGAAAAAAATTTGTTAGGTTTTCAATTCTACCTTAGCTAACTTACGAGGGAAAATTTGATTTATCCCTTCATTCACTGATGACTTAAATATACATGACTGGAAAATCATCCTGGTAACTTTACTAAATACCAGTATCCAATTTTTCTTTGTCATACTATACTTTTACCGCTTAATCTAGCTCCATAGTGTTTATTACTCTTTTAACCATAAGTGGAGTAATAATATTCCAACCATATGGTAAAATATGTCATTCCACTTTACTTGTAAATTTCTAAAGTAAATTCACTTTTAATATTTGCTAGTGAATTTGTTTTTTTCTCTTTTAATCCCGTGGGTATAAGGTTTGAAAATTATTTACTTGCATGAATTACTCATATATAAAAATATTATATTCATACCACTCCACAAATTTTACCTTTACAATCTTATAACAAAACCAAATATATTTTAACATATGATGTTAATTGCATCTTTGTACTGCATATCTACTTATGTCCCACGTACTTTAATTTTTAACTCAAATCCCTTCCATTATATATTCAAATTCAAAATATTCTCTTAGTTTATTCTTCCCATTATATCCTCGACAATACATATATGTTTTCCCCTTATAAAATGAAGTCCCTTTTTATAGTTCACTTCACATGCCATGTTACACATCGACATTTAGTCATAACTTAATAAGGGGTTATGTTTCACAACCCTCCCACGATATTTTATGTTTCTATTAAGTTCTTCATTTTCCATAATAATATGCCATCCTTTTATTAATAAAAGTACTAGATAAGAAATCAACTTAAAATTTTAAAATCTCCTTTTTAATAACAAGGGTTTATTTCTTAGTTTATTTTGTAGTATTCCTAATTGATTTCCTAACCAAAAAGGTTTCATATACAACTACTATGTATATATGCCATTCTTGGGCTTAGTGCAATGTATACATGATATAATCCTAAATCTTTATAAAGTTAGCGGTTCTAACTTTACATATCCTCAACGGATTTGTGTAGTCTATCAAAACCTTTACATGTGTACCCCCACATGTCTCTATTGATGTGAATTTTCTATCACTTTGCCCATATCGAGCTACTCTTTGTTGTGTTTTTTTAATACTCCTCCATAATAAGTCATTATGATATACCCATATGGTTACCTTAGCTTTTAAAAAAAAACAGAACCGCAAGGGTACTCACCCAAGTGTCATGGATGGAAATTTTTATGGCAAGGTTAAATTGTACTGCACTTTGCATTAACTCTTGTTAATAAGTTTAAGACTTTTGTGTCAACTTTGGTGGCTTTGGAAGTGACGTTTGGTATCACTTCTCACCTACTAGCCGTCTTTTTCTTTCTTCTGCCCCCATACGTTTCTTTTATACTTGCATATGCATACATTTCGAGGTCACTTGGAAATCGTTTTCCATTACTATAACTTTTAAATCCACTGTTATTGGTTACATGTAGTTCCATTGGTACTACATTTAATTCTTCGGACCCGCCTTCTAACCTAACACGGTTGGGATTTTTTTTTTTGTAACGCTACATTTATGTTACTGAATTTTTATTTATTTATTTATGAAAACACTTCCTCGTTTTTCAAACTTGTTTCTGTATGTTAGATACATATCACAGCTTTTCACCTCGAGTAATTAAAAAGCCTATTATAAAGATTTACTGTACGACTGTGTGAGTCGTATTAAATTTCTCCAACACCACAGTACAATTGCCATCCACAACAGAGATATGCTTGTCCCTTCCTCTGGTTGAGTTTTCGATAAGTAGTTGAACCGTTGGTTTTCTTCCAGGTGTAAGGTTCGATTCATTTAGGGTTTTGATTTAGGGTTTTGATGTGGTTGTCCACTCCCAAAGACAACCACGCAGCCTCCGCCTTTACCTTATCCATCTCCTACCACGTGTACGATGGCGATGGTCTATCTTTTAGGGTTTCGATAGGTTATATCATACGATTTTAATGTATTCCATTTTCATTTGCAACGCAATTTCTTTGGTGCTTATTAAAAGAGCTCTCCCGTTTCCAAGGCGTAAACCTCAGACTCCTTCACGGTACCGGATGGGCCAATACCACTGGTGATGTAGAGGCGGTTTCCGATGACTCCCCATGCGAAGCTACCCAACCTCTGACGCGCAGCTTGTTGGGAAAAATACTGAGAGGGGGGGGGGGGGGGGGGGGGGTTGAATCAGTATTTAGGACTTACTCAAAATTTTTTAATTTTCCTTACTCTAAAACCCATATGCTACTTTGCTGAAGCCAACTAGCATATACACGCGGATATCCTTCATAAAACTCGTGTATATACAAAGATCATATTATGCAATTAAATCTTTACTTAGATCTATGCAACATTCATTCATTAGATGTTCTATAAACAAGAACATGTGCGTAAGTTAAATGTATTAAACCATCACACAAAGCATCACACATGAACAATTGTGATTTTAGGTGGAAACCCAAGTCAGAGTAGAAACCACTGGTCACTCCACTTTTGCCAGCCTTCAATATTTTATTATAGAGAAAACATCTACAAACATATGTGTCGTGCGCAGATTGACCAAAGACGCAGCACCCACTGCTGCTCACTTACCAAACCCTCTCCCGGAAGGGGGAGCTTTTCACGACCCCCATCTCTTCGTTTACCAAACACTGAAAGGGAGCTACGACCCCCTGCTCTCATTTACCAGCCTCACCCGGAAGGGAGCTACAACCCCCTGACTGAAGGCTACAACCCTCAGCACCTCTATGGGCCACGTTTCATCAATTCTCACACTGGATCCAAAGCTTCCTTTAGGACACCACTTGCAGGCCACATTTCATCATATTTTCAGACTGACCCACTCCATACTTTTGAGCACAAACATACATCACCAACAGATACTTATCAACACAGATCAGATAGCAGAAACACAGCAGAACAGATCAGATGTTTCATACCCCTTGCTTCAGCAAACCCTAGTTTGCATACGCGCTTTCCCTTTACTGATGTCGCGTATATACGCGCTTATGTCCACACAAACCAGTGTATACCTCTGTATGTATTTCATTACGCATACGCGATTTCTCTTCACTGAAGCCGCGTGTATATGCGCTTCCTCCGCAGCGAAGTAGCGTATAGATCTTCAATCATTATAGAGCAGCATACTTCTTCAGATCAGATATTCAGTTCAGATTCAACCCTTAACTTCAGACAGATGTTCGCCTCAATTCAGATCTAATCACTCCATAAACAGATCTAGCAAATACAGATACATTTCAGATCTAGATATCCCGCTTCATCATTTCTTCATATGTGCATCATAGATTCAGATCTATCATCAAACCCTTACCCTTTCCATACAGATATACTTCAGAGAGAAGTATTCATTCAAGCTCAGACCTCTTGCTCTCACACTCATAATTTGCACAATGAATTTCTTCTCCTTATATAGGTTTACCTTTTTTCAATACCATGAGCCCCTTTTTCAATACCATGGACCAAAACAATACCATAAGCCCAAAACTACCTGGACGGGGTCAATTAAGCGGATCATTACCCAATACAATGGGTCAATACCATGGTGGTTACCCTTGGTTTTGCACTTTTTGAGCGCTTTAGCCCATATGCGACTTGGCACGTTCTTTTCCGCGTGCATACGCGACTTCCCCTAGGCCAATCCGCGTATTCCTAGAAACATACTCTTTTTCATCATAAATTTAGCACAAGCTGAAATCCTTTCTTCATTGCCTACTGTAAATACTGTAGATACATCAGATTTCCTTCATCAAGGACATATTCTATCAAACACAACTTCATCAAGTAAGTCGTCATCATCTTCATCAAGTGGGTTTCCTTTCAAGTACAACACTCAACATCATATCATCAACAATCATCATATCACTTCAGATTTACATCATTTAACAAGTCCATCAAGTCAAGCATAACTTCATCAGGTGGATTGCCATCAAGGACAATATATGTCAACAGTCGCATGTCTTCATCTTCATTCAGTGGGTTGCCATCAAGGACAACACTCTGCATCATATTTCCAACAATCTCCCCCTTTGGACTTGATGGCAACCACAATGGTTTTTGGTTACCACAACAGATAGGTACATTAAGAATATAATGACACCATGTCACTCTCCCAAATATGTCACTCTCCCAAATATTTGACATCATTATCTTCTATTCAAACACCATGTCACTCTCCCCCTTTGACATCAAGGGCAAATGGCAAAACGAGCGGATCAAAACCAACACACTCTCCCCCTTTGACATCAAGGGCAACGGGCAGATCACACTCACCCCCTTTTCTCCTCATGTAGAAGAAGCGTTCTACACATCTGATGTATACTGAAGTGACCAAACTCCCCCTGAGTTCATGCTGAATATTTTTCAATGAAGTACATGACCTCTCATACTTACATCAAATATCCAACCAAGTGGATTTACATATAAGACTCAAGTACCCAACCAAGTGGGTTTACAAAAATTGACTCAGCTACCCAACCAAGTGGGTTTACAAATTTGACAAGTCCTTACATGACTGAATATTACAATTTTACATCATGGGTCTCAACCAGACCTTTTCATCAAAATACAAATATGAATTTTCATAATCAATACCAAAAAGACCTCAAGAGAGATCATATATCAGAACCACCATAATGCCAGCAATGCATTATACGCAGCAAAACTAATGCTCCCCTGAATCTGTGCAACCAAGAAATCTTTCCAAATGACTAAGGCTCCCCCTTAGTTTGTGCATCCTGAAAACTTCCACCAACAAATTATCAAGGCATCTTCATCAAAACATTAGAAATAGAATTATGAGAACTGGAACACCACCAGAGATACCAAACAGTATCAGAGATACCAAACAGCCCTGCAGCTGTGCTGAAGAGAGCTGAACCACCCAAAAATTGTCAGCAATCAGTCATACGCGGTTTTCTGTGCAGGAACTAGCGTATATACGCGACTGTGTTTCAGGCAACCCGCGTATCCCAAGACATCTTCTAAATTTCAACCAGATCTGATTCTCTGTGTGGCAAAGACAGTGTTCAGCTTCTTTCTGAGACATTTGAATGCTTCCCTGGACTACAGATAGATAGAACGGTGTAGTTGTGTCTTCAAGCATCATCCAACAGTTGTGGCATCAGTACAATAGTAACCAAGCCCTCAGATTCTTTGCATCATCAATACAATCTTTCCAAGAGAGATTCTTATATCAGAACAACATCTTCACATAGGTGTCAAGCAATCATCCATGTGGTCCAACATCACCATGATCTTCAAGATTTAACATGAAGTAACATATGTAGGCAAAAGATCTCTCAACCATAGTAACACACTCTGCATGATTTATTTTTGAATCAAATGACATCCAACTCATCCATGTGTGAGTACAAAGGATACTTATCAGCAACCAGGGCTCAAAAACTCATCATAATAAACCATGTACCAAGTCATCATCATTTGAGCATGAGTATCACATAAACCAAAGAGCAAGCAGTCATATTGCCAACAATGCAATCATTAGTATTCAACCTGATGCTCCCCCTAAACCAATGCTCTTCCTTAGCTTGCAATCTGAAGCATCTTCAACAGCAAGTCATCAGCAACAATCTCTGCATGATCTGTCCTCATCTCTGAATTATAAGACTTTCATCTCAACAACGAATGCTCTTCATCATAAAGCAACCATGCTTCATCCATAATGTTCAACACAAGAACCCATGTATCATTTCATTATTATGAGTATAACCAGAATAATGCTAACAGTGCAATCATCAGCAGTCAGACTGATGCTCCCCCTGGACCTCTGCTCCAAATCTTCAGCTATCAGATAAATTTTCTCATCATCAATGCATACGCGGCTGTGTCAGCTGGAACTCGCGTGTATACGCGATTTTGTTTCATGGAACCCACGTATGGAAGGTGAAATATAGAAAATTTCACACCTTCATCTCCTCCTGAGTTTGTACCCCCTGTACCTGTCTTTTCCACATCAGATGCGCTGTCAGAAGTAAACACAACCAGAATAATCAAATCAACCATGAGATTCATCATGCATTGCTCCCCTTGTGACGATACATTACTAGATCTTATAATGTATCTCACATCATTCCTGTAGTCAATCAGAGAAGTAAGCTTCAGAAGCGGATGACTGCAGTAGGGTCTAAATTCCCTACGTTTCTGATCGGTCCTCCTTCTTCTTCCAGATTTGTTTGAACTTTCTATCTGTGTGCTGGAAGTTATCCACTTTCCCAGATCTGTTCATCCTGCATTCTTTTTCTACATGTCCATACTTGTTACAAGCATAAAATCTCATGTGGCCAGAGAAATAAACATAAGAATCATAATGAGTATTTCTATTCTTCCTCCTTTTACAATCAGCTGCTTTATGTCCATACTTGTTACATGAAAAACAATATCCTTTGAAGAAACCAGAGTACCTTTCTACGTAGGAACTGTTTGATTGAGGCTGAAATGATCTGCTCCTGCAATTTTTTGCAACATGCCCATAATTATGACAATTGAAACATTCAACATTATTGAATGCTTTCCTTTGAGATTTCATCATTGTTGATTGACCTTTTGTCTCTTTCAACACTTCAGGTTTTGCATTGACTACCTCTGAATTTTTAGCACTTCCTTGTCAGCTAGATTCACCTTTAATAGTTTCATGGAAACCAAGACCATGTTTGATAGCAGGAGACCTTTGATTACTCAGAATATTGTCCAAGATATTAGTACTATCATGAAACTTTAAAAGTTTAACCTTTTCTTCTAATTTACCTTTGAGAATATTTACCTCAACCTCCAAGTCTTGACATTGCTTTGTCATGCTTTCTTCTTTCCTTCTTCCATCTTCTACTTGATGATTCAGATTTAGAATTTCTTCTCTCAACCCTTTTCCTTGTTCTTCAAAAGTTTGTAAGAGTTCTTCATTCTTCTTGTTTGATGCTTCGAGATCTTCTTTGAGGGAGACGATTTCTGCTTCAAGTCTTGCATTCTTCTTGTTTGATTCTTCAAAATCTTCTTGTAGAGATTCTTCCATGACAGACCAGATTTTTTCTCCAAGTTCTTCATATTCAAATGGTTGTAGAGGTTCCTCACTCTTCTTACTTGATGCTTCAAGTTTTGTTTGTAGAGTGATGATTCCAACTTCAAGACCTTTATTCTTCTCTTTTGATTTTTCCAGATCTATTTTTAGAGAAACGTTTTCTACTTCAAGTCCCTTACATTGATTGGTTACATTGTCATACAACCTTTGATACTTGTTCATTTGTTCTTTCATTCTAGAGATTAACTCTTTGTACATAGCTTCGCTTTTATTAAATGATCTTTTTTGATCTTCAATTTTCTTGATAGCTTCCTTTAGAACTAAAACTTTACTTCCACTATCTTCACCATTGCATGCACAGGAAAGTTTATCACAAGAACAACAATCAATACCTGTTTTATCTTCTTCATTTTCTGCTGCACATGTTTTCTGAGATATCTCCTTTTCAGCAGCCTTCTTCTTTTGATTCTTTTCCATGAGCACTTGTAGAGCTTGGTCAGAATTTTCTTCATCTTTAATCTTGACAGCTTCTTCTAGCTCGATAGCATATTCTTCACTACTCATTGTACCAATGAGACAATCATGACCCCAATCACTATCTGATTCATCTTCTTTGATTTCTGGTATCCATGTTCTCTGAAATATTTCCTTTCTTTGAGTGGGCTTCTTCTTTTGCTTCTTTCCCATTGCGACGGATCTCCTTCAAGCGATCAAGCTTCTGCAGAAGGACCACGCTCTGAAACCAATTGTTGGGAAAAATACTGAGAGGGGGGGGGGGTGAATCAGTATTTACTGCATAATCAAATCCTTTTACTTTTCATTCCTTAAAAACCCATACGCTACTTTACTTCAGTAAACCAGCGTATATACGCGGATCCCCTTTATGAAACTAGCGTATACACAGAGATTGAGATATGTCATTAAATCTTCACTTAAATCATTCCATCATGTATTCTTCAGATATTCAATAAGCAGTAAACAGGTGCAGTAAGAACAGAATAAACCATCACACAAAGCATCACACATGAACACCAGGATTTTTAGGTGGAAACCCAAATCGGGAGAAAACCACCGCTGCAGTTGCTCAGCCTTCAATATTTTATTACAGAGAAAACATCTTACAACATATGTGCTGGCGCAGACTTGACCAGCACGCAGGTACCCACCTGCGCTCGTTTACCAGCCTCTCCTGGAAGGGAGCTACGACCCCCTGACTCGTTTACCAGCCTCTCCTGGAAGGGAGCTACGACCCCCCGATCTCGTTTACCAGCCTCACCTGGAAGGGAGCTACAACCCCCTGACTGAAGGCTACAATCTTCAGCACCACCTTGGACCACGTTTCATCAATTTTCACACTGGATCCAACAACTTCAATAGAATACCACTTGCAGGCCACATTTCATCATATTTCCAGACTGGACCCTTTCCAAACTTTTAAGCACAAACATACATCACCAACAGATACTTAACAACACAGATCAGATAGCAGAAACATAGCAGAACAGATCAGATATTTCATACCCTTTGCTTCAGCAAACCCTAGTTTGCATACGCGTTTTCACTTTACTGATGTCGCGTATATACGCGCTTTTTTGGTGTCGACACAAAAACACAAACCAACAGACATCAAAGTGTATTTCATTAAGATAATGCTGCTTTTCTTCTCTTTCATCAAGCTTTCGTAATACGCTTCCTCCGTTAAAACAAGAAGCGCGCGTATAGATCTTCAATCATTATAAGAGCATACTTCTTCGCATCGTATATTCAACAAGCCCAACTAACCCTTAATCCTGGGACAAGATGTTCGCCTCATCACAGATCTAATCACTCCATAAACAGATCTAACAAATACAGATACATTTCAGATCTAGATATCCCGCTTCATCATTTCTTCATAGGTGCATCATAGATTCAGATCTATCATCAAACCTTTACCCTTTCCATACAGATATACTTCATAGAGAAGTATTCATTCAAGCTCAGACCTCTTGCTCTCACACTCATAATTTTCACAATGAATTTATTCTCCTTATATAGGTTTACCTTTTTTCAATACCATGAGCCCCTTTTTCAATACCATGGACCAAAACAATACCATAAGCCCAAAACTACCTGGACGGGGTCAATTAGGCGGATCATTACCCAATACAATGGGTCAATACCGTGGTGGTTACCCTTGGTTTTGCACTTTTTGAGCGCTTTAGCCCATATGCGACTTGGCACGTTCTTTTCCGCGTGCATACGCGACTTCCCCTAGGCCAATCCGCGTATTCCTAGAAACATACTCATTTTCATCATAAATTTAGCACAAGCTGAAATCCTTTCTTCATTGCCTTCTGTACACACTATAGATACATCATATTTTCTTCATCAAGAACATATTCTCTCAAACACAACTTCATCAAGTAAGCTGTCATCATCTTCATCAAGTGGGTTGCCTTTCAAGGACAACACTCAGCATCATATTGTCAACAAACATCATATCACTTCAGATTTACATCATTTACCAAGTCCATCAAGTCAAGAATAACTTCATCGTGGTTTTCCACCAAGGACAACACATGTCATCAGCCGTATGTCTTCATCTTCATTCGTTGGTTGTCATCAAGGACAACACTGTGATCATATTCTCCAAATACTACCTTTTCCATAAAACACAAGGAAAATACCCACCTCCAAGGGAAACCGACAGAGCAAACACCGCCCGCAGTTGAAATCTACGCCCCAAATTATTTCGTGATCCTTGTTAATCATTCTCGCTTATTTTCTCTCGTCCTGCAGTTTTTCCTCATATTGCTTGAAGATCTTATTATAACGAGTGTACAATTTCGTACGACCCTTTCATCTTGATTTCTTTGTAGCGCTTGATGACTTATTACAAATTTTCTCAAATCAAATTTCTGTAGTTTTTTTTTTTCTTATTTCCCATATTACAGGAATTTTTCTACAAGGGTTTATACGTTACTGAAGGCGTACAAATTTTCTCATTCTGTTAGCTTGACTCTACTAATGCTGGTAAGGATTTCTTTCTATAATTTGTTTCTCACTATTAGTTTACAGAAATTGTAAAACATTAGCGTACCAAATTATTCAACTTCCCGTTATTCAGTTTACTCCTCTGTTTATTTTAAAGGTTACAAACCTTATTGTTTATCAGGTAAGATAATACTCATCATGGTTTCTTCTCTTGATATTTTACAGGTGACCATTGCACCTAGCTGCTTGTTTGCTAGATCTTTCAACCTTACACGCTTACCTCTAGTTCCGTCATTTAACTCTTGCTTATGCATTTCCCAGGATTGTTCCCTCCATCATTGAGGAACCTCTGCTTCTACTGTATGCTATCCATTTTCCAAATGGATCGATTTCAATTTTCGAGGGTTCTCTTTTTTTATTCCATTATATGGTTATGTAAACCCTTGGTTTAATTATGTACTCGGAGTAATTCTAGTCCCTTCAGCCAGAACGGTTAATAATTTGAATTTGGACTGTATGCAATTTATTAAGCTCGCTATGAAATATATTGGGCACAAAGCCTGGGACCTCAATACGGTTTAATGAATTTTTTTTTTCTTATACAATACGTATAAAGTAAAGATAGCTGCTACTACCTCTTTCCATTTACTTAATTTTCGCATAAATTTTCAATATCTTAAACCTTGTTTTAGTTCTACTTTATGCTGGTCCAGATTTTCGACAATTTTCACGATCTAACTCATTTAGTTCTCATTTTGGCGTCGTCCAGACTATGTGTAAATACCCTGCATCATTTTGTCGTCTTTTGCTTCCGTTAATATGTATATGCTTTGTATCTATTTACCAGTAAACTATAGGATTTTTGTTCTATTTAGATGAGTCAGTTTCTTCTGCTTAGTTAATATATTTGCCTATTGAGGTTCTGTTAACATCTTTGTAATCATTATGAAAATCTACACCATCTATTAATTTGTGAATTCTATTCTGAATATCCCCATTGATATTCCATTTCATATAGTTATTTACACATCTAGTCTCCTGCTAATATTGTGTCCAGTTTTTCACTTTATGATGAGTAGTCACTGTCAATAATATATATTTCTATATAAAATTTTCATGCATGTACCTTCTTATATTATAGCGTAGTTTAAATAAATTTTCTTTAGACAGTCTCACATAGAGATAAATTCCCTTCTCAGCTAAGGCATAACTATTAAAAATGTATTTTACAACCTCTTTACACGTGTGACTATATATATATTTATTCACAGTTCACTTCCCAGATTTATTGGCTAATGAAATTCTGTTATTACAGAGTTTTACTATATCCCACCACTGTGGGAAATTACCCCAAATGGCTTTATGCTATAATAGCTTTTCTGCAATTTCTAAATACTAAACTCCATAGTTACACCTTTATCCAGTGTAAACTTAGAAATTAATGGAAATCTGCTATAGCATAAAAATCATATTTCTGTTTTAAATGTTGATTTGAAATGTCGTCAAAATTTAGAATGATTGTTCACTGTTCACTATATCCCTTCATATCTAATTTAATTAACATAAATGGGTTCACTTATCTACTTCATAAACTAATATCTAGATTTAACCTTTATAGCTTAAACATTCTAGCAGATGGTTTAAATTTACTGGATTCCTTACAACTATACAGATCACTCTGTATTATAATCTATTAAATGCATGAGGAATGAATATGTGAAAAGAGTAGATATGGACTAAATAAATAGATATTTTATCAAACTAATTGTTCTCAGACACAGATTCATAATTCTCATCCATCAATTGCTCACTCACTTATTCACGAGTTCACACGTAAATTTAATTTCAACCATTTCAAAACTATGGGTTTAAATGTGCATATCAATTTTTTAACTTCCATTCCCCGGCCACATAAATTATTTGATCCTGCGTGTTTTCTCCCACCGAGATCCACACAAATTTGTAACTATAACTGTATCCCTTAGTATTGTTCAATGGCGTAACCCAATCCCTTGGCAAAATCACCAAAGATAAAAATTTTTTGAGTGAACATAATAACTTGCTCTACTTTTTCAACTTGGGCTCCGATTTACCATTTTTCGCATTTCATACCCAACTCCATATTAACTTTCAAATATACTCTACTTTTAAGTGCAATTCTGACACCATTTAAATTTTTTTCTGCTTCTCTATCAATTATACAATAAACATTATGTCTTAATTTCTTCTATGGTAAATTACACTTGTGCCACAGGTACTTCATAGAAATTTTGCTTGACCTTGAACCCTATGAGTCAATCCAGAGAATGATATTTATATGTATATATATAAACATATACCCATTTGTATGTCTCAGATCTGTTCTTCAGAGTTTTGTCCAACTCTAACAGATCAATATGCCCTTTCTCTAACGTTTCAGTTAGCAAGCTTTATAGACTTCCAGCATCTATAATTATAAACTTTCAACATCTATGTATAGATGTATATATCTACATGTACATCTATCTATATTTAGTTGACCTTCTTTGCTTCAACTACTTTTACAGCAGTTTATATTGAAGGTGGATAGATGCTCTTTTCCCAGTATTTTAAATATGCTTACAATCTTCCTTTACACATACTTTTATCACATATAATAGTAGGGCTCTTCCCTTGTATTATTGTTATGATTGTTCAGCATACTTGCAATTCTGGTGCCTATTAAACTCTTCCCTTGGAAATATAGGATATAGAAAATTTTCTCCAATCAAATGGAAGTAATGAAACCGAAGTTGATATTTTATACTCCCTAGATTCAGATCCTCGTACTTAGTTAGGATTTAATTTCTGGTTTCATAGATTTAAACTTCCAGGTAATAAAACAATGTAAATTCTTAGTTCTACAATTCTTGTCACTGCAGTATGACTATTCTACTGCCATCAATACTTCTATGACAGGTTTAGTTGTTTTTTACTTGCTGCTCCTGTTTACCGTTTTGTTAAAATTTTCTGTTAATACACACAGCAACTAAATTTTCATTTAAAAGACAACAAGCTACACCTGTACATTTGTTATTATATTAGACATTCAAATGATCTATCATCTCTAACTTTATTACTGCAGGGTACTTATCCCTAGAATCCAACCATTGGTCCCTACTATTAACATATTGGATTTTCAGCTAATAGTTCTAGTTTGCAATTGCATGAGGTACTGAACAAATAGTCAATCTAAAATTTGCATAAGAAATCATAACATAACAATTCATATAACCTTGATATATTTAATACAAACTTAAATAAATCTCCAAATTTATGCATGCATACCGATACTATAACCAGTCCTCCCAACCTTAGAGTTTGTCTATCTCCAGAACTCACCCCCGAGCTGAGATCTTCCAAGAAAACACTAATCTCAATCTATTCTGGAGCAGCTTATTTAAGCTATGCTCTCCCCAAAGCCTGTTTCCAATTTTGCGTCCAGAATTTCAGGATGCTTTTATTCCTGTTTGCCTAGGCTTCCCTTATTTAGGGACTTTAAAGCTGGTTTCTGCTTTTCTAGCTTTTCCAGCTTTTTACCTCTTCCCAACTACTTTCCTCATCATTGGGGAATTTAGATTTTTCCTCAAAAATCTAAATTAGAAATAATTTCTTTCAAGGATTTTTGAAAGATTTTGGGGAAAGTCTTTACCTTTTCCATAACCTCATGGATTAGGCATGTGATCTCCATAATCTCATTTGGTCATAGTGCATACAAAATATTTTATTTATTTTTCATAAATAATTGACTACATCCACACAATAATTATCCATTGGGGTCCACTCCCCTTTGGATTTATGTTCAAATGTCTAATTTGAAAAGCATAGAACTTGGGGGTGTTACATACGAGCATAATTTCTTAATAAAAAGTAGTAATTTTGGAACCATAAAGCATCGAATGACGTCTGATCCTTGACATCTCTATTTTATTCATCTTCAAATATTATTTAATTCAACAGGGTTTATCATATTCTAGAAGCCTTAAAAAAATCCATATACCTCATCACTATTTCACAAATATGAAATTTTACTAGCACCTTTTGATAAAAACAATGAAGCTTAGATTAGTTACATGTGATGGGTGACTTTGGTTATAATTATATTACCCTTTAAATATATACAAAGTGATAAGGATTTGAAGGGTAGTTATGTAGTGTATTATAATTGAGGTATGGCTACAATTTGGCAAGGCTAATCACTAACTTACAGAGAAAAGACATGACCTTCAATGAGCATATCTTATTATACAAATCCTAATTCTTTTGATTGCCACATCAAAGTGTATATCCTCATAAAGTAGCTAGTTAGAATTTTTGTGAAGCAATGCTCAATTTTCGTAGTGTTCTTACTAGCACATTAGAGGACCATTGGGTATTATTATTATTATTATAATGATGGAGTTTGCATTTAATGGAGGAATAATAAAATGTGTATACAGTATTTAAAAGTATTATTTTTACTCAATTTTTAAATTTTATTAATTTATGATTCTCCATGTGATTCAATATTGATAGAAGTACAAGAAGGCTAGTTATAATATTAGTATTTATAAAATAGCATATGTTGTCATGATACTTTAGTTTAAAATAAATAACAAAATTTTGGGATAATTATTTTATGTCAATAACTAATTATAGAGATTTTTCAATTATAATCCATAAATGAAATGTTATTTTAATCTAATTAACTAAATTAAAGATCCAATTCTAAATTAGAGAATGTAACCATGTTATTTTAAGTAATCTAACATTTTTCTTGATTAAAGTGAAATATTTAATGTAACCCAAAGTTGATCGTTTGAAAAAATAAATGTTCATGATTATTTTAACTAACCCTTAATTCCTAGATGATTTTATTTTCTAATTGTGATGAATATGAGATGATTTGGAAATCTCACTCAAAGTGACGTGTAAGATATATTTGTGTGAAACATTTTAGTGAAAAAGTTCATTAATTAAAATCATAGATATCTTAGTTAATAGTGATATCTTGTTTGCGGATTTATAGATTTGTATTAGTGGATGGCATATATATTTAATATTTAAACTACGATTATAATATGAGTAATAATTAAATTAATTTGCAAAGGATGTTGAGTTTAATTTATATGAAGGTATGTAGAGTCTACAATTTATGAACAAGATCAAGTATTTTTGAAGGATAGAAATGTATTGTTAAAATGAGTGAGTAAAGGTTTCACGAGCGATTGTAAGTAGTCAGCAAGGAGTGAAAGCTAACCTAAAAGGGCCAATATAGCATAGCGTCAACTAATTACGAAGATGAAAATACTATTCTTAGCGACTTTCCTTATGTATTTAATCAAATGATGTAGTGAACTAAATAGGATTGCATAACCTATATAGATACCATTGTTGAGTGTCTAAAAATCATGTCTTATTGCTAAAATGTTTGATACATCTAAATAATACACGATGATTTTGTTTTCATGATATGATGGTATGAGGATAATGAGGCACATGTTTTTATGTGCAGCTGAGCCTACGGCTGGGTGGACATTCGTCCCCAAAATATTTTTGTGATTACTGAGATTCAAATAGCGTTCAAGTTTAGAGTCTCAAGTAAGGAATATCGCCATTATAGGTAAGTCTTCTTTGCTCACGTTCATGAGATTCTATGCTAGCTTGTTCAAAGTTTGTGTTAATTATTAATTTCATAATTAATATAATTAGTTTCATGTTAAATATTGGGTTTGTTATAGTTTGAACATAGACCCTTAGGACCAGGTCACATGGTGAGTTTCCAGGAATTCTTTTAGGCAAAGGTAAAGTGTCAACCCATGTATTAAATTCACATTCTCCTTATTTAAGTTGAGTAGAACCATGACATACACACACAAATATGTGTGTGTGTGTGTGTGATAAAGGTGTTTAATCCTTCATTGATATATCATTTTATTAAAGGTGCACGAAGGAGTCAAACATTGCGGATATAGTCATGTGTTCTCTATATATTTTAAAGTTCTCAAAGGAATCGTTACTTTATGTATTTCTATGCCCGAAGGTCATTATTCTCTATATATTTCCATGTGCCCATAAGTGTTTGTTGGGAATGAAAAATTATTGAGAGGTGGGTGAATCAATAATTACATATATTTTCTTCTTTAAACAAATATCACACAATCATACAACAAAAATACATTCAAAATTGTAGATGGGTTTTTTAAATGAAAACTCTTTTGGGAGAAAAGCCACCTAAGCTTGTTTTTATTGTGATGTAAATTCAAAGAACCCACTTTATTGATATGAATTACTTTTGTGAGAATCAACTCATAAGAGGCCCCAACCAAATTTTATTAGCAATCACCAACTTTCTTAAAGGCGCCAATCTCAAGTATGTGTAGGCACCAACCTACTATTAGTAGATAAATCTACTTTTTCTTAGGATTTTCAGACTGAGACTTCCAACAATGTTCTTTATTTGAATTACTTTTTTTTTATCAAAGCTCATCCACAACTAGTTCATCTTATTCATCTCACATATTCCTTCAAATTCTCTTCGCTCTTTGACAGGCACATGCAAAGACAAAATCTACAACATTGGTTTATTTTTTCTACAAACTCACTATTAAGTTTTGCAACTTTCAATTTATTTTCTCTACACAGTGATGTGCACTCACACTAGTTGTCTCAGACATGCACCTCAATTATTTTTTTATCTTCCTTTTCATTTCCATTACACACTACTCAATAATATATACTTTTATTAATTCTTCTTCAGCTTGATGACTTTCTTTAGTTTATTCCAGCCACAATTTGTTATCGATCTCCTCTAATACTTTTTTCCTTCCCTTGGAATGTTAAGAAAATATATATTTAATTTCACCAATGAAACTTTTAATTTAACACTTATCTATCTTTAGTTTCAATTTTTACAGCTAGCTTACCTGTTCTTGTGTTTCATTCTCTATTAGTGGTTATCCATCACTCTTCATTACCAGAATCATATCACATCATTTTTTTTCGATAGTTACACACTGTCCAATAATGAAATGAAATCATTTAATTTCATAATTAATATTAACGCCAAACTCTTAACTATCCAAGGTATTCACTACTGTAGGTCTTTTTCATATGAGAACCACTGTGACCAAATACTTACCACATGATGCACTTATCCTCCTATTTGGGATTGGTTCTTTTTTTTTGTGTCACTTGAGAAAACAATCCTGAAGGCTAAAATACTAAAAAAATCATATTTTTGGTCCACTTCCGAACTCAAATAGAATTTAACGATTTAATAAAAGAAATAACATACCAAAATTGCAAATTATTAACACAATTATTGATGTTGTGCCACATCATTAGCTGATGACACTTCTTTTGTCATGAAGACATCACCCTATGACATGGCATCCTCTGAATGATTCCATGTCTCACATGGATTTTTCCCAATGATAATCCAAAAAATCAAAAAGTTATTACCACATGTCGCTTCCACAAGGTTTCACATCATCATCCATGCCTAGTAGCTCCACTTCACTAACCACATCCTTTTATGATGTCTTCATCTTGTATGAAAAGGAAATTCAATTCAAACGTGTTCCCTTTGAAACGAACCCTTCATTTCCAGATGTTTATTCCACATTGGATCTTCGCCACCATATATAAATTTGTTTATGAGTTCTGGTTTGGGACCCTTTCTCACCTACATCCTTAAACAACATTCCAATTTGGGACATTTCAGCACCATCACCCCTAAACAGATCGACCACCCAGAAGAACGACATGAACCCAAACTACTAGATAGTTTGGTTCGTTCTACCCAACACTCCTTATTTCCATCTTGAATGGCTCAAACCTTCAAACTTCTTCAACCAAAACCATCCATATAATTTCAACCTGCAATATCTCTTCAACTGTTATGATATTTTCCAACTGTGATGTACCATTAAAAACGTTTTCCAATGATTTATCCATACACGCATTGTTAACACTGGAAAATCGTACAACAGAAGATGACATCAATTAATGTCGAGCCCAAGGATTTACAAGACAAGAATACATTATGGAATCAAGAAGTATTTAAAATCTCTAAGGTTTTTAGAAATTAGATTTTAAATAGTGATAAATACTCAAATGCACGCTTTATCCTTCAAGAATAGTGCCTTTTGTGTGCCTTTTTTCCCGATAAGCGCACATTATTGGAAATGGAAAAAATTCACTTTCTGGGACCACACCAAGCAAGGGAAAGTTACTCCTTATGTGAAAGCTGCCTAAGGACAACCACTAGCACCTCCTTACACATTATGTTAGCACACAAAAGAATATTTGAGCGCACAATGGAATCACACCTTTCCCTTGGGTCACCATCCATCATGTACCAACGGAGGGAAGGAGGATTTGAAGCTCGCCTATATAAACCCACCAAGAGATGAAGAAATGGTGATCACCATGTTATGTTGGCCAAAGTTTCCCAAGCAACACCAGCATTGTGTGTGACCCAGAGATGGAGCTAAAGAGGACTCGATAGTTGGCCACCCAACATCTTACTCCACCATAGTAGAGAGAGAGAATGAGACTGCATGAGAGGCAGATCTTGGAAGGCAACATCCTTGCATCGGGACCTAGAGCCATTGCCTAGGGGCCCTGTGTCAAATGGGTAAAATTTATTCTCTATTTCAAATGTTTAATAGGAAGAGGTCGTTGAGCCATAATTTGCATTATTATCATTTGGAACTCTCTATATAGCTTCTATATATTTGTTTTTTTTAGTTTTAGTTTAACCAGAGCATACTTCAGCATACTATTTCCATTAAGTTTTATGCTTTTGAGCTCCCCCACTTTTTTCCTGTTACCAATATTTTTGAGAGTAGACCACAATCTCTAAGCTTGTGCAATTTCGTACACCGGTATGACTAATACACAAAAAAAATATTGGAGACTCCACTCGCATGTTCCAAGTTTATGTGGTTATGGCTTTTTTTGCAGGAGACCCTTTGTCTATGCTGGAATGGAGGTGACAGTCCTCTGACCCATCTTGCAGTCCCTAGACTCACTGAAGTGACATACTGAAGAAGGCAGCTCCTAATATTTTACTGGTAGGATTTATACGTGCATTTTTTCCACATAGAGGCGCTTTGCGCGCGTTCACGACTGATCTGTGCACAGGAAGACGCACCTGTCAAGTGCTTTTGCTCGAAAATTGCAGACAGACTTTTTCTCCCTATTTTCTATATTTTTTCTGTTTGTAAGTGTGTTGGGCAGCCCTAATGTATCTGCCAACACCTGTGTTGATACCCCATAGCTTCTGAGAACTCACTTTTTGCTGCTTTCTGTAGGCATTTAGTTAGTTTTCATTTAAGTTGGTTTTTGCAAAAAATGTTCACATAGTTTAAGTAGGGGGAAAATTAACCATTTCTTTCCGAAAAAATTATGTTTTTTTCACATTCTGGTATGCATGCTTAGTGTAACTAGTCCAAGTAAGTGGCTCAAGACCAAATATGCATAAGCTAGTGTAGAAATTTTTCAGTTTAAATTCAATTTTTGCATTTAGGAAATTGCGGGGCTAGGATTGAATCACCAATTAGAGCAAGTAATCTCTAATGTCTTTGCACCATTTGGTGACCCTAGAAAATCATATGAATGCTCTACATTCATGATTTTCCATCTCCCTTTAGTCACTCACATATTTGGAAGCGGCCCATTATCCGCAAATGATTTCCATTTGAGCAAGGAAAAATATCACATAGTTTAACTAGGGGACTTTTGTAAAGGATCATTGATATCCATATGTTCAAATTATGATATTTTTCACCATAGGCTCACACACATTCACCCACTAAGAAAAAAAGCCACCTAAAAAAAAACATAAACCAACTCACTAAATTCTCCCCACGGGGGCCACAAGAGAATTTATAGATTAAGTTAGGATCAAGGGGGTAGGCATCCAATAAGCCACCTTGATCACACTTCACATTGAAACATAGAAGTTGTGTATCTAGGGAGCTTTAAAATCCACCTATAAGCCCACGGAAAAGAAAACCGTAGTGCGGCAGAGATCCTATTCAGAGGGGGTTAGGCTTAGTTGCAGTGTGTGCGGTATCAGTTGGGGAGACCTGACCCAGTTGATACTCGGTAATGTTAGCTGACTTCCAAGAAGCCCAATACTCAAATTCTCACATGGGATGGTGGTTCTTAGTGGAAGAAACTAGGGAATCCTTTACCCTATAGGTGACGGTGTAGGCAAGCACTAGACCCTCTATCCTTGCCTTGGTTGATTCTCTTCGGCTGCTGGGGGTGTCACCAGCTCTTACAGGATGTTGTGCCAGCACTCACAAGAAATTCTCTCAAGGCCCAGTTACTTTTGAGTGTGTGAGGATGTAATATGTCTTCTAGGACTTTGAGTATCACGCACAAACAAACAAAACCATTTTTTTCTTAATTGATCACATAGATTAAGTTAAAGGGAAAATTCATTTCATTTTCACTTTTTTTATGTATGTGGCCATAAATTTATCGTGATCACAAACTCAATCCCATAATTTTTTTTCCAAAACCTAACCTAGTCAACACTCAAATGGTTCTGATGGAACCTCATCAGTCTAGGCGTATTTTGGATCTCCCCCCATTACCGAGATGGGTTCCATGTTTTTATCCATTTAGGCGTGAAAGACAGAGCATTGCCTCAGTAGTTGGTTCCTACGTTCTTGGAGCAACCTTAGTTGGGAACCCTAATTGGTCTCCTAACACCACAATGCACACCACTACCCCCTCGTCCCCTGGTGGGCAGAGGAGCGCATCCCATATGGGAAGCTAGCTGAATTCAATATAGGGTACGTCACAGAGTAACCCTCATTCTAACCAGAACTTCGTGTCTTGACACGTTGCCATGGTGTCAACCTCGCAGTCACCCTTCTTAGCAGCGTTAAATCTACCCGATTTGACAAAGCTCACCAATGACCCCATCACACATGACCCCAATTGGCCTCCCATTCCCACGAAACTCCCCTAGGACATACCAAAGTTTGAGGGTAGGCACGCAGAAGACCCAAGAAATCATATAATGAACTTTCACCTATGGTGCTCATGGAATAGCATCATCTATGATACTATTCGGTTGAGGCTATTTCAATGCACTCTAATGGGAGTGGCCGTGAAATGGTACGTGGAGTAACGCCCTGCTTCACATGGAACCTTTAGTGCCCTCACTACCACATTCCTCACATACATTTAGTTGCCCATTCACCATGATTTGGGAATGGAGTTACTAACTCATTTTAGACAATCCCCCTCTACCCATATTTCAGAGCATCTCGATGAATGGAGGTGGCATCGCAATTTATGCAAAGCAAAACTCGACGACCGAGTCGTTTTAGATTTATTCTTGAAAACTATGACAGCAGAGATTTCAAGGGATGTGGTGCAATGTAACCCCACATCTGAAGAGGATTCAATCAGTCAAGCCCAACAGCTTGAACTGATCTACACTCAGTCGGGATACATATACAATATCCTGCCCAACGCCCCACACTTGAAATATTATCAAGAATTTCCAGGCACATCTAACTCTGCAAATGGACTTAGTGGGTCAATGATCCAAGGGTACCTAGGCAGTAGCAGTCAGAATCCTGGTTACACACATGGGTCTACCTAGAACATGTCTCAATCCAGATTTTAAAGTCATGACATGCAGCAACAAAATTTGACTAATAGGGCACAAGCGTATCACCAAGGAGGACCTTATCCTCCAGCTAAGGGGACCCAGTACGCAGGAAGAAATACTGACAGAAGAACTCCCCCCCAACATCCAGGTGCAATCATGGGACAACAATATGCTCAGTCCCAAGCACACAACCCACCTACGCAAAACAATGCACAGGTGAACTTTGTGCACCCATCCCAAAATCAACCACACCAGTATGATTAGGAGAATTACCCTCTTAACGTGGTTAAGAAAAAGGTAAAAAAAAAAATCCCAAAGGGAACCCTAGATAGGGGGCAGCAATGAACATCACCCACCACAATCCCAGGCTGGAGGTAACTCCAACCGGAATAAAAACCTGGAGCCAAGCAATGACCAAAGGCAAGGAAAAATGCCAGCTCTTCGAACAAACCATTCTTGTTCAATATGTGGTGAGTATGGGCACTATACTCACCACTGTCCTGAACTCCCTGAGCTTAAAAAGCTACAGAGTAATCGAGGACAATGAGGATCTTCCCAACAAACTGCAGTGATGTAAGAACCCTTCCCCCATCAAGGAATAGTCAGCACTCAGCAACAAAACCCTGACGATTCCGGGAAAACAACCATGAAATTTACATGGCTGGGGAAGAAATGTTTTTCCAAACTTGGAATCATAGTTAAGACAACCCACCAAACACCAGCACATCAGGGGCTAGTACAAGAGCACCGAATGCACCTTTAACCATTCCAAAGATTCCTTTGGAACCATTGCCAAAAGTGGTAAAAGGGCCTAATAGGCGTGCATGTAACTATTCCAAAGCGGCCCGCAATTATAGCATCATAGACGATTTAGCTCAATCACCTGCTACTATGTCTGCATTGGAAGCACTGCAATCGTGCCCAAAGCAACGAAAAACCCTACTTTCCGCATTAGGCACTGCCGACCCTGCCGACACACGGATGATGGATTTCGACTTAGACAAAGCCACCCCTAGGCTTCCCTCCATGGTCACCTTCCAGATACCAGTATCGGTACAAAATATCACTATTCACCATTGTGTCATTGATGAGGGTGCATCCACATGCATCATGTCAAAGAATGTATTGCATAAGTTAGGAGCCCCTAAACTCAAACCTTCCGTCATCACACTCAGAGCATACGATGGTCGTCTCTCGACCCCCATCAGTCTCTTCCAAAATGTATCGGTCTGCTTAGCCAGCAAGACAGTCCATATAGACATCGAAGTCTTGGATTCTCACTTAGATTACAATATACTCCTTGGGCAGAGTTACATGTACGCCATGTCTTCCATATCATCCTCCATCTTCTACATATGATGTTCCCCACGAGGATTGAATCATCATAGTAGACTAGCTAACGCACAGTGAAAAGCATCCTTTGACCAACACAGATATGGTTCTACCCTATGTAAATATAGCCAAATATGGTCTCTCATAGTATCTAGAGTATGGCCTTGGCCAATTCAAACCATCATTTGTCCTAGGGTCATTCCTAGGAGATCCTCCCATTATCCCTAAGGTATCACCCGATGCCACAGGGGCCCCAGTATGCATGATGTCCACATCAAGCACCAAGGTTAGTGAGGAAACGAACTCAAGTAGTAATGACACTGCGGCATCGTCCACGACAGCCTCCCTAGTCTACACCGCCTCCGAATTCCTATGGGGTTTTGTAACTTGTAATTTTAGGAGTCTCTCCACCACACAGACGTTTACCAACTAATCATCTAATCTATGATAATGCTTTGAAATCTATTTGAGCAAATTTTAGAATGTACCACCTTTGACTATTGTCTTGATCACTAGAAGTGAGAGTGCTAGCAAGTTTCCTACATCCCATAGCCAATGGGTATCAAAATGTGTTATCCATCAAGATAAAAAGGCTATTTGACATTCTTATCTAATTGAGTTTGATCCTTGCTTAAGGACTAACATGTGTGAAGGGATTTCCATATAGGAGAAACAAACCTTGTAATAACTCTCATACCCACTTTCTTATTAATTGAAGATTGATTCATGGGATCTCATCAAAAAATTTATGAGATGTGGGGCATAATTGTCAAAATAATTGAACTTCAATTAGATAAAAATTACAAGCATTTTTTATATAAACATTTAATTTTTCATTTAATATGATAGGTGAATGATTTCTAATTATCTATATTAATATTATAAATATACATTCCTTATAAATCCATACCATAAGCTTTTACTATACTCTTATGACTTATAAATCCATGCCATGAGCCTTTACTATACTCTCTTATGACTTATAAATCCATGCCATGAGCCTTTACTATACTCTCATGACTTTGAGCCATATTTTGCAATGTTGTATATTGTCTTATATATATGTGCCCCATTTTGCAATGTTGTATATTGTCTTATATATATCTCCGGAAAGACGGTTGAATAACATTCTAATTCTAATGGGCTATTACATCCATCTTTACAGTGCCTTATTTGTCTATGCCTTTCTTTTAAATCTAATCCTTGTAGTAAAATATAATGCTTACGAAAGAAGTATTGTGACTATGTATTTGGTACACCATAATCATAACCTAACTTCAAAGTCATAACCTAACCCCAACGTAGGATCATCTCTTCGATACATCGATTGATACGAGCCCTTGACATTGACATTAAAGAAGATTTTGAACCCAACAATACAGTGCTTTGCCTCTCCACATTGAAAACTAAATCATGATTATTGGATCATTCCTTCCCTAGATACTTGTGGCAACTGTGGAAAACGCGTGCTATTCGGTGGAAACGCTTCTTGAATAGGGAATCCTACGTTTCGCATTCACCTTTTAAATTTGGATTGATATTGCTTTTATTTCTCTTCACGAAAATGAAGAAGCCGTGTTTGAAGTGCAAAACCACCATTTTGCATTTAGTTTCCATTTACGTTATGGATTGGAGAAGAGGTTACCTTTAATTCGCTCTTTGACTTTACTTTATTTCGCTCTTTGCTGAAACAGATTATTGGCCAAGATAGTGTCGCCGAATCTTTCGCACCCAACTTCCCTGTTGCATTCGACAGACTTTATTCAAATTTAGGCAAATGATTAAGTCAGGGGAAATGAAAGACATGTCGGTCTGTATAGTCCCCTCCCTCACGAGGTGGCGCTGGCGTTCGTTTATACCCTGCCAGTGTGCGACTGCCAACCCGACGAAACACAATGTCTTAACACTCAGCATTTCATTAGTGGGTTTCGGTCGTGATTTGTAAGTTCTGTGTACAATTCAAAGCAGGGTCATGGGTTTGGGTTAAGGAAATCAATATGCATGCACCTCGGAGAAGACGTTCACTCCTTATAAGTACTCCCATTCCTTTGGATGTTTCACCGCCCAAGTCTGGTTGCTCTCTGAGTCCCCTTTTTCCCATCGCGAATGAATTTTCTCTTCCCCACTAAATCCATCCGAGACCATATTTTTCATTTGCTAACACTGTAATTCGCTCTTTCACTGTCATATCGTTTGTTGCTAACACCGAGTTTTCTTATAATGGCGCTCTTGAATATGATCTCGTTCCTGATCATTGCAGGCCGTAGTAACGCCAGGTTGCTCATGAAGAACAACCTGCTGGTCGACCCTGACACTCATTCCGCTCGCCACCCGAATACGAATGCGCTTTCCGACGGTGACGCTAATTTGAAGAGTGCCAACGGTCATATAAAGAAGGATGCGGTGGATTGCGGCGAGGAGATGATAAGCAGTTCGTCGGCAAACAGTGCCACCAACGAGAAGACGCTGTCGTTCAGGTTGAGCCCGAGCTTCCCACTGAACTATCAAGGAGAATGGTTTGCGTCAAACAACAGCTTTCCACATCCACTAATGGCCCTCGTACCGGTCACACGCAAATGATCCGGCCTAATTCTGTAATTAGAAACGTCAACAAATCCCATCACATCAATGGAGATGAAGACCTTGACCCAAAATAGAGCAATAAGCGCAAATTGTATCCTACTCCAAGCCCGGGAACCGGCAATTGATGGTTTGGAACGTAATAACGAATATTAGGGTAGTGTCCGCAGCCAATAAACAATGTTACATGTATATTAACAAATAACAGATTACAGGTTTAGATACAGAGATACTGTATGACTGATCAACATTATTAGAAATCATCTTCATATTTAAAGCTAGTATATATTTATCTCATGTAAGAATCTAGTATGAGAAAAATTGTATTTCTCATATTCCGATGGCTCTGTAATGATTATATATACAATATGTATTTTTTAAATGTTTAAATGGTATTGTTGAATGTTATATTTTATAGATTAGATAATGTAGAGTTGTCCGAGAAATCTATTTTTGTTTAATATTAGTAAATATTTACAGAATATATATCTAAAAAGTGAACAAAGCGTAAAATAATAAAACTGCTTTAAATTTTTTGAAAGTAAACTATTTTAGAAGTTTTTTTAAATTTGAACTCTAAAAACTTTTTTTTCAATTATATATATTAAAATTTTTAATCACAAAAACTTATTTTTTCAACTACTATATATATTATTTTTTTAAATAATATATATAATTGGTATTTAAGAAATGTGTATTGAGATATTTTATCAATACTATACATTATATGCATTAAAATTGTTTCTTTATTATTAATATTGTTCTAAGTATATGTCAATATTATCTTTTTTCTTTTCTAAATATTTATTTAAGAAAGATACAATTTCATTTTACATTTACTTAAAACAATTATACTAGCATAGATATTCTCACAAATAACATGCAAAAATTGCCCAAGACAAAGTTACATTTACTAGGTGACTTTCCCTTTTTTAGTTTTCCTCTTCTAAACATTTTACCAACTCCCAATATATAAATATCAATTAATCTTGAATATTAAAATATTTTAACTATCCACACTCAACCTTTTTATTATTATGAACATGTTTAAATGCCAGATATTAATTTTACATTAAAAACTAAATGAATTACACTTTTCCTTTTTATCTTTTTTGGAAATTGAATATTTTATTATATTCTATTAATTAACATAGATCTTTAAGAAAATAATTAAATCAGGATTCAAATATTTTTTAAAAGTACATGTGTGGTACATCATACTTTGATTTTTTGTTCTTCTAATTATCTTACCTTATTTTTAAATTGATATGAAATTATATTACACAAGGTCAAAGATGGACTATTTTATTTATAATTGATACTCAGTAAAATATTTTTACTATATTGAATTGTAATATCAGCAACAAATGTAAAGATCGTATTAAGAATAAGATTATTAATTTTTTACAATAATTTTAATTAAAATTAATTAATCATGTATATTCAATTTTGTTTTATATTATACCTCATAGAAATATTTTAATTTTATTTTATAAAAACACCATTAAACTCCACCATGTATAAGGAACAAATACCCTAAATAAAATATGTATAAGTTAAAAAATAAAAAAGTCACTTGAAAATAAAACCAAAAATGTAATCTATAAATCAAATTTGGCTATTTCATGTGCATTATAGTAAAGGTATGTAGAACATGGTGAATAATATCCATTTATGTGTCTTTGAAATTGTGTGTATGTGCATATAATGTATCTAATAACTAATATTCTTGCACGAGAATCGTAAATGTATTGAACATCGTAACCTGTATAAGAAGGGAAGGTCGGGCTTAGGATTGGTTGTTAAACATGCCCTTTCGTGGTCGTTGTGATTGATATTCTTTGTCTCATCTGCCATTTAGCTATACAATGTGTGATTTATATTGATAGTTGGAGTATTCTTGCTAGGATGATCCTTTATTTCGTATGTACTTGTAATGAAAGTTATGCGTGATTTTGATTCTATGATACTATAGAGCATATGATGAGTAATCTCTATGTAATATTTTATTAGAAGGCTTATGTTCTAGGTCAATATGGTGCCTCTTCTTTATATTGTGTTTTAATTGTGTTTTAATTTGACTATTAAAAATGGCATCTTAAATACATTTTTTTGGTTTTTTTTTAATGATTCTTGTCAGTATTGATGATTGCAAATGATGGAAAAAATCACCTATGTGATTGTGTAGATTACGATGAGGATTGAACTACTTCATTATATTATGATTTATAGATTGGGATGAGGATTGAACTATTTCATTATATTATGATTTAATTCACAATAATAAATCTTTATTACGAATAGCATGACTAAGGTTGTGAAGGTGTGGCTGATGTTATATATTCTTGTTATTTAACATGCTTATTAATGTGTTGAATATTGATATTATTTATGATGATATTTTGTAAATAATGTGTATGCTTATTAATGATTATGTAGCATTTGTGATCAAAATTATGTTAACATTTTATTTTTCTAAAGATATATTTGCAACTTATTCTTGATGTACTTCATGTTATGAAGTCATTTATTTGTGATGATAATGTTACAAATATGTTGGTATTTTCGAAATAAAATCTATAATAGTTTGAGACACTAATGGAAATGAGAAGGAAATGCACTCAAGTGAAAGGATTATAGTGAGGATGACCTCAAAGATAATTTATGTAAAAGTGAAAAATGGAAAAGGATTGCAACTTAATAGTTCCCAATGCTTGACACATGATCAATGCATGAAAATGTGAAGAAAAAATGGTAACCCTCGGAAGATGTTATATTGAGATTGATTCAAATAAATTTTTATTTCCCAATAGTAATGTTAGTTGGATCATGAAAAACTGGTCTATGATATTATGATTATTATGACACAATCTATGAAAAAGGGTTTATGTACTTGGTTTACAAAAACTATATTCTTCTCCAATATTGACTATGTCAAAGAAGGTGTATGGAGTGTCAACATCACTAATGTGTGATTATTGTCAATTTTAACATGGTTTTTTATACCATTTTTTATTTGAATATGTGGGATGCCACTATTGAGTGCGATCACAATCACTAGATGATAGAATTTATAGTAAGATATTTAGAGTGGAAGAAACAACTGCCAAATATAGTTTTGATCACCAAAAAATAAAAATGGTACTAATATGTTTTCTTATGTGGGATCTATTTCTAGGTGTGGTCATGATAAAAGGTAATAAGGGTTTCACTAACAAATCTATACAAAGAAATATCGTTGGGTTTTTTAACCCACAATCTTAGGGGCCTGTCCATCATAATGAGGTTAATCAACAAGTAATTTAACCTATAATTATAGTTTGGGATATATTTGATTTAATTGTATGGGATAGGTTACATTTTAATGTTCTTATAATCTCTACAGGTGAGAGTGGTAGCAAGGTTCCTACATCTTAAAGCTTAGAGTATGGAAATGCTTTATCTATAGAGGAAATAGTTATATTCCTTGACCATACACATATAATTAAGTTGTATCCTTGCCCAAGGGATAAAATGTGTTAAGGGGGTTGCAAATAGGAGAAAAACACATTGGAGTATTTCTTATAACCTATTTCCTATTGATTGAAGATTTATTTATGGGATCTCATTAAATATAGGTTTGTGGGATTTGGAGCATATTTCCCTTACAAATTACACTTCAATTAGATAAAAAATACAATCATTCTTTTACTTAAGTATTTAATCTATCCATTTATATTTATATGTACTGATACTATATGTGTGCATTCCTTATAGGTTCATGGAATGACCCTATATATTTTTTACATTCGAGATTATTTATATACTCTTTCACTCTAGATTTATGTTGCATTGTTTTATAATTTCTTTTATATTTGTTTTTCGAGTGTGGGGTAGGGTTAAGTTGTTTATATATATGTGGGATATTTTTGGGAAATAATGAGAGGGAAGGTGAATAAAAGTTTCACTATTTTTAATATTTTTATCTTTTAGAACATTTGATGTAGATAAATCATGAAAAATAAATATTTATATAATAAACATTGATACAATTTCTCTTTGTAAATATTTTATAAGCTTCATTGTAAAAAGTAAGCACAAAATTAAAACTCTCACAGGCACCAACTAACATAATATTTCATTCCCTTAGCATAGCAGTAATTTAGAAAATCTAGGTGCCAACAATCTCCCAAGCTAAGAACCCACTCAACAATTTATAGGCACAAACATGCATCTTTGATTTATTCCTTTCATTTGTCACCAATAACATCTTATCCTTCAAAAAATATTCATTGACCTTTAATATAACCATGAAACCCTCAGGTTTGTGCCTTAAATCTTGATCATAACCACTTGACATGTATGCTTTATTTTTCTACTATTTAACTAGCTTATTTGACTTCACCCTTTATTTTTAATATCCTACATGTTAGTTCTTTGATTTTTCTCAAAAATAGTATTGATGATCTGAAACTTCAACTCCTTCAACTCTTTGCCTTCATTTTGTAAATACCACTTCTTAGGATTATTATATGTGAAACCGAAATTCTTACCACGTACAAGCTTCTACTAAAGACTCTAGATTTAGTTCTTTTACATAACGATTTTCAACACACCTCTAAAAAGGTAGGACTTTACAATATTGAATGTCTTCCTACTATGGCCTATAAACCTATGCATGAAACACTCATATTATGCAACATACAATCCTACCACAAAAATTGTACCTGCTCTTATTGCACCTCTCTCCACAATAGATCTTGGCCCTGTCATGACCTTAACAACACAACTACTTTAATCAAAAAATCCCTTAACATTACCTTATCCAACTATAATTTACGTTCAAATATCCTTACAATGGCTCTCCAACTAAGCTCAAACTCCTAAAAAATAAGACCAAAACTTTGTCTGTAATAGGACTGCAACTTCGACCATAAACTAGAATTGAATTTAGCCATCAAAACAAAAAATAAGAATTCAAATCAGGCCAAGATGTGGACTACATTTCACTAGAACGCGGTCCTCAAACTAGACATAAATTAAACCTTCAAGACATTAATCCTCAACCTTTAAGAAAGGCTTTCAATAAACCATCAAACACTTGAATTTTCCTCTCAAAGTAGATAAGAAATGAAGCCTCAAAAGGATTGAAGCTAAACCTTCAAAATGGCTCAAACCAACCTTAATCACTATTGAAACATTTCCTTTATAATAGATATGCAGCTTACCTTCTAACAAGGACTAAAATCCTCCCCTAAGAGTGCCAAGAACCCTTCACATAGAAAAATTCTCCAACTTAGCGTCACTTCACTTGGTCCATGAGCTTTGTATCTCATAATTTCTCCTTCACTTAGTCAGATAGAATCAAATTGGGTTGAGTGCATGAGTCCTAGGTTCCTCAACATTTCACTTATATATAGTGCGTTATAGCCTCAAAAGCGAGTTTGAATTTCCAATTAGTTGGGTTGAATTCTCCATTGTTTGGGTTGGCTGAATGTATGAAGATGGGTTACATTTTTTGCAAACACACAAAAAAATCGATCAAGTTATAATTTATCCCTCATTAAGCTATTTGACAGATTAAAAATAATCCCTCGATCGAGCTCAAAATTAACCCACAATTACATAGGATGTCGATCAACGTACATTCTTAATTGAGCTAAAACATCGATCGTGCAAAGATTTTTAAACTTCCCGCCGAGAACACAAAGTTGAATTTATGGGTATACTGGATCAATCGAGCTATAGCTCAACCGATCCCTTATTTAACCATCTCAAGAGCTCTATTGAGGATTTTTTAAACCCTCAGTCAATTTATTTCAAATTTCACCTTAAGTGTTAAATCAAGCTTTTTAAGTGCTTGATTGAGTTGTCGAGGGCCTAAAATATAGAGTTTTTGCTCCCCTTCTACAAATTTCTTTGCAACAACATTTTGTGTCATTGCACATTTTAGGTAGAATTTTTCCTTGAATATAAAATTTGACCATGTTCGATTCGCGAAATAATCCTCTATATAATGGCATATGAGTTTGACATTTTCATATTCATATGATAATTTTCATGTAATTTGTTTTAGACATAAGGATTTAATTTTTTTTTGGACATTTTCGAAGGTGTTAAATAAAAATCAATAACATAAAATATACAAAACAAAAAGCAATCAAAAAATAAATATATATTCATTTACGAGTCCTCTTCGAAATGGTACTCTTAGATTTTCAATTTATTTATAAATATGCATAACTTAGTTTTCTATGTGTATATAATGCTCATATATATATATATATATATATATGTATGTATGTATGTATGTATGTATGTATGTATATTTAAAAAAAATTCACATTTTATACTAACTTATGCCACATGAACACACACATACCTCTTAAGATGTGTGAAAATTTTCAAGGAAAAACATTTCATTTAATGGAAAATTCGCAGATTATATTACACTCAATTGTTTTTGAGAGAAAACAAAATGTTAGGATAAAAACATAATTCTCCACAAATGTTATTTTTAGTATGAATCAAAATTCACATCTCTTATATGAATTTTGAGGGTTTCAATTCGATAAAACAGTAAAATTTTGAAATTTCATCTCCACATTTGGCCCAAAAGTGTAACCCATATTGATGCATTTACCTGGATGACTTTTGTAACTTACAGAATGTATAATGAATATTTGAAAAATAATTTCTCTTAAATAGTGAATATTCGAGAAATAATTTCTCCTAAATAGTGAGGAGATAGAGGAACTGTCATATACCATTGGAAACGAATCAAGATAAACTTTCCAAACTTATATATTATTCTCCCATTTTAGCTTGATAATTGGAGTAAAAATTCATTCAGATATAAGGTATCTAAATGGGGCGAGAATAATCTAGGAAAAATATTTCTAAAATTCATGCCATATATCATTGAAAGGGTCTCAAAATATGTTTCTATGTAAATTTTTTGACAACCTTTGACGTCACTAAAAAGAATTTTCAACAATATCCTTGTTTATTATTAATAGATATAATTTGATACTCTCTTCTTGTGGCAACTAATCCCCCCATATGCATTCTCTCCATACTTATTATCAACTTCTCTCCCTGCCTACATTCTCTCCCCATTTGAAAGCAATACAAAGGGGTGCTCCCTTTATATACATTTTTCAACACTTTGTGACATATGTTTCTCTTTTTCTATCACTAAGGATTCTTTCCCCCTAATTTTGCGATCCAATATTCATATTCATATTCATAAGTTTTAATCAGTGTTGATTATGGACATATTTCTCCATAGCTCAAAACATCATATGAACATAAATAAGGTCCAATAGGGAAATTCTCCATCTAATCAACTATTATATGTATCTTTAGAATGCCTTCAATTCAAGAGAGGCCTAATTATGTTGAGGACTCAGGAGGTTTCTCCATAGAGGCTAGTTCAACCATAGGTTGTTGGATCATCATTTTTGTACCTTATATGAACCTTCTTCCTCATTCATGAATCCCTCCTCATTCTATGAAGGCTTATTCTCATGAATTTCATGTTTTCCATGATCCCTAAACACTAATATTCGATACTCAGTGAGAAATGTTTTACGCACACTAATATAATATTTTTTACTATAATTCATTCATATTTCCATCTATCTCAACGAACTCTTCAAAATAAAAAATGAGACGTTCTTATTCATACAAGTCATTATATTCCTAATTTTATTTTTTGCTTTCTTTATATTTGTTACATCGATCAAAATTTCCGACTAGGTACTCTCCAAGGTTGTAAATAATGGAAATACTTTGAAAATGTAGTGAGTACTTGATAATTCTTGGCTCAAGAGTATGATCACGTGAGTAAATATTCTTGACCTATTTCACAAATAGATGGAAATAAGGCCTAATCTTGAATGTAGTTTTTTTCTCCTACATTCCTTTGAATAACATGCACAATGGCATCGAGAACCTTGTTTAGAAGAATGAATATACTCATTCCATGGTTCACTACACAATAATTAACCCAGAAAACCAAATATTTTAAATTCATGTTAATTAATGTGAAGGAATTTCTTGTGCCATTTCTTGGAATGTGTGTTGAAGAGAAACTAACATTGATATTTGGAAGGATTAGTGAAATATATCATCTCCCTCTAATATCTGATATTGTGATATGTAAATAGCATATTCTTTGTCATTAACTATGGGAGGATCATAAATACAAAAACATTGTTGAAAATCACTTACAACATGTTCATGGATACTAGTAGGATCAACTCATCCACCATATTTGTTTTGTAGTTTTCTATAATCCCCATATTCCCCAAGTTAACCAAGAATACACCTCTTATTTCTATATTTTCTATCCTTCTATTTTCCAACTGAAAACATGTTTTGACAAATTGTATTTGATAAAACATTGAGTACATATTAAATTAATTATTGTAAGGACTGAGGAGATCCTGACCTTTGTTCCACCTTTCCCAGATCTTAAATAATATTGTAGACCTCAAATGAACTAGCCTGAAATTATCACATAATAAAAGTTTGATCAAGAAAGATAATAGATTTATTTTCCACAAAATTACATCCTCCTTCCAAAATTTTACCAAGATCCATGGTATACATTGTAAGTATCATTAGTTCAACACAAATAAGTGCAATATTTATATCTTCTTCTTTTTTTTCATTCCTCATTTAAATAAAAAATCCATTTTGTGACTTTTTTGTAAACATCATGAATGGTCATTAATAAATAAATATGGTTTGAAACATGTATTTTGTTTTATGGATTACCATAAAATCACATAAAAATGTTTCGTTATATTTCCTTAGTTTCCTCATCTCTCCTAATGCATTGCAAAGTAATCTTTGGAATCTCTTTGATATGTCCAAGAGTTTAATGATCATTAGAACTCATTGCTATTGAAACCTCCATTTTTTTTAGTGGTAACCTCATACTTGTCCAATGATTTCCCTATTTTTAGAGAGAAATCCAACCACAAGTATCTTGTGATGCTCCTCATCTTCTCTACCTATATGTTTCCTCTATTTATATTTTTTCGAGTAGGCTCTTGGGATCTCTCATGCTTCTTAAACATCCTTTGAAGATACAAAGTTCACACATATTTTTTTAATTGACGAGGTGGTCCCTAATTTTTTTCATCAAAGTTGAAGCTAGAAAAAGACCTATGTCCTGAGCATAAAAATACATCTTGGTGTATTTCCTTTGATGCCTAGTAGAGATATATTCTTCCTTTATTTTTTGAGGAGAGTGTCACACCTCCAATTTATGTAACCAAAAAAAAAATTGTTTTTATTTGCAAGCCTTCCTCTTTTCAATTTTATTCTGGAAGGATACTATACTTATGTTGGTTTCCTCAATTCATAATTATTTATCTAATTATGTTTCATTTTCCCATCTCAACTATATCCAACCTCAAATGGGATATAATAATATTAATACTGCCAACCATCATTATTTTTAAAATACCACCCAATGGTTTTGTTTATCAAAACTCCACGGTTATATCTCACCACCTTGTTTGTGTCGTAATGAACCTTGGGTCATCGACTATAATCTTTTAATAGATAGTGGGGAACCCATTCCCTTTTCACATAATAACCCTCTCGATATAATTTGATCGACTTATATGAAACAGTGAAGATGGTTCCCTATTCCCGTTTGTTTACAAAGTATGAATTACAATTTGATGTAATGTATTCGTGTGGCTAGTTGTGCGTACAGGCTCTCATGGCCATTCGTTGAATTCTGGTCAGCATTTATATTAAACCAAACTCATTTACTCAGATATCCACGTCATATGGATTAGAATGTGATTTAATTAAGTTGCGATGTGAATTCGTTATCGACGTAAGTTTGTGGACGATTTTGGGTGTAATTGTGTAGTTTGGAATGAGTCTTCTTTGATTGGCGGTCACGTGGGTTGCTCCACGCAACTCTGGAACCCTCCACGCCAGCTTACCTTGGTGTGATTGTAATTTCGATGGCACGGCCCACCTGTATTGACATTTATGATATTTCAAATAACATTAAACGCTGAACGTGTTGATTGTTCATTACGCATCCCACTATTTGATCCGTGGCTTCATCGTTAAGATCTTGCCAGGTGGACGATGTGGATCTAACGATGCGTTAGGGTTTTGTACATATAAATCTCAGTGTTATTGGTTTTCCGGTTCTTTTCTCGTCATTCTTATTCGATTGGTCTCGTAACAGTGCACTTCCGACGCCATTGAGTTCTCAGTGCATCTATCCATTGATTCTAGGCATCTCAGTGCTTCATTGAACCACGCAGGTATGTCAACTCCTGAGGTTATGAAGTGTATCTTTATTCATTTAGGGTAACGTGTATTTGTTCGAGTAGTCACTGAGATTCGGATTTGTTTGGATTGTTTACCATCGTTCCATACAAATGGATTTCTGTCTGCTACTTCGCTTAATGAAAATTTTTGTTTCTTTTTGCAGTGGGTTGGATTCCGCTGCTTCCAACGATTTGATTCATTGGTTTAAGTTTCTGGTTATTATATTGCTCTATATGCATTCTTAAGAACGAGACAGAACCATTGTGTCGTATTGATGGTCCTGGAAAAATAATCGTCTTCTCGCTTAAGCATGTCGAAAGATTTTCTGCATCCTCCGTAGGGCGACAGAGGAATGTGAATTCATTCGCTCTTTTCTTAACCTGTATAGGTAAGAATTTCTACTGTTTGTTTATACAACTATTTTATGTCTGAGACAATGTCCACTCTCCATTGTATGCTTAATTCTGTCGTTCCTCTATGTATATGCCAGGTCCTCGATAGCTTAGAGTTGCTCGAGCCTCAGGTAATTTGTTGTTCCTCATTTAACAAATTTTTGTTTTGATAGCGTTCTTTTTCATTTTAATTCGTACTCATATTGGGGTTTTTGACTCTTGCAGGTATTGACAATCGACTTCCTACTCTTTCTCTCTTGACCCACAAAAATTGTATCTCCCTTCAGCACTAATATAAATTTCTTTGATCCTTTCCAGGTCGGTACTCGTCGAACGCTGGTTTGAAGGAACTAGTTCTCCTCACCTCGTTCTTGAAACATTTTCGACAACTTAATAACTTTAATTGATGTCATTGTATAATTTTAGCCATTAAAACTTTTTCTGGGTTTCGACCCTGACTCATTTACTATTTCAATTTCGGAAATGTTTACGATTTTGACCATGTCCTCATGCCACAGTGGACTTGAATCGTTGAATTGTGTTGATTATATAACTCTGTCTGTTTCCTATTATAAATTGTGCTTATGGTTAATCTTATGTATCTTCCACAAGGAATTTCTTTACTCTTCTAGCTTGAGTTCAGGTTTATACTTAGTTATGGCATTATTGAGCGGCTACATGTATTCCCACTCAGTTGTATTTTGTTGCCATAATACTTACAGGCCATGCATAGGTTAGAATTATATGCTTGCAAATAGTGACTATGTTATTTAACAGCTTAACTGTGCTCTGCCACAGTGAATTTGGTTGTCGAAAATTTTATACTCCATCCTTTTTATTGTAGCTTTCCAGTGATTATTCTGTCCCAGCTATCATTACCATTATTATGCTAGTACTCAAATGCATTTTTGTGTATATTTATCCTATTTCTCTGGATGGTAATTTCAAAATAAAAGTGAATTAAATATTTTCTCCATTAGTGGAATATTTCCAAGTATTGTCAACTATGCTCTTTCCAGAGATTCAGTCTTGAAAGAAAAAGTACTAAATTGAAATTGATAATTGATTTTCATCATATCTCTTTAGGCTTGTGAATACCTACAAGTGATGTGCTAATATGTATGTATGTATCTGTGTCTGGAAACAATTTCGTTTGTAATATAATACTATACCTCCTGGTATCTTGTTCACATAATAGAGTCGCTTTTGGTTATGGTCTACTGTTATAAAATCTGCATGTTAAATTATTTATTTATCCTTCTTTCACATAGTGGATTTTAACTCATACTATGAGTGTAATTCATGCCAACTAAATATTAATAGACAGTCCCATGAAATTTGTTATTTGCTTCCTTCTGATGTAGAATTGCTTATTTATATGCAGACATAACTGACTACTGTAATCCTATTCATGTAAAGATAGTGTATTGTTTCCTAGAAGGTAGTCTGTAAAAGTTTTCTTTTCATTTTGATACTCAGTCTATATGACAGTTCATATAATACTACTCTCAATTGCAGTACATAATTTCTCATATAGTTCTATCTTATGTATGTATATTATTAACTCATTCTAATAATCAGAAACATGTTAAAATTAATTCACAAATTTTTCCTGTGGAGAACTATGTATCCTCAGATCTAACCCAACACTGGTTTAGAGATTCTGTTGGATTCTACTCCACAGATTTTCTTGCTTACAACTATACATAATCATGAAGGTGAATTCCTGATGATTTATTCTGTTGAATGTGGAATTCAATAATTCTAACATAAAATCAAACAATTATATGTAGCCAATTCATACCACAGAAAATAGAAACACCAATTCAATTTAATTACATACCACTCATGCAGTCGACCAACCTCCCAACCTTAGAGTTCTTCTGTCTCCCAGAACTCACCCCTGAGTTGAGATCACCTCCACCACATACCAGCCACTAATCTGTTTAGGAGCAACTTATTTAAGCTATTGTTCCCCAAAGCATGTTTCTAATTCTGCGTCCAAAATAGCAGGATGCTTTTCTTCCTGTTTGCCCAGGCTTCACATTTTAGGGACTCTTTAAAGCTGTTTTATGCTTTTCCTCAGCTTTTCCATCTTTTTACCTCTTCCCAACTACTTTCCTCGTCATTGGGGAAATTTAGATTCTTCCTCAAAAATCTAAATTAGAAATAATTCCTTTCAAGGATTTTTGAAATATTGTGGGGAAACAGTTGCCTTATCCATACTCATGGATTTAGCAAGTGATCTCATAATCTCATTTTGGTCAGTCTACACACAATCATTTTATCCATTTCCTCAAATTAAATATTTAATTACATTCACAAAATACTTATCCTTTGGGGTCCACTCCCCTTAGGATTTAAGTTCAAATGTCTAGCTTTGAAATTCAAACACATAAATTGGGGGTGTTACAGAGAGCATCTCATTATGTTTATGCGGTCATGTGCTATATTCCCATAATTTTTACATCTGTATAATTTTGTACTATACTTGAATAAGGGGTAAAAGGAATTATTATTTCTACTATTTTATGCATTAGAAACTTTGATTTTATTGCCTACAATTTTTCTTCTAGAGCTTTGGTAAGGGCGTGTATAATAATATGTGTCATAGGTTCTACAATTTCTAGCTTTATTTCTAAAGTTTTTGAATGAAAAATAATCACCAATAAATATATTTTGATACCTTCTTGAGAAGGATTGTCTTGTGGAAGTAACTCTTATGAAGTTGTTATAACTTAGATAAGACTCAACACTTTTTTAATCATTTTCTCGTATTTCACTGTTACTCTTATTGTATAGGGACCTCTTAAGGGCATCAACACATATTCTATGTGTAATATATCTTCCAAGACCTTCCTAATTTCTTCCCTTCGATTATAGTGGAGGATTTGAGTAATATTAGCATGAACTTCAATGCTTTCCTTAGTCTTATTTTTTGGTTACCTAAGGATTTCATCTTCCTTTTATGAAATCTCTCCCACATAACGAAGACCTATTTTATCATATGTTGATACTTGAATATTGAGAATATCATCCAACATTTGAGAAATTTTGAAGTTCTTGTTGTTGTCTACTTCATTTTTTAATGACACAATTTATGCTTCAATCTTCTCACAATTTTCTTATTTTTTCGTTCGGGTGGATTTTCATCACTTATTTTATTCTCTTACCCTCTTCTAGTTTAATCCCAAAATACAGGACTTGTTCAAATATTTTCTCTCTCTTTCTTTTTTTGATCAAGTTCTTCTACTAGCTTCTTATAATTCTCACCATTTTCCTTTTTCTAACTTGACATTAGTCCTTCTATATTTTCTATTTCCTTTACTTGACATATAAAGAGGTCAAATTTTGCTTCATCAATGATATGAATACTCCCTTCAATACTTTTCAAGCACTCTTTATGCCGTATATTTTAGTTTCCAATCATGACTATTTTTTCTTCAACAACCAAAAATACCATTTCAAATTATATGGTGTTAAATTCTTCAATGTCGCGTTGACTCTTTTGATTGTCTTCATATCCTTTAAAACATTTTGTATTCACGTCGATCAAGGAGATATATTTTGAGGATTTTGCGTAATCAGTTATTAACTTTTCCATCTATGTTTGTAACATCTAACATCCCATGATTAGGTTATCCATAAAAGTAGTCACAATGATACCAATTTTTTGAAATACTAATATGTGAAGTGAATCAATATTTCATTATTTTTAACTTAATTTATACTTTAAAACATTTGATGTAGATAAATAATGAAACAAATACATTTTCAAAAGAAACACTTATATAAAATTATTTTTTAAATATCTTTTAAACTTCGTTATACAAATTAAGCACCAACTTAAAAGTTTCGTAGGCACCAACCTACAAGAGATTATGTTTCCCTAGTTGAGCACCAACTCAATAAATGTAGGCACCAACTTACTAGATACATTAACCACCCCCGCCCAAGTTGAGTGCTAACTAAAGAAACTATAGGCACCAATCTATATGTTCAATTTATTCCTTGGCTCAACCATTAATTACTCCTAGTCCTCAACAACTTCTTTAGTCAGTTGTTATCTAACCATGCAACACTTAGGTTTGCACCTTCAAACTTAATAACAAATGTTTGACCTATACACCTTAATTTTTTTCGCTTCAACTAGGCTTCCGAACTTGGACCTTGAGACTTGATTTCCTACATATGAGTTCTTTTTATTTTATCATAAAGAGGTCTACCCATCTATCACTTTAACTTCCGCAACTCTTTTTTTCCATTTTTCAACTATAATTGATTCAGCTTATTATATGTTCAAAGAGAAGGTCTTCCCACCTACCAGCATGTGTTAATCATTATATATATATATATATATATATATATATATATATATATATATATATATAAATATTTTCTAAACAAGGATTTTCAATAGATTTGTTGCCAAATATGATTATATAACATTTGTGGTTTCTTCCTGCGGCCTATCAATATTTGCACTAAACACCAAGCTTATGTAGCCCACATTCCTACAATAAAAAATTTCCATGATATCTTTATTCTTACAATACCTTTGTCCACAACAGAGATCAACCATATCATCATGTTAACATCACAACTATTTCAACTAAAAAATCCCTTAAAACTACCTTTTCTAACCAAACTTGGCCCTCCAAAGTTCCTTAAAATTGTTCTCCAATACATTTTAGCCACCTCTAAAATCAGACGAAAACTTTATATATAAGATGACTACAACATTGGCCACAAACGAAACTTGAATTTAGAATTCAAAAAAATAGAAAAAAACAATCCAAATAGAACTTAAATCAACATCTAATTTACCAAAACCTATCCTACAAACCAAACCTAATTTTTTTCTCTAAAACACCAATACTCAACCTTCAAACTAGGCCTGGACTTAGCTTTCAAATGCCAGAATTTGACCCCCACAATAAACTTGAAACTTAGCCTCAATAGTGTTGAAGAATATAGCTATGGTCAGTCTTCATAATCCTTGATGTGTTTATGATACTATGTAAAAACAAGAAAGGAAATTTAATAAATAATTGAATATAAAAACAATAATTTGAGCAGGTGTTTGCATAAAAAATAGGATAGGAAGAAAATGGAAATAAATACACTTACGAGGAGCTACTAAACACTATTATTTATGGGTTCTTTAACACTTTGAAAATATGATTAAACAAGTAAATGTGCAAACTTAATAGAATTTAATTTACAAAGAGACATGATTTAATTTAAAAAAACCATGTCTACTAGGTATCCTGGGTATAAAATAAATTTCAAACTTTTCATTTTATATATTCACTTATCACTCACACATCTCTCTCTCTCTCTCTCTCTTACACACGTGATATCACATCTTGTAATTTTTTAAACCTTGTGATCTCTACTATCGTTTCATGATTATTGGTTGAATTTTTTAAGTGTGATTTCTTGATGGAGATAAAATAAATATAATATATATTCACAAGTAATTACTATATTTTTGAAATAGTGCTTGCATCCCTTTCACTCTATTCTTCAACATGGTATCAAATCTTTGGTGAAGCAAGGAAGTTCAAGATCACATGTAATCCTATGAAAGGAATTGAGATGATCTCTTCCATCCAAAGATAATGATTGATGGAACATGTTAAAAAGAAGGCTATTATAATAACACATTATAGGTATATTTTATCTCATGTGATTTTTCTCTCACAAAATATGAAGGACTTGTGTCAAAGGGAGAAATTCAAAAAAATTATTTCCTCTCGGATAAGTCTTAGAGCCTCAGACTAGCTTCATAGAGAGTAGTTCTATGAGTTAAGAATTATGGATTTTGATTAACATTGTTAAGCGAGGTAGTTGATATGGTGAAAGGCTACACTAATAGAGAGATCATCCAAAACTACCAAAACAAGATACGTCTTAGTGAGAGAGAGAACGTCCAGTCAAGATAAAAAGGAAAATATTATGGAGGCATGCTCAATAAAATGGTTGGTGTAGCAACATGGTTTAGTTGGTCATGGAAAAGTTATTTATGTTTTAGTATTTGTCTCAAATAGTGGAGCACAATTGCAGAATCAAATCATACAGAGAGTGATGAAGATAGAAAGAGGTCATAAATTTCTTGTTTTATTTTATGCTTCATTATGACTCAGAGAATAAAGCACACATCTGTGACACTGTATATTTCAATGGAAAAGTATATTTCTGTTGGATTGGCATGTTGAGAAGTAGTATGTATTTAGAGGATGATTACATGATTGCATTGATCCAATGTAGGTGAAAATCATGATGGTAGGTCAAAGCACCATTACATTTCAATACCAAGAAATTATACAGGAATAAGGAAAGTGGATTGGGTATTACTCTAGAGTATATATATTTATTTGAAAAGCCTTTCTCATTGGGTGAAGCCTATATATATACACTTTAGGGATAATTTTGTAATTTTTTAGAATGTCTCTCTCATTGAGAGGGAGTGTTGATGAGATAACATCGAGGATATAAATTCTTCTTGTGTCAAGCATATTGAACATAATTAGAAAGAATGCCTCTAGAGGCCCATAACTACTCATATAGTGTTTGGAATCTAAGGATTCACCATGCGTCAAGTATGGAACCATGAATAATTTCTTTCCCATGTATTAGAGAGATAATAAGTATGGTGACTAGTTGATCGTAATGATGTGCCATGCATTAGGAGTACTGACCAAAATTATAGTGTAAATGGATCATTTCAGAGGTATTAAGCAGAATCATGGTAACATGTTCATGTTATTCATTTACCATGTGTCAAATATGTTTTGAACATATTATCGTAATTTTTTGATGTTATCGATGTATCATGTGCCACAATTATTGACTCAAATATTGTACTTATATTTGTTATAACATTTTCTTAGAGCAAATATCTGTCAACAAATATTTTTTCTTCTGTCTCATAATTATGTAAAATTTGGAAGTATATGTGAGGACACTATAACAATAATAAAATTTTGATGTTTGATTACCTATTATAGATATCAAGTAACTCAAAATTAACCATAGCCTTAGAGTCTATCTGAAGGTCAAGAGTATTCTAAATAACCTTGGAATACTAGTTATTTTGGTGACTAATATTGTTGTGAATTAATTAATGTCTCTGGAAGGGCGATTCATTGGAGGATATTGTTATTATTATAAAGAATACAAATTTATTTGTTAAAGGTAAAGGAACTTGAAGTTACCATGAGGATATCATAGCACGAAAGAATTTTTAACATCATTACAGCTTTATTTTCTGGAATGAGTTTTATGCATAATCACTGCAATCCTGTTTGAAGTATGTTGAGATGATATCTTATCATCATAAGAGAATATTAGTCATAAGTTTTACGAATTGCATGATAATATTCTAATATACACAGATCTGTCAACAGAGTGAGAATAAATGGAAGAATACTGCAAATACTATGACAAAAAGGATATGTTCCCAAATCAATATTTGAAGATATGATCTTAAGAAGGAACATGAAGATATTTTTTTTTGAAATATTCTTGTCTATTACTAGAGATGAAGAATAGGATATTCTTCAAGTAAGAGGGAGTTCATATTTTTCTCTAGTTATGAAGACTTTGAATAAGTCCCATAATTTAAGAATGCCCTTAAGGACTCATGTTGAGAAACTATGATATGTTATACCAAAGAAGAGGAAGATGATTAATGTCAGCATAAGAGGGAGTCAAAATTATCATTTTACAATATGTATTAGATTGAAAATGAGTTCACCATTGAATGTGATCTTGGATTCACGAAGCCTAATGAAAAATTATTTCCAAAAATTTGATGATGAAAGGAAAATTATTGGTTCTTTAATGAACTTGGTATGAATATTTCCTTTGTATTGAATACATTAAATTAGATGAAGCCAAAGTATGATCACCATATACTCTTGTTTTATTGCTAATTATTTTTTTAATTATGTGACAAAAAGTTAGATTAGTCCATGTAAATATTGTAACTCTAATTGTGTTGAATGTGTCATTGATGGAAAGAGTAGGAAACAATATTTTGTGGTACTTATTGCTACTGAAGATAAATATATAGAATCCTATGCAGTTTCTTTGGAAGTATTTTGGCTTTGGAAATTACTTTTCAAAAGTTTTCAGCAAGTGTTGGAATCAACCATGATAATTTTTTACAGTCAAAGATGCATGGTAGGTTGAAACATATTGAGAAAAAATACCACTACATTTTATATGTTACAGAAGTGAGAAGTGAGGATTCATTATATCTTCATGTATCAGTAAATGACTAAAGTTTCTCAAAAAAAAGTTATCTCAATTTATGTTTTTATACTTTAGATACAAGCTAGAATTAATCCAAAAATTGTCTATCAATGACAGGGAACATTGATGTGACATTAATATGGGAATTTATCAAACTATTACTTACCATATGAAATTGGCTCGGAATGTTGATGGATGGAGAATAGGGGTATGGTTCAGATTATTTGTCACAACAAAATCATGGCCCAAACTATTGATGGATGGGAAAAAGTAATATGGATTGGACTATTGGTGACCACGGGAGCTTGGCCTAGACTTGATAGATGGAAAAAAAGGTGTGTGGCTCAGGCTGTTGGTGATAACCTGGGTTTAGCCCAAATAATTGATGGGTGGGTAATGGGGGTATGGCTTGGTCTATTGGTGATAACAGGAGCTTGACCCGAAATATTGATAGATGTACAATATGGGTATGTCTCAAACTATTGGTGACAACAAGAGCATGACCTACAATATTAGTGAGATAAAATGAGGGATGATAATTCTCGAAAGGAATTTTCTTTGAAGCCTAAAAATTATGGTGTGGGTGTCTCTTGAACATAATGTATTAGAGAACGGGCTTTGGATTTGGGAAAAATTTTTCCCTAGGGTTTGACGATGAGGGATGAGAAAGTTGAATTAGTAAGAGTACTATGATGCAGACACCCACAGGATCATGGTGACTAGTTTAGTAACTATTGTTAGGAGATTGATGATGATGTTGTTGTAGGTCAAGGGTATTTACCTAGATAAATATGTTAATGATGAGATTTAATTTTTCTTAGATTGATCTTGTATACAGAAAACATCTAGACAGGAAACTTTCAATGTCATTTATATTGACCAGGATTAGGATTTTATCCTTATGCCAAGTATATTGACCAAAATTATGAATAATGGTCTAATGAACTAACATTCTCTCTATTAAGTAATATGACCAGAATTAGGGATTTATCCCTGAGTCAAGTGATCTAACCATATTAGAAAAAATGGTCTAGAAGAGGCTATTTAGTTGGAGCCTCCCAACCTCTTTCTCGAATTTCTTTGTATAGAGAGTGTATTTTCACATCCAGTCCCTATATGATGCTATTTGGACTTTAACATAGACTATGTGCACTAATAATGTGATGGTTAACAAGGACTAATATGGATACAATGAAGTTAATTCACCAACTAGGTCATGATGAATATTTGATATTGATGTTTGTACCATAGGAACTATGTGGATGCCATGATTTTTATATGTCAAGAGGGTTGAACTAGATTATTGTCATGTTGGAAAAGTTATTTTTTGTTTTATAGAGATATTGATTTAGTCTTCTTAAGAAAACTTTTCAATTTGTTGACACCTTGTTCTAGAGATTATGAATACCTCCCTAGGTAAGAGGGAGTGTTGAAGAATATATCTATGGTCAATATTCATAATCCCCGATGTATTTATAATAATATGTAAAAAATTAAATGAAATTAAAATAAACGAAATCAACAAATCCACCTAAAATTATAATCCTTGAAAACATCTCATACCCACGTAAATAAAATATTTAACATATGTTACTTCGCACCATAATTTAAGGAAATATTTTGGTAAAAAAATGGATGGACACTATATGTAAATATATATACTTATTAGGAGTTATCTCCCACCATTATTTACTTTCTTTTAACACTTTAATATGTATGAGTAAAAATGTAAATGTGCATAATTACTAGAAATTAAGACATGAGATAATTTACAAAGAGACATGTATCTTGGGTATCTTGGGTAACAAATAAACTTAAAACTTTCGATTTTATAGATTCACTTGTCACCCACACATCTCTCTCTCTCTCTCATACCCATGTGATATCAGATATCCTAAGTTTTTCAACATTATGACATCTACTTTCCATTCATCGTTATTGGTTGAATTTTTGAAGTGTGATTTATTAATAAAGGTAAAATAACTATAATATATATTTCAAGTAATTACCATAGTTTATAAATATTTCTTGTATCCATTTCTCTCTATTATTCAGCAAATAGGAATTGTTTTTTTCCTTCAATAGAGCTAAATGTTTCCTTCAATAGGCTTGACGCAAAAAATCTAGAACAACTATATAACTTTCCTTCTAACTAGGACCCAAAAATCCTCCCAAAGAGTGTCAAAAAACCTTCAAAAAGTGTGTAAAAAACCATTCCCACAAAAAAAATCTTCAAATACACTTCACTTCACATGGTTCATGAGGTATGAACCTCAAATTTTCTCCTCTTCTTTCCTAGACTCACCTGAATTGGATTGATAAAGTGAGTACTCGATACCTCCACCTAAATCCTATATATAGTGTGTTTTACCCCTGAAATTATGTCCAAAATTCCCACTAGTTGGGTGCACTTGTCCACTGGCTCGACTAACTTGGGAATGTAACATAACATATAATGAATCTTTAGTAGATCACTTCTCCTAAATCATGAGGAGTTAGAGAGACTGACATTTACTATTGTAAATGTAGAAATTATCCAAAGGGATACAATCTAATCTTGTAATGTACTAATAAAAAATACGAAATCCTTATCAAATCAATCCCACAATCACGTAACAAGTAAGAGAAAGAAATTATCAATCACAAAATAAAATATATATTTTGGGAATGCAACTTATCAAAACCCCTCTATCGGTATATTGTATAAAGTATGGAATAGAAAACAATACAATGATTTTTCCGCACTGAAAAAATATGCACTTTGTTGACTCTCTCACTCTTATCTAGGTAGAATTAGTCAAATAATTAACCAATTCTTAGCTTTTTTCTGACCATCCTTGCTCAAACATTCTTGGAAGAATTTTGGCTCTATTAAATAGGAGATTCCAGAGAAATGCTTGTGTAATTTATCCAAGGGTTCTTGATGACTCTATACACGAACTGTACAATTTTCTAAATATACAATGTTAGTTATCTTCCTTTTAACCTCAAATTGAACTGGGTCTTCCTTAGAACTAAAATGAAACAACTATTTATAGTGAATTATCAATTAACTTATTAATCGCTACTTGTGAATTAAATCATATTTAATTCACTTGGCCTATCATTGGCTCATCTCTCTTTTATCACTAGCTAAACTAATCTTAACTCAATTAATTGAGTTATCTAATTACAACTATCAAATAACTATAACTGGACCTGATCAAGAGCTCAAATCTGAGCTTGGGAAAAAGCTCAAAAATGAAAGTGCTCAAATTGATTGGAACTTGAGTGACCGACTAGGCCTCTGCGATACGATCCCAATGTTGCAAATGGCACTGAAAACCGATACCATATCAGAAAGATATTCAAGTTTGAAATTTCTCAATTTCAGGTGAAAAGTTAGTTTAACTTGGTTTGACCTTGATTAAAAAAAATATTAAAAAGATAATATTTCGAGAATATTCCTTGGAATATTCTGGGATATTCTGTAGAATATTCCATGGAATATATTGTTTGAGCCAATCATTTCATGACAAGTGTCCTTCTGCAATTAGTTGGGTAATTGACTTTTTGATGGCGGACCAATCAGAGGCCACCATGTGGCAGGCCGAGAGGTTTCCACGTAGCCCCCACATCACAATGGAAATGGCGTGTATTAAAATTTTTGCTTGTATGGTGAATCGAGCCCACAACCTGCAGTTCACTGGAGCAATGCTTTACCATTGGCCCAAGGGCTTACGTCTTGTTATATATGTGACCAAACTCATATTTGAATTTTATAATATGTTTGGGCAGGGCATGAAGGGGGCCAACCCCCCATTCAAATGACCGCACCCACTGTGACTAGAGGGCCTAAACCTTATCCGCCCAAGCAGCAATGGTTATCCAAATATTTGCATGTGAATGCGGGATATATGAAACCGTAAAATTTAATGTTTCTCCCAAATTTAGCACTATTTCCCCTAAATTAAGGCGGAACTCCAAGTTTAGCTGCAGTTAACTACAGTTGGCCCACAATTAGTGGGATTTTTGCCTAACATTGGGCAAAAGACTGTTTGGGCCATAAATTTCACATGGGAGATCATTTTGGAGTGAATTATTTTTTGATTTTGGGTCTCTTCAACCTTTTGAACTCATTGGAATAGGTTTCACAGTCAACAGAGGTCGTTTTCAGGTGTTTTTGCTTCAGGAAATTTCCAGGAGCCACCAGGGCCTTATCAGTTTGGGAGCTACATTGGGATGTGTGCAACCATTGAATGTGAAACTAAGGTCATTTATGTCTGTATTCTGAGTTCTGAGTCCATTTACATAGCTCTTTTTCTTGTTGAGGCATTCTTCACCTCGAATTTCTTAAGGGAAGCTTTCAAGGCCACCAGGGCCATTCCAGTGCTTCAGTTGTTTGGGGGCTGTATTCATCTGTTTTTGGTGATTCAAAAGCCTACTTATGCTATCTTCGAAATTTTGAGTCCATTGGTAGAGGTTTCATAACCATTGGAGGTCATCTTCACCTTGAATTTCTTCATATAATTTTAAAGGGCCACTAGGGCCATTTGAAGAAAGTATTGTTTAAGGTGCAATTTCACTGTTTAGTGGTTGGGGAAGAGAATTCTTAGCTATTTCCTATCTTATGATTCTATTTTTATAGTCATATTTTCCATTAGAGGGACTTATTTACTTGTATTAGCTTTTGCAGCATTCTTAATACAAGAGGACAAGCCCATTTTGGGAGCCTTGGTCCAGCAGATGTAGCCGAGGAGGGGTGAACTGCTTCATCATCTTTGTGTCATTATTTTATGAAGATATCATGTTAAAAATATATGATATAATGTGTTAAACAAAAAATTTAAGTAACTTGATTTCACACATAAACACCTAAACAATTGCTCAAACTTATTTGTTTTATTCCGCAAGACATCAAGCTTCAAGCATGAGTATTTTAAGAGTTAACCTTGGAGTTGTTTGAACATTTAGAATTATTGGAAATGGATACCTTGCACCCTTTATTCAAGTACATTCCATTCCCATATCAGGACCCCATAAAATCATGGGAGAACTCTACATGCCTCCTCTATCACCTCCAACTCAAATTTCCTAAGATAACTAAGTCTTCCTCACTTATTTAACTAATACAAGTTGTCATGAGATGAAATTACAATTTCTCTTCCAAGTAAATTAAGGGACAATTAAACCAGAACCACCCTTTGGGTGCCATTTCTTAGTGCCATTTCAACGTTGCCTCTCAGAAAAAAAGGGATTATCTTCTACTGTGATCATGTCTCTATGAAACTAGAAATTTCTTCTTTTCATCACCTTTGTTAAGACATCTACATCCTTCTCCTCCCTCGGAATGTACTCTAATGACATAATATTCCTCTACACATAATCTCCCAGACAGTGATACCGAATATCAATATGCTTTCACTTGTCATGAAAAGGTAGTTTAACCGAGAGTTTGAAACAACTATGGTTATCATAATGTATCACCTTTGGATCCATCTGTCGACCAAACAAACTGAGAATTACCTTCCTCATCCACATGGCTTCACATGCTTCTTGACTAGCCACCATGTACTCTACCTCTAATAAACTAATTGCAATTGATCTATGTTTCCTATTATAAGACTTCATTGACAAATAACAACAAACACAACAAGATTGATTCTTGCACCATTGGAAAGGTATCTATGTGTAGAACATAAAAGAAAATGGGAATTTCTGAAAATGAGAAAATTGTATACATTATCGCCAACCCTCTATCTAGGGGGTGTTTTCATACTTTAGAAAAAACCTAGGTATGATGTACAATATATCGCTTAATAAGAGGGAGCGTTGATGTTTTTGCAGCATCACCCAGACATTCCTCCATGGGTTCATGTTGATTTGACTAGTAGAGAATGATACATTCACCCAGATTCCCATGTTGATTTGTTTAGGCGTGAATCAGTTGGGGCATTCTTTCTCCCCTGGGACCTTGCTAGTTTGGCTAGGGGTGAATGGCCCATGGTACTCAGATTACTTACTAAGGGATGGACTGATATTTTTTCCATAGAGCACACTCAATTTTCTTATCTAAGCAAAAAATTTCCCTTTAATGGAATAAACAATTCTATTTTAATGTTGATTTGTAAAGTAGGCTCCATAGGAGGTTCCTCTTTATGTGTCTTCACTCAACATTAGAGCTCTAAATAAATATACAAGCTTATGAGGAGACAAATAATCAACATAGTAAGCTCAATTAATCTTTTCTAGTAAAGGAGAAATTCAACTAAGGAGAAATATGTTTGTTGGAGATCATATTCATCATTTTACTTTTTCCTTTGGAGGTTACTTGTGTGATTATTTTACTCAGTTTGACAAACCTTGACCACAATCGCATGTGTGAGGTTTTGAAATAGATTTTAACAAAAAAATTTACCACAATTTGATGATCCATGTGTGTGAGTTAAACTATAGTTTTGACCGACTATACATGCGATTTTGACTGCAGTCCAAGTTCGACTTTAGGGTCGAGATAAACAAAAGGGATGAATTTTAATGCAAGATTTTGACCATTGTTGACTTCTTATTTTTGACTAGTTTGAGAAGCATTGACCACGAATAGTTTGACAAGTTTAATTGGTGATTTGATTTTTAATATTCGCCTAGATATCTAGAGGAAAACTTTCGTTTTAAACCTTACTTCAAATATATTTTCTCCTCAAGAAAAGATTGTTATTTTTTCGCCAAAGGTTGTATTTCTGAGGGTAAAAATATTATGTCTACTACGCATGGCTATATTTCTATGACCTTCACTATTTCTGTCGCATTTGCAATTAGAATTTTCTATGTGTAATTATTCAATGATAACATTTTCATGAGAATTTTTTTTTGAAAATCGTTAGAAAATAATTATCCAATTAGAAAATTGTATTATACTGCAAATGCCATAGAATTTCAACAATATTATTATTGTGATGATGAGTATTGAGATACTTCATTAGATTATCATTTAAATCACATCAACAATTTTTTATAATGATTACCATGATTATTCATCTTCATGATGTAGTTGATATTATATGTGCTTGTCAATTAACATGCATATTGGTGTGGTGATTCTCTTTATTATTGGTGATGATATTCCATGAAGCATTAATATGGTTACCAATGACTATGTAACATTTGTGCTCATGGAGACGATGTCATGCTTTTTCATTTTGATGATATAGTGGAAGCCCATTCTTTATGTACTTCATGTTATGATATCATTTGTTGATGATGATAATGTTACAAATACGTTGGTATTTTGAAAAAAAATCTATAACAGTTTAAGAAATTAATGCAAATCATAACGAAATGAAAGCAAGGATCAACTCCAAGATAAATTTTGTAAAAGTGAGAAAGAGAAATGTTTTGATCCTCACATTTTCCTTATTATTCACTCTTGGAAAATTTTACTAAAGGCCAATTTCACACTTGCATCATGCTAAAGGAAAAATGGCAGATTTTGGCAAGATGTTAAATTGAGATGGATTAAGAAAGATAGCCTTTCCGAGTAGTGATTATGTTTGGATGATGATGAAATGTTATCTGATATGGTCATCGCTATGATAGAACTTTTTACATGATATTTATGTACTTTGTTGAGAAAAACCATAAGCTTCTCTCTTGTGGTTTGTATAGGTGAAGTGGTCGGGAGTTTGTAAATAACTAATATGTGATTAATCTAAATTTTAAGATGGTTTCTTGCGCATTTTAAAGGAAAATATGTGGGATGCATGTATGAAGTATGACCACAATGGCTAGAGAATGGATTTTTTAGTAAGATATCTTCAGAGTGGGACACAACTTCCAATTACACTTATGATTATGAGAAGATAAAACTCGTGGTAAGATATTTTCTTGTGCGAGTCCCATTTCTAAATATGATCATGGTAGCAAGCAATAATGGTTGTAGTATGAAATCTACATGCACAAATCCCATGGGGATTTGTAACCTATAATTCTAGGAGTCTCTCCACCACACACAGGTTTACCAACAAATAATCTAATCTATGAAAATCCTTTGAGATCTATTTGAGCCAATTTTAGAATGTACCACGTTTGGCTGATCAACATAAGTGAAAGTTCTAGCAAGATTCCTACATCCCATGGCCAATGGGTATCAAAATGGGTTATCCATTGAGAAAAGGGCCCTATATTCCTTCCTCATTCTTCTCTACTTGAGTTTTATCCTTGCTTAAGGGATAACATGTGAAGGGATTTGCATATAGAACAAACAAACCTTGTAGTAACTTTTACACCGACTTTCTTATTAATTGATCATTGATTCATGGGATCTTATGAAAGAATTTGTGAGATCAGAGATATAATTGTTTAAATAATTGAACTTCAACTACATAATAATTACTTTCATTTCTAGTTATCTATATTAATATTATAAGTGAATGATTTCTAGGTATCTATATTAATATTATAAGTGTACATTCCTTACAAATCCATGCCATGAGCATTTACTATACTTTTATACTCTTGACTTAGAGCCCTATTTTGCAAGGTTGTATATTGTCTTATATACTGTTGAAGTGCTGTTAAATAACATTCTAATGGGCATTCATCTTTGCAGTTCCTAATTTGTCTATGCCTTTCTTTTTAAATCTAATCCTTGTAATAAAATATAATTCTTACGAAAGAGGTATTTGTGACTATTTTACTAAGGAACATGTATTTGGTACATCATAATCATAACCTAACCCCAATGTCATAACCTAACCCAAACGTAGGATCATCTCCTTGATACAACGATTAAGACGAGGGCTTGACATTGACATTGAAGAAGATTTGGAACCGAACAATACAACGCTTCAGCTCTAAAACATTTTGAAAACTAAATTCCTTGCATAGATACCTCTGGCAACTGTGGAAAACGCGTGGTAGTAGGTGGAAATGGTTGTTGAAAAGGGAATCCTACTTTTCGCATTCAACTTTTAAATTTGAATTGATATTTCTTTTATTTCTCTTCATGGAAATGGAGAAGCCATGTTTAAAGTGGAAAACCACCATTCTGCATTTACGTGATGGATTAGAGAAAAAGGTTACCTTTAATTAGCTCTTCAACTTTACTTTATTTCGCTCTTTGCCGAAACAAATTGTTGGCCAAGACAGAGCTGTCGAATCTTTCAGCCCCAACTTCCCTGTTCCAGTCGTCAGACTCTATTCAAAAGTCCGACAAATGATTGAAGTCAGGGGGGAACGAATTACCTGTCCGTCTGTGTGGTCCCCTCCCCTCACGAGGTGGCGCTGGCGTTCGTTTATACCTTAACAGGGTCTTCGTAAATATTACATATCCGATACCCTGCGAGTGTGCGAATGCCAGCCCTGACGAAACACACTGTCTTAACACTCAGCATTTCATTAGTGGGTTTCGGTCGCGATTTGTAAGTTCTGTGTACAATTCAATGCAGGGTCATGGGTTTGGATTAAGGCGATCAATATGCATGCACTTCCGAGAAGACGTTCACTCCTTTATAAGTACCCCATTCCTTTGAATGTTTCACCGCCCAAGTCTTGTAGCTCTCTGAGTCCTCTTTTTTCCACATCGCGAATGAATTTTTCCTTCCCCTCACTAAATCCATCAGATACCATATTTTTCATTTGCTAACACTGTAATTCGGTCTTTCACTGTCATATCGTTTGTTGCTAACACCGAGTTTTCTTATAATGGCGCTCTTGATTATGATCTCAACTCCTGATCATTGCAGGCCGTAGTAACGCCAGGTTGCTCATGAAGAACAACCTGCTGATCGACCCTAACACCCTTTCCGCTATCCACCCCAATACAAATGCGCCTTACTTGCACACTGCCAACGGTCATATGGAGAAGGATGCGGTGGATTGCGGCGACGAGATGATAAGCACTTCGTCCGCAAAGAGTGCCACCAACGAAAAGTCGCCATCGTTCAGGTTGAGCCCGAGCGTCCCACTGAACTATGAAGGAGAATCGTCTGCGTCGAACAAGGCTATCGATGTCAATTTCTTGGTGACCGAACGACAGCTCTCCACATCCACTAATGGCCCTCGAACCGGTCACACGCAAATGATGCGGCCTAATTCTTGAAACCAGAAACGTCGACAAATCCCATCACAGCAATGGAGATGAAGACCTTTCAGCCAAAAAAGAGCAACGAGCGCAAATTGGATTCTACTCAAGCCCGGGTGTCGGCAATCGATTGTTTTGAACGTAGTAAAGAATATTAGGGTAGAGTCCGCAGCCAACAAACAACGTTACATATATATTTAACAAATAACAGATTCCAAGTTTAGATACAGAGATACTGTATGACTAATAAGCATTATTAGAAATCATCTTCATATTTAAAACTAGTATATATTTATCTTATGTAAGAATATAGTATGAGAAAAAAAATGTATTTTTAGATTCCAATAATCTGTAATGATTATATATACAATGTGTATTTTTAAATGTTTAAATGGTATTGCTATATGCTTTATAGATTAGATAATTTAGATTTGTTCAAGAGATTTATTTTGTTTAATATTAGGAAATATTTAGAGAATATATATCTAAAAGAGACCAAAGTGTAAAACTAGTGAGACTATTTCAATTTTTTTTCGAGACTACTTCAATTTTGTTTTTCAAATTGAACTATTTCAAAAGTTTTTCACCATAAATTTTTTTTCAACTACTTTATATTTTATATATATATTTCAAAAAGTTTTAAATATAATTTTTTTTCAGCTATTTTAATATATATATATATATATATATTAATTTTTAAAAGAATATATATAGTTGGTATTAAAAAAATATGTATTGAGATATTTTATCAACATTATTTTTTTTCTCTAAATAATTTTACATAAGAAAAATACAATTAGATTTTGTATATGCTTAAGGTACTTATACTAGAATAACTACTTTCACACATAAGTAATAAAAATTTCTCAAGACAAAATTATATTTACTAATTGAGCTTTCTTTTTTCATTTTTCCTTTTCTAAGAATTTTACCAACCCTCAATACGTGAATATTAATTAATCCCGAATATTAAACTATTTTAACTATCCACACAAAATAATGCTTTCATTATTATGAACATTTCTAAATGTCACATATTAATTTTATATTAAAAACTAAATGAATTATCCTATCTAAAAGAATTAAAACCATAAATTTCGAAAAACAATTTTGAAAAGTATAAGTTTGGTATATCTTACTTTGAGTTTTTTGTACTTTTAATTACTTTACCTTATTTTAGAATTGATATAAAATTATATTATGCAAAATGTGTTTTAGTAGGGGCTCCACAAAATTTTCCGTACTATATTTAAAAGTTATACAAAAAGTTCGATCGAACATTTGATTAAAAAGTTCGTACGAACTATTAAGTTGTTAGACTTAACGAGTCAGCTTTGCAAAACATAGTTCGGCTAAACTTTTAATTGAATTAGATAATGTGGAAGATGAATTATTTTATTTATAATTGATAGTGAGTAAAAATATTCATACCATATTAAGTTGTAATATCAACAACAAATCTAATGAATATAGTAAGAATGAGATTATTGGTATTTTATAATTATTTTAGTTAAAAGTAGTTAAATATGTAATAAAAGTGACGGGGAATAACAACTCTACAAGATGAGCGCATGCTCACTTTCACGCGTTTCCCTTAACCTAGCAGAAATTCTATCATCGGTTATCCCTCTCACGCGAGGCCTCTGCTCTGTCATGGCCTCTCTCGAATGCCGCTACGGAGGGCTTTATCGAACAAGTCGCATGCAGATGCATGTTTTTCAGCATTGGTCAAATCCCTTGTACTCAAAGAACTTGCCCGTGCTCGTCCAAGTTTGTTAAGAAATTAGATGGGTCGCAAGAGGTCGATCTCCCTCCTACACTTCATCAAATGGCTCGCACTCTCTTTTAGCCGAACGGGGGCTCATATGTCAGCTCACTAGCCCTTATGGCCTTCTCCGAAAAGAGTTCAACGATGGATCGAAAGAAACTGCAGGTACAAAGTAAATGGTAAAATCTCCATTCTTTTTTTGTGGAAAAGGTTATTACACTTTCCATTTCAAATCTAGAGCTGGACAAGGACTTAATATTTAGAAATGGCCCATATTTCATGGACTCTCATGGCTTGTATCTAAAACAAATGGACTCAGGACTTCGAGTCCCGAGCCGGGATGTCCCTAATGCGCCTCTGCCTGCTCAACTTCCGCATCTCCCGCTCCCATCGCCGGGGAGATGACTCTGCTCGAGCCATCCACAATGCCGTATGGAAAATACATTGGTCTGAGTGAGCCCAAGGATAATATGCAAGCGTAGTGCGCGTATATGTGTTGAATTTAATCTCGCAAGGGCCTTCCAGAAAGCAAGAAAACTAAAGGTGGATGAATAGATGCACATTCACAACTCGATTAGGAACAAATTCCCTTTAAATGCAAGGTATGTCACGAATATGGACATTTTGACAATCGTTGTTCTAAAATAGTTAATGATGAACCCGTCTCAATTCGAGGAACAATGGGAAACTATAAAAGAAGAAGAAGACTCGTATCCGGCTCGAAAGGTAACTATGAAGAGGCTCCTCTCAAATCTACCCTCCCAAACCAAATCCCCCTCGAGTGCACCCAAAGCTTCCTCCTCAGCCGTCCCTCCTCCCTCCTCTTCTCTAGGCCCTCCCATCTTTCCCACCCCTGGGGCCGCCCTCCGATTCTCCCCCGATCTCTTAAAAACTCCCTTTCGGGGCGTCCTCTCTCTCCCCCGAAAATGACCCCCCTCGATCCCCCCCCATCCTTTTTTCCCTTTCTCTGATCCTCTCCCTCCCATTCTCCCGATCACCCCGAACTACCGAAGCTCCTCGAAAGAGCATGGAGTCAATCAAGAGTCTCAAAAAAAAGGACCCGGGTAGGAAATGAAGAAAACAACAAAGAGATGAAAATGCTCAAAAAGATATTGCCATGGGAACTCAAGATCCCATAGAAAATTATATATTGGGTCAAAACAAAGAAAGAAACAACACATAAGGAGAAAGGGGGACGAGAATCTCTCCGAAACCTAAATACTCAATGATGAAAGTTATATCATGGAATTGTAGGGGGACTCAGGCACCCTCTAAAAAAATTTTCCCCGAAAGATCTTACAGACTCATGAGAAGCCAGTGAATTGTAATGATTCAGAAACTAAGCAAAGACTCGCAAGAGATGACAAGAATTATAGACTACCGAGAATTATGAGGGACACATATGTGAAGCAAGAGGAGCTTCGTGGAATCACCACCATGTGGAACAAAAATGTTTGGACATGCACATCCAATACTAACTAATCAATCACTGATCAAAGTCATATTAGAAAAGCAAGCAGAGCACAAACAAATAGTTATTTATACACATTTATACACCAAACCATTTCGTAGCAAAGATGCAGTCATGGGCACCATACAAGAAGACATCCAAGTCGAAGATACCGTAAATATCATCCTTTGGGGAGAACCCTCAATATTATATTACACTCCAATGAAAAAAAGAGGGGGACATGTTTACACATGATCCTTATAGAGCAAAGCCGGAAGACATCATGCAAGAGTGCGATTTAGTTGATATCATCCCAAGAAATCGAAGGTATACTGGGAACAACCGCAGTCTGGGCAAAGATAACATAATGGAGTGCCTTGATAGAATTCTAGTAAACACTACATTCCTCTCTGAGTTTTACACTCGCTCATGCCGCAATCTCGCCTTATTTATCTTACAATCACTACCCCATCAAGATTGCTCTTGAAGCACATTGTCCTTTGGGGGCCATTGCCTTTTAAATATAACTATCTATGGTGCAAGAATCCAATTGTGGATCGGATTGTTAAAAACATGACCTAACAAAGATCACATAGAAGGATCACCGGGTTCATTTGGGAATTCAAATTGAAAAAATACAAAACATGACTTAGAAGAGAATTGACGAAGCAAAGCATTACAAAGAACTAGAAAATGCCAAAGCCGAGCTAAAAAAATAAATTGAAAGAAAATCACAGGAAAATAGAGGAGAACGGCTCGTCCCATGAGGATAAAGAATTAGAAAGTTATTTATATTATCAGCTTGTACCCAGGGTTAATAGAGAAGAAGAACAAAAGTGGAGAATTAAGTCAAGATAGCTTTGGCTTCAAGGAGGAGATAAAAATTCCGCTTTTTTTTCCATAAGCAAGCAAACTCGTCGAGAAATCTGTAAATAATGTCACCATGATCAATGATGAGGAAGGCCACCCTCAAAAAACCCAAGAAGATATCAAAAACTCCATTTCTACCTATTACATCACTCTTTTAACAGTAGATAGAGGAAACAAAGGATTATTCAGACCTCCTACAACACATGCCCAAAGGAATCGTATGAGGATATCAATGCATATTTGACTAAGAAAATCAATGAAGAGGAAATACAAGATGCCATCTCTGGCTCTTGAAAGTCGACAGTAAAGCCCCTAGGTTCGTATGGCTTTCGAACTCGTTTCTATAGAAGATACTCGGGGGAACAATTAAAAAATACCTTGACAAGATGCTAAGATGGACCCAACGCAAATGAAAAATAGGAGGATTTACTAATGCAACCCACCTTGCACTTATCCCTAAAGAAAATCGACCTTTTTCCTTCTCTCGTTTTCGCCCCATATCGTTGTGTAACTCATCATACAAAATCTTGACAAAAATCTTAGCTACTTGCCTAAAACCCTCTCCTCCCCTCTCTCATTTCGAAAAATCAACGGGCTTTTCGTCAATAGTCAAATCTCTGACTCCATCCTTCATTTCCAAGAGGCTATCCACTCTTACCAAACCAGAAATGAGAAAGGCTTCATCTTAAATTTAGACTTAGCCAATTCCTTTCGATCGTGTCACACATTCCTTCCTAATTGCTAGAAGCTTTGGAAAAAATAGGGATTTGCCACATCCTTTATCAGCCCTTATCAAATCCCGCATCACAGACCTTGGATCTCCCTCTTAGTAATGGCAAACTCCGGACCACCCTTCCAATCTTCACGAGGTCTTAGACAAGGCTACCCCCCTTTCACTTTATCTCTTTATTTTGATGGTTGAATCATTTAGTAGAGCTCTTGATTACAACCGTCATATGGGCCTCATCACCGGGATCAAATTTGATAATGGAGTCAAGAACATCAATCACTCTCAGCTTGATGATGATACTCTACTAATGGGGGGAGCTTCAAACATCATCACTCGTCGTTTCAAAGCTCTCCTAGATAAATACATGAACTATTCTCGAGGTCCGATAAATTACCTTAAGAGCCGTATATATGGGTGGAAAGCTTCGTCACAAGTTCTCCATAGGATTGCTAATATTTTTTGGGGTTCCACAAGATGGATTGGGAGAATTTTACTTATTTGGGCATGCCCGTGAGTGTCTACGAACTTGAAAGCATCATCCCGGGGAAGTTATTATTGAGAAGATGAAAAATGAAGATACAACATTGGGGCACGTCTTGGCTTAGCTCAAAGACAGGGCGCCTAATTCTTCTTAAAGCGGTGCCTCTCCTCCTTGCCCCTTGTACCGCTTTTACTCTCATACAAGCCCCTACCAATTTTCATATTAAAATGAATGCTCTCCTTTGTCACTTTCTTTGGCAAGGAGGGAGAAATCAGAGAAAAAAAAACAATTTGGCTAACCTCGAAGTAGGTCACTTAGTCTCGTGAGAGTGGAGGGTCGGGAATCGGATCCTCTAAATTTCTAAACTCCTTGCCTTTGCTGGAAAACCGGTGTGGAGACTTATATCCGGGTAGGAATGCTTGGTGGAAGACAAGCTCTAGAAAAAAATATCTCAGGCTACCCAAGGCATCGCCTTTTTGGATCATGAGCTACCTAACGAATGTGCTCAAAAATATGGAGGATGTGTAAGAAAGCTATACCATTTCTTGAACAAAACACTTCCAAAGTGCCCAAAGGCTGAAACTACATAAGAATTGGGGAAGACAAAATAATGGGGCAACAACCCATAAGTTGATGGCCTGGCACACAAGCAGATTCTAGCTTTTTTTCAACAAGCAAGATACAGAAATCCGGGATCGATCTCTCAATGGGAAGCCCATTGTCATACCCGGAAAGGTTGGACCTTCCCACACATACCAACCAGACAGTAGATCGCCTCTAAACAACCCGAAAGATTATCTTCATGGTATAGCACCTTCCAAACGCTACCTTGCCGATGACTTTTGATGGGACCCTTCGTGCACAACCTATACTATTAAGGTCGCTTATCATCATATATCCGCAACATCAAATATCCCATGGCTATCCGGGCACAATGGAGACTAGTTTGAAGGCGTAAACTCTCCCAAAAATCAAATTCTTCTTATGGATCCTCCTAAGAGGGGAAAGCCCTCGCCCTCGTGAGAACCCTTTCGTAAAGCGAGGAATAAATGGGCCATCTCACTATCCAAAATGTCAATTCGAAGAAGAGACAAGCCAACATCCGTTCATAGACCTGTCCATTTGCCTCGACCCTTTTCCTGGAAGGAATCTTTCCCGGGAGCCAAAATCCCCTTGGGCACCTAGCACTAGCATATTTGAAGTGCCGCACATATGGAAAAGAAGCTGACCCGTGGGGAAAAAGAACAAAAAACATAGCTCGAAGGGTCCGAATGCCTTCGCCCTCGTACCCTTCTATGGAACATATGGTTGGAAAGAAACAATATGATCTTCAAAGGTAAAGAAACCAACGTTAGAAATCTCTACAACAAATCCCGGAGTCTCAATTTGGAAGCTCTATCCAAAAAAATGTCAAGGGAATCGAATGTGCTAGATCTACATGTTGAAGAAAGGAATTACATAGGCCATATTCTAGATAGAAGCAACATAGAACAAAACAAAAGTAATCCCAAAGAGCAGAGATAGCTCCCGGATGTAGCTGGAAACTTAGGATGAAAGAAGAAGAATTTTCTCGATGGCTCAGAACCGCAATACCCATTATCTCTTTTCGATGGAGCCTCCAAGTCCAACCCGTGAATGGTCAACTGGAGGACTCATTTGCAACGGTAATGGTGATGTGTTAAAGAAACATGAATGGGGACTCGGGCTCTATTTCCAACAACATGGCTGAAGCTTTCGCCTCTTCCAAGGTTTGCTCCAGCTGAAAAATTGATATAACCAAGGCGATAATAATTGGAGACTCGCCATTGTTATTGGTCTATTAGTAAGTAACAAAAAGAGACCAAAATTTGATTCTACAACAAATTATAGAGCGATGCCAATCTCGACCAGCAGATGAAAGGAAATAGATTTTACCATGTTCTTCGTTCACTCAACAAAACTGTCGATGAATTGGCAAACAAAGCATGCTCTCACACCGTTGGAAACCTCCGTTGTAATGGCTCGACCGAAGACTTTTTCTTGCCATGATCGGGTTCTTTTTCTCAAGCAGATCCGCCCACGAGATATCATTGCTCTTGGTCTCCGAAGCCCCTTTGCTCCGGCTTCTCTGCGAAGACTCACACTTCAGCCCTTCGTCCACCTGCAAAGTGATCCCCACGGATGTAACCTCTACAAAGATCAAAAATCTTACTCTCTCTGGATCACCCCTTTAAACTCCATTAAGCTCTACGCCCTCTCGTTTATTCAACCTCTCGTGCTTAATCGAATGCTTAGAAATACCAAACTGATCTCTTCCCAAATTCACTCTATCGATCTCGCCGCATCTCAAACACTCGCTTCACGAATTTTGCGTATATGTCCGCCCTGTACGAGTCTCTATGCTCCGTGAACTTGTCTTCTCGCAACCTTGTTTTTCGCCCTCGTTAGCTCTCACAAAGTTGCCCTCGAAGACAAGTCAAAGACCGTCAAACAAAATATTCTTTGAATTAATTGAGCGGAATTATTACTACCTCAATGGGTGGCAATTGTGACACACGCAAAATTAAATATGAAATGTAAAACTGCTTTATATTACCGCAGCTTTGTTAGAATATATACTGCCTCCTTCTTTTTCATAGTGAAGGAAGCAAGTTGTAAAACATAAATTGACACCAATCACATCTACCGTTGGCCCTCCCTTGCCAACACCATCCCGTAAAGCCGGAGATCCGTCTCCTCTATTTTTTTTGAATACCAATCACAGAACCGATTTTAGAAAAAAAAATTAAATATGTATATTTAATTTTACTTTTTATTATAACTTATATTTATTTTTTTATTTATAGAATATTTTAATTTTATTTTCAACTAAACAAGAATAAACTCCATCTTATGTATATAAGAAATTCCCACAAATAAAATATGTAAAATTTAGAAAAAAAAGTATGACTTAGAAAAAAAAATGATATATAAATGAAATTTAGCTATTTCTATGTGCATTATAGTAAAGGTACGTATAACATGGTGAATAATATCGATTTATGTGTTTTTGAAATTGTGTGTAGGTGCATATAATGTATCTAATAACTAATATTTTTGCATGAGAATCATAACTGTTTCTAGCAAGATAACCTATATAACAAAGGAAACCTATATAACAAGGGAAGGCTCAAGCTTTACGATTTGTTGTTAAACATGCCCTTTTTTCTTATCGTTGTGATTAATATTCATTCTCTCGATCTAGAATTTAGCTATAAATTTTTTGATTTATATTATTAGTTGGAGTATTCTTGCTAGAATGATCTCTTATTTCATATGTAATTGTAATGAAAGTTATGCTTGACTTGATGCTATGACACTTGATAGCTTATAATGAGCAATACCTAAGTAATATTTTATTAGAAGGCTTATGTGCTAGGTAAACATGGTGTCCTTTCTTTAGATTGGGTTTTAACTTGACTCTTAAGCATGTTATTATTAATATATATAACATGGTGTCCTTTCTTTAGGTAAACATAGTTTTCTTGCAATGCGTTCAATCAGTAAATGGTTTAAAGGAGTTCCGTCTGGTAATTTTGTTCTTCAAACAAAACCAGGAAAGGACAATGTGACCCTTTGTTGACTTCCATTCAACATACTCTGTTTACCATGAATATCCAATTAAATCTTCATTGATGTGACAATTATTTTTTTAAGATTTTCATGAAGTTTACAATTGTAATGTACTATAATATATAGGAAAGTGTTTAATGAAAGTTTTAAAGAAAGAAATGTTAAAGAAGGCATCACGATGGAAAGAGTGTGATCGTTACGACATCTCCATGAACCAAAATCCATAGCAATTAGCATAATGGCGACTTCCACCCGCTTTTTTATCACTTGGAAAGGCACCAAATTCTTTTCAATTGGGATTTCCTCTCAAATTTTTCCCACCAAATTGAACCAACTTTTTCCTCGAGTAGGGTCGCTCGAGACCGGGGATAGGGCATCCCCATACAGATGTTACTTATCCGCAGGAAGTACTTCGTTAGAAGTACTTCACGCAGACCCAAAACCTTTGGATATTCTTGGAATAGCTGTAGTCGAAAACATTGGATATGTCAGAATTCGTAATATTATCGTCGTTGAGTGAAAAACTTTGGATAAAATAACATTGATCGATTGTATGAGCCTTGATACACGCGGAGTTTGTAATAAGAGCTCGTACAAAAAGTTTGGTAAATTTTGATGAAACGAAATATAAATAAAAAAATTTGGTTAAAAATTTGGTAATCGTGGTTCTTCAACGCAACTAATATGAATTTAACAATCTAGGGATCACTATAGTCCCTCCCGGGCAGGGATTAATAATCGCTATATTTTTCATAGCTTTTTTAAGGGTCAACTTGCTTAAATTGTAGAAAAAGAAAACCACATTTTTTCAGGCACCTTCTCGCCAACCTAATATAAAAATAAGAAAGTATATTTGTAAATACATTTAGGTTTATTTAAATATTTTTTTTCTATTTTTATTTTAAATACATAAAATTTTAAATTATTTAATTTTTTTATGAGAAAAAAATAAATTAATGACTTTTTTATTTTTCATATATAATTTTTTATTTTTATTATAAAATTATATTTTATTTATAAACGACATATATAATATGTAGAAAGTTCAATGAGTAATATTAAATAAATTTAATCAACCCATAATCTTATGCTTGGTTGTTGATTTTTATTCTCAAACGCATATAATGATCGACAATTATTTTTCTTCCCTCCCACGCCACCTCATAGATATATAGATTTGCTACCCAATAAAAACCCTGGCAAATTTCATGTGATTAATAAATTTGACAAAAAAAAATACACCTACATATATAGATTTGCTAACCACATAAGGGTAAGTGCGTTTGTCTCACAAAAGTTGCATATTTGGACAACGTAATAAAGGACATTAACAAGCATTAAAATAAATAATAAAAAATATTAAAATAAATAATAAAAATATATTACTAAAATCATTTTGATTTACTATTATGGTGTTTCAATTTATTAATTTTAATATTCACATAATTGTAATTTATTCAAATTTATTTTCATATTTTATATTTATTTTTGATATTGTAGTTTAATTAAATATAAAAAAATGAAATAATCAAATTAATTATAGGATAATTTTAATTTGTTAATATAATGTGTTTTTTTATTTGTTTTTTTTTACTCTCAATGATTCTAATAAATTTGAGATTCTAATAAATTTAATATCTACACTTTAAAAAAAATGAAAAATATTAATAAAGATCTCTATATAAATAAAAATGTAATATAAAAAATAAGAAGGTATATTTTTTATTTTTTTTAAATACATTTAGGTTTATTTAAATATTTTTTTTCTATTTTTATTTTAAATACATAAAATTTTAAATTATTTAATTTTTTATGAGAAAAAATAAATTAATGACTTTTTATTTTTCATATATAATTTTTATTTTTATTATAAAATTATATTTTATTTATAAATGATATATATAATATGTAGAAAGTTCAATGAGTAATATCAAATAAATTTAATCAATTCCAAACACCATTAAATATTGATTTCAAAAAATAAAAAAATTTAGATATGGAATCAATCTAATATCTAGATATTAGATATTGACTTGTACAAATTTCGTGGATATTTGATTAGTAGCAACTATCTTTGGAATAAATAGAATAATGGCAATTTGATTTATAGAGGTTTTGTAAGTTTACCTATACTTTTCACAAACTTCGGAGTGCAATTTTTATTTTATTTTATTTTTTTGAGCTATAATCAACATTATTTAATAATTAAAATTATTAATCATAATATTATTAAAAATTTACGAAGGCAAATAATATATTTTGATATTAATATTAAAATTAATGTTACCCACTATTAACAAATATTAATATTAATGTCACTCTTAATATTAATTAAACGTTATTGATATTAGTATTAATTAATATTATGAATATTAATATTAAAGTTAATAATAATAATATATTAACTATTATTATACTTTGTTATATATTTATTACTCTAATAATAATTTGTATTAGTATTTGATATTAAATAATTAATATGTAGGAATATACTAATATTAGTAAATAAATAAGTTTTATTATTAATATTAATTAATTTGAATAAGAATAAGAATATTATTTTTTTATATTATTAATATTAATATTAATAAATAATATTACCAACATTTAGTATTAACAATAATGTAACAAATTTTAATTTACAATATTATTTATTATTATTATTTTTAATTTATTAATATTCATTATATTAACAATTAATTACATTAATGTTCGTAATTGTATTAATAACTATAAGTTTTCAAACAAGATTAAGGTTTATTAAAAATTATTAATAACATTTAAATTATAACAATAATATTAATAACATTTTTATTAATATTATTAATGCGATTAATTACATTAATATTGTTAATATAAATCCTATTAACATTAATATTGATAAATAATATTAATATTAATATTAATATGATTAATTACATTAATTTTTCATAATTGTATTAATAACAATAAGTTTCAAACATGATTAATGTTTATTAAAATTATTAATAACATTTAAATAATAACAATAATATGTTTTTTTATTAATATTCTTTTTTTTAATTATATTCACTCTCAAAAATATGATGATTAATATTACTAATGATATTACTATTGATGTCAAAAATTAACATCTATTAATATAAATAGTATTAACATCATTAGTGATAAACAATATTTTTAAAAATATTGATTCCTAAGATTTATTAATCTCTTTATTAATCATGTGAGTTTTTCCATTCATTTGTATTTAAAATATTTATTCCTAGCCTTTACTAATTTTTTTTGTTTTTTTATAGGTATCCCTTGGCCTTTTTTGATCTCTCTATGTTGTTAATATTTTTTCCCTTAGGTTCCCCAAATATTGGGTTTTAAATATTAGTCCTAGACTTTAATACTAATGCATGGTCCAATTTCACATTATGAAAACACTCGACTCAATATGAAAAATCAACCATGGGAAACCATTGTTAATTAGCATTAGCCATAGTCGATCAATGGCATCCATGATCAAATGTCACATCTCGACAAATATTGTCTCAATATGAAAATCACCCATGGCCGATAAATGGTCATAGTTGGTCCAACGCTTGGGTTTATAATATTAACAATCAAGAAGGTAGATTGATCATCATGTTTATAATTTCTGGGTAATGGTTTTGCCTTCGGTTCACCAATTCTATTGGTTTATAATATTAAACCCTTGGGTTTATTAGTTCCTTTGGTTTATAATATGAACAATCAATCAATGTCATCCATGATCAAATGTCACATTCTCACAAATATTGTCTCAATATGAAAATCACCTCATTGCCAACCATGGTCATAGTTGGTTCAATGTCGCATTGTGACAATAATTGTCTCAATGTTTAAATCAATTCCTTGTGTTCACCAATTCCTTTGGTTTATAATATTAAACCCTTGTATCAATATGAAAATCACCCATGGCCAACCATGGTCATACTTGGTCAAACGTCGCATTGCGACAACAATTGTCTCAATGTTTAAATCAATTCCCTTGGGTTCACCAATTCCTTTGGTTTATAATATTAAACCCTTGGGTTTATTAGTTCTTTTGGTTTATAATATGAATAATCGATCAATGCCATCCATGATCAAATGTCACATTCTGACAAATGTTGTCTCAATATGAAAAATCACTCATGGCCAACCATGGTCATAGTTGGTCGAACATCGCATTGTCACAACAATTGTCTCAATGTTTCAATCAATTCCTTGGGTTCACCAATTCCTTTGGTTTATAATATGAATAATCGATCAATGTCATCCATGATCAAATGTCACATTGTGAGAACAATTGTCTCAATGTTTAAATCAATCCCCTTTGGTTCACCAATTCCTTTGGTTTATAATATTAAACGCTTGGGTTTATTAGTTCTTTTGGTTTATAATATGAATAATCGATCAATGTCATCCATGATCAAATGTCGCATTGTGAGAACAATTGTCTCAATGTTTAAATCAATCCCCTTGGGTTCACCAATTTCCTTTTGGTTTATAATATTAAACCCTTGGGTTTATTAGTTATTTTGGTTTATAATATGAATAATCGATCAATGTCATCCATGATCAAATGTCGCATTGTGAGAACAATTGTCTCAATGTTTAAATCAATTCCCTTGGGTTCACCAATTCCTTTGGTTTATAATATTAAACCATTGGGTTTATTAGTTGGCCCAATGTCGCATTGTGACAACAATTGTCTCAATGTTTAAATCCATTCCCTCGTTCACCAATTCCTTTGGTTTATAATATTAAACCCTTGGGTTTATTAGTTCTTTTGGTTTATAATATGAATAATCGATCAATGTCATCCATCATCAAATTGTACTGAATATGAAATCAGCCATGGCCAACCATGGTCATACTTTGTCCAACGTCACATCGCAGGACAACAATTGTCTCAATGTTTAAATGAATTCCCTTTGGGTTCACCCGATTCGTTTGATTTATAATTTGTTGGGTAATGGTTTTCCCTTGGGTTCACCAACTCCTTTGGTTTATAATATTAAACCCTTGGGTTTATTAGTTCTTTTGGTTTATAATATAAATAATTGATCAATGTCATCCATGATCAAATGTCACATTATAACAAACATTGTCTCAATATGAAAATCACCCATGGCCAACCATGGTCTATAGTTGGTCGAACGTCGCATTGTGACAACAATTGTCTCAATGCTTAAATCAATTCCCCTTGGGTTCACTAATTCCTTTGGTTTATAATTTGTTGGGTAATGGTTTTCCTTGGGTTCACTAATTCCTTTGGTTTATAATATTAAACCCTTGTGTTTATTAGTTCTTTATGGGTTCACACACTTGGACAAGGGTTAATGCGTACGTTCACAAGGTTTTTGGGTTCACACACTTGGACAAGGGTTAATGCGAACGTACGTATCGTGACAACAATTGTCTCAATGTTTAAATCAATTCCCCTTGGGTTCACCAATTCCTTTGGTTTATAATATTAAACCCTTGGGTTTATTAGTTGGCATAACTGTCGCATTGCGACAACAATTGTCTCAATGTTTAAATCAATTCCCTTGGGTTCACCAATTCCTTTGGTTTATAATATTAAACCCTTGGGTTTATTAGTTCTTTTTGGTTTTATAATATGAATAATCGATCAATGTCATCCATCATCAAATTTTCTGAATATGAAATCAGCTATGGCACAACCATGGTCATACTTTCGCAACGTCGCATTGTGACAACAATTGTCTCAATGTTTAAATATATCTCCCTTAGGGTAACCGATTCCTTTGGTTTATAATTTGTTAGGTAATGGTTTTCCTCTGGGTTCACCAAATCCTTTGGTTTATAATATTAAACCCTTGTGTTTATTAGTTCTTTTGGTTTATAATATAAATAATCGATCAATGTCATCCATGATCAAATGTCACATTCGACGAAAACATCAGCTCTCAATATGAATACCCATGGCCAACCATGGTCATAGTTAGTCGAACATCGTCATTGTGACAACAATTGTCTCAATGCTAAATCAATTCCCTTTGGGTTCACCGATTCCTTTGTTTATAATTTGTTGTAATGGTTTTCCCTCGTTCACCAATTCCTTTGGTTTATAATATTAAACCCTTTGTGTTTATTAGTTCTTTTGGTTTATAATATAAATAATCGATCAATGTCATCCATGTTTAAATCAATTCCCTTGGGTTCACCAATTCCCTTTTGGGTTTATAATTTGTTGGGTAATGGTTTTCCTTGGGTCTCACCAATTCTTTTGGTTTATAATATTAAACCCTTGGGTTTATTAGTTCTTTTCGTTTATAATATGAATAATGACAACAATTGTCTCAATGTTTAAATGAATTCTCGGGGTTCACCAATTCCTTTGGTTTATAATTTGTTTCGGGTAATGGTTTTCCCTTGGGTTCACCAATTCCTTTTGGTTTATAATATTAAACCCTTGGGTTTATTATTTCTTTTGGTTTATAATATAAATAATCGATCAATTTCATGCAGTGGTTTGTTAATTTCTTATATTTTTCACTTAAAATATTAATTCTTCGCATTTATTAATCTTTATTGTTTATGTATGATTCATCCGTTAGGCTTATGATATTTATCCGTTGGGTTCGCTTGATTCCTTTGCTTTATAATATTAAACCTTGGGTTGATTAGTTCTTTTGGTTTATTAATCTCTCTGTGTTTTTTATTTTTGATCCCTTATGTTTATCATATTTATCCTCTTTGCTCACCAATTCCTTTGGTTAATAATATTTAAACATTTGGTTTATGATGACATTGGGTTTGTATTATTAATTATCCTCTGGGTTTATTAATATCTTCACTTTAAAATATTAATTGTTAGGGTTTATTAACTCTCTTAGGTTTTTTGTTTTTAAATCTTGCTTTCATATGGTTTATTACTCTCTTGAGTTTAATAATGATTATTAGTAATATTATAATATTATAATAATATTATTAATATATTATTAGTTTTTCTGGGGTTTATTAATAATATAACCATCTATCATATTAATATATAAATAAATATTAAAATATTAAATATTATTTTTATTATTTTTATATTAATAAATATTATTATTATATATTATATATATTTCAAGATAATTTATAGATATGTATATAGTTAATATTAATAATATATTAATAAATATTATTAATATATATTATTAATATTTATTATAATATAAAAATATATATATAATATATTTTTGTATATATTAATAATATTATAAAATTAGTAATATCTCATTATAAATAAATATTCAAATATTTATTAATAATGATTATTTCTAATATTATAATATTATTAATATATATTATTAATAATATAACCAACTATGATATAATATATATTATTAATTCTTTTTGCTATTATTAAAAATATAGCTATGTATGATATATTAAATTATTATATATTATTAATATTTTTTTTATATTAATATATATTATATATATTTCAAGTTAATTTAGAGTATGTATATAGTTAATATTTTTAATATATTAATAAATATTTTTAATATATATTATTAATACTTATTATAATATAAAAATATATATATAATATATTTTTGTATATATTAATAATATTATAAAATTACTAATATTCATTATAAATAAATATTCAAATATTTATTAATAATGATTATTTCTAATATTATAATATTATTAATATATATTATTAATAATATATATTAATAGTATTATAATATTTTAATATTTATTTAGTAATATTAATAATATTATAATATTACTAATTATAATTATAAATAAATATTGAAATATTGATTAATAATGATTATTAGTAATATTATAATATTATTAATATTATATATTATAAATAAATATTCAAATATTTATTAATAATGATTATTAGTTATATTATAATATTATTAATATTCATTATTAATAATAAATATTCATAATATTATAATATTTTAATATTACTAATAATTATTATTAAGAAATATTAGATTATAATGTTAATACTAATAATCATTATAAATAAATATTCTAATATTTATTAATAATGATTATTAGTAATATTATGAATATTATTAATATATATTATTAATAATATAACCAACTATGATATAATATATATTATTAATATATTATTAGTTCTTTTTGCTTTATTAAAAATATGGCTATATGATATATTAAATTATTATATATTATTAATATTTTTTTTTATATTAATATATATTATATATATTTCAAGTTAATTTATAGTATGTATATAGTTAATATTTTTAATATATTAATAAATATTTTTAATATATATTATTAATATTTTTATAATATTATTAATATATATAAAATATTTTTTTGTGATTTTAATCATAATTTATATATTTAATATATTATTATTCTTATTAATATATAATATATATTTTTTCAAGTTAATATAATAAATTTATTATATATAATATTTATTTATTGATATATAAATTAATGTGATGGGTAGTGGATATAGGTATATCTACAGATATCAATCACATTGGTAAAATGTGGTTGTAAATCTATTTTATATACTGCTATAGGGTAGTATAGATATCAACCACATTAGTTTTTACTAATGTGGTTGTGCTAGTGTTATTATTTTTTGGAATATGAAACTTAGTTTTTAGTTGCAAATTTTATTTTCTTTCCTTTCACTCGATATTAATAAGCAGCGCTTGCATACAACTTTGATGTAATGCTTTATGGGAATTTTTTTATTTGTGCATTGTTATTTATATAAAAATGTTGTGCTGGGATTTTGTTCCTCATTAATAGAATTATTTTAACCACTAAATGAATTTATTTACTTATGGATATCGAGTGATAGGAAATTATATTGCCTGAGATTGGATTTTTAAGATATGGTTGTGATTTTGTGATTTTTTGTAGTCATATTCATACCACCGAGGAGTTTTTTTCTCTGAAGTAGCTCGAAGACAAGGATTCCATCCTCTTCGCCCTCTTGTGCACAAGGTAAGCACATCAACAACATTTTTGTCAATGAAACCCACCTCGCCTTTAAACCTAAGGCACATTTAATCAACACCACCTATTGTACCGTATTCTTTTCTAGATCCAAACATTTAAGATTTCCTTCAAAAATATCCAAATCTTTGGGTGGCGAATTGAGTGAGAGAAAAAGTATTCATTACACATATATACAACTCGTTTAAAACTAAAAATTCACTTTTCAATTGATTCATTCCTTTGGGAAGGGTGGTATATATTATCTTATATATTGTTTTCTCCCTTTAATTTTAAGTGCACAAACATATTAGAATGATAGGACAAGGTGCCATTGATCATGTGAGTAAATTATCTTTGGCATTTTGTGATTGAAATATTCAAAATTATTGCCATTTTATGTTCCAAATATGCGATACTTTTGTTGTTGGAGAAAAGCTACAAGTTATAATAAAAATATGGCATGAGAAATTGAAGATAGGATTTATGTACTCAAAGGAATTGTGAGTAGTGTATCCAATGGAGGACTATTTTGGATAGGTCACCCTCAAAGTTTACTTTTATTGTTCCATTATACTATGTTCAAGGTGTAAAATGATCTTCTTGTTAAAGCCTCATTGAAAAAATATATTTCTAAATGATCTTCACCGAATATTCATTGGAATAATAACATATATGATTGTTTTTTTGTTGTGCAGATTTCATAATGCTTTCAAACTTGCATTTTTGTGGCTATGGATAAGAAATATGTTTATTCAAGAAAAAAATAATTATTTTTTTAGATTCATTGGGTTTACCATGGTAATGATGGTAACATTTTTGTAGTATTGTGTTTATTTGGACTATGATTTTGTGGTTGGGACATGGCATCACCATGTTAATTACCCAAAGTCCAACTTAGAGGTACGTAGCTCTGGATTATAATTTAATTGAATTTGATGCTAATATAAAATCAATAATTAATAAAAAAATACTCCGAGAAACCCTAAATTTATTTTAATTTATATAGCTTTATAATTTAATTTATGCTATATATTTGTCATATTATTTATATTTTGACTTGATGCTTTGATTAAGAATTTTTCCCTGAGATCTTGTTTTCTATGAAAAATTTGTTTTAATCATAAAAAAATTTCATCATTGGGTAAGTACGTGATCACTAGTTGAGTTTCTAGATAAATTTTTTCATCAAAAAGAAAGTATATTGATCATTCAATACCATAGACTAATGTACATATTTTGTATATAAAACCTTTATCTTGCCTTAAATATGAAGAGAGAACATTGTTAGAAAACAAATAATCATTTTAATTGGGTTATTGTTTCTTAGATTAGTACTAGCATATTTTTTATGTCTTGGACTGCTCTAAGGATAACAGTGGAAAATAACCATTCTTCCATTTGATGAGGACTATATTGGGCTACTTATGTTTGTGACTAGGGCTATTATGCAATTTTCTATGTAGCTACATCACACTTCAGCCTTATGCACTTCTTACATAGGTGAGTCTTTCCATGTCCATACAATATATATTAAAATTAAGGTGTTTGGAGAGGATCAACTGAAATTCAGACTCAAAAACACGCTGAATTTCAAGTGTTTACTATCAGTCAATTCACCTTGTTTACTTTATAAAAAATATAGATGTGGCCAAGTTGTACACTGTCATAGAAGCTTACTCCTATTTATTAAATAGAGATAAGTTGTCACTTCATAATTAGATAAACTCATATCATAGAAATTTATTAGGAAAAATTAGAACTCTAAAATTTCAATTTTCTATTTTTCTATTTTTGGCAGAACATTTCATTCTCTCAGCTGTGGGTTTCACGAAACCCTAACAAAAATTGTAGTTGGGAAAACATAACCACGATGAAACTTCATTTATTTTTTTCAATAAATTCTATTAGTAGTGTCACCCATGTCAAAGAAAACCGGAGAAAGAGACATAGTGACCGTGTTGAAAGATTAGTAGAAAATTAATTCCTTAGGAAAAACTAATTTTGTGATAGTGACCTTCAGGACTATTCAATATTTTTTTTGTTCTCATTAATCAATAAGGTCATGCTCTTGAATATGATAGTTATTTCCTGTGTAGATGGGGTTATCTCATGAATAACTTTATATTTGACAAATGCCTTACATAAATGGTAGAAAATTACTAAGAAAAAAATGAACAACATAGAAAGTTAGAGCATTATCGAAAGTAACTCATTGTTCTTCAGGATTTCAATGTGGGTAAATAACTTCAATTCATGGATCTTGTCCACTGAAATTTCTATACACAATTGAGTGCTAAAAATTCATATGTTGCAAAAATAGTTGTTGAGAATATGTTACATTATTTAAAAATGCTTCATATTCAATGACCATTTTCAAGTTCTTGGAACATTTGGATGTGAAAGATATTAGAATGTCTCTTGATTTTATTTCCAAAATGGTTATCTCTAATTTTATAGTTTCTCACCAAAAATAATGGTTGGTTTCGTCGCTAGAGATGTTAAGTGCAACTATTCCTTGCTTATCATATTTTTATATGGTTCAACTCCCAAAGGGAAGATTCAACCTCAACTACTGAGACGGCACTCAATCGACCTATTTGTTGGTACAAGTAAAAACACGCCATCAAAAAAGTGAAATTGATAATCACTATGCCAAAAGTATAAGCATCGAAAGATTAGTAATGGTGGTAATTTACAAACTGTGATGGAAATATTATGGATCTAGAATGAAATTATTTCTCAATATTTTTCTTCATGGTTTTTTGCAGATCCCACTTATGTAGCTTATCGTGATCAAGAATGGGGTGTGCATGTCCATGATGACAAGAACGTGGATTGTTTTTTTATTCTTTTCCTCGTTGACATTATAATTCTTCTTCTTCTTAATTATTGTCATATTTGTGTTAATAATCATGGTAGTATCTTCTTTACCTCTAATCTTAGTTCGTTCAAAATAAGAAATATTGGAACTAATTAATTTCAATTCTATTCTGCAGAATGTTGTTTCACATTTTATTTCTGATGAATGCACATGTGGAAATGAATTGGCCAACAATAGTGACGAAGCATGTATCCTTTTTAGTGTTATTTTCTTCTCACCTTTAATTTTTTTCCCTTTAAATCTTAATTTGGGTATTCTTTATGTTATTCTTCTTGATCTGAGTTCGAACAAACTCTTGCAAAGATGCATTTGTTGGTTTTGATCCCACCATGTGGAAACCTTCAATGAGAGGAAAATATCATCAATTTGTGCAGAGCATGATATCATAGATGTAGCCAAATTAGAAGGATAATAAAGAATTTCAACAAATTCTTGAGGTAACTCTTACCTCTAGCTCTAGATTGCTTCTTTCTTTTGAAATGAGAGAACTCAATATTATAGGAATATTAAGGCATTGTAATTAAAAATGCATGTCCATATTATAAAGCTTTTAAAACTTTTATGTTTCATACATATTTTGACGACTGGCATTAGACCTCCTCATTGCATTGTTTCGATTTTTCCTCTATAAACTCCCATTTGCATTAGCCTTCTATGGTTTTTTTTGCATATTTTTGGGCACTAGAATTTATATTTTTTTTTCCTTTTCTCATATATACGTTCATCTCTCTCTCCTTAAAGGGTTTTCATTAAAAAAATATGTTTTCTTCTTCGTCCCGACTTTTGTTTTGTTTCTCAACAATCGTTCATAAGGTTCAACAATCTCTCGTGGTTTGTAGTTTCGACATGTTCCATTTTGACTCTGTTGAGATTGAATTAAAATTTGGCTCATTTGGCAGATAAATATGGAACTTCATGACTTTCAATACTCATTTTGGAACCCCAAAAAAAAATAAAAAAAATTAAGATGCAAGGACCATTCCTATGAAGTCATCCAAAAACAATAACTATTAGTAAGGATTTTTTGAAGAATTTTTTTTTCTTTGTCGGACCAACCATCATGTACTCCTTCATGGAAGTTGTAGGCCTTGATAATGATCATCTTGTAGATTCATTCACACATGAAGAATCCCTTAGACTACCCTAGCAAGAGTGTTGAAACTAGAGTGAATTCCAATGACCAATGTTACAAAATCAGCTAATTGTAATGTTTTTATCTATGTTATTGAGATGATTATGACATAAGCCTCTCTAATGAAGATACATCTCCATATTTGAACAAATTTTAGTTGAAAGTGACACTTCCATGGACCTAGTGACATCAATAGTAGTTGGCGTGTAATCTTGGATTAACTTTTCAGTATATGTTAAGTGTTTTACTCAGACAAAAAATATTTATGAATATGAAGATATCGTAAATTATATGAAGAAATACTCGGTAAGTAATGTCACTGATATCCCGTTCATGGTTTGGAAAAGCTTTACTCACAATATTTCCTGTGAGTGTACAAATATGGTCTCTGATAGCCGGACAAAATGGTGTTTGTCCGTAATTTAGGATCCGGCTAATTCAAATGATATTTGCAGCTGGCTAGAAGGATGGTCATATGCTTAACTCTAAATATTTTTTAAGATGGAGTTAATATATACATGAAAACTAAAAGAAGTGGGTACAAGTAGGTGAATTATCCATTCTAATGATTGTGCTAAATTTTTCTTTCAAAAATTTGTACACTTGTTCAAACCCCATCATACCTCAGTATAAATTTTTCCTACAGCTTTGTTTCCCATAATGCTCTAGATGTCAATGTTTAGAGAGGGTGGTATTTACCTTCTCTTCAAACAACTTCTCCTATGTATGTTACAATTGAATCAATTTATATAAATTAGAACAATTAGTCCGAATTGGTAAAATAAAAACTACTTATGTTATTAGTATTCAGAGAATGGGAAGTTGAAGCTAGGGTCTAGACTCAAGAAACCGGATCCCGCGTGATATGGAATTGTGCACGTCCCCAATTTCAATTCGTAGGATAACTATTTTGTGTTTTCCTTCTTTGTAAATATTCAAAAATTCGAAGGAAGTGATGCATAATAATATCCACGCCCTCTTCTTCGCATCATGTCTCGAAGCCCTCAACGTATCCAAAGTTGCAACCAAGAACTACATGGAAAATTTATGTTTTTTTCCAAAGGCTCCCAAACATTGATTGTTGCTAAATCCAAATTATTGAGGCTCTGTATATAGATCCCTTAGTCTAGAACATACACTTCTGAAAAGGAAAATCTTTTTGTATGAAACTTTGATACATAGTGGTTTTGAAATGTTGGAGAAACAAATTATGTGTTGTTGAGGTACACTACATCTCGCAAAGAGGGAAAGGTAGTTGTGGAAATGCCATAGGTTGTTAGCTAGAAATATTTTGAGACCATTTTCATATACAATGATAACATAACTTATCTTCACTTACCTAGCTAGAGTTTACTTAAAAAATTCTTTTGACATTTTAGCTCCGCAAGATTTTTTTTCCAACAACCTAAATCCACATCAATTGTATTTGTTGAAGTGTTTCTGGTTCCCTCGTCTCGGTATTATTCCTTTGGTTCCATTACACCAACATAATTTGTCATTTTTGGTTCCTCGCCTTTGTATCTTTTTCCATTTCTTCCTCATTTTCCAAACTCAATTCCCCATATAACATTAATGATAGTGTCATAGTTGGAATCCTATTGGCATAGTATGAGCCCTATAAAGGACAACATTCTCCTAGAGCATTTTTTCCTCAATTTCATAAGCTAGTGATTCCTCAATGTGATAATTCCTCGTTAAAATTTTTGAGATGATGTGATGACATCTTCTAATGGATCAATGTCAATGTTTTTTTTCTAATAATGATTGGCTTTCATGAATATAGTAGGGAGCGATTTTCACATCACAATTTTGTTAGACTTATAAAGGGTGTCAATGAAATTTTCAAAATCGTAGAAGCCTAGAAGGATATGTACTTGTATTGAAATATTGTTCCGAGGGTTTTTGAAACCATTGAACAAGACCTATAATTATAAATGGTATAAGCTTAAATATTATTTATACAGTAAAACTCACATTTTCAAAGCATATATAATTCCTTTAACCACACGGAAATAATCCAAGCATATATAAAAAGGACATCTCGCTACAAATAAATATTAGTCATGCTATAAGCCTTCTATGGAAAATACACAAATATATTCATAGTATGGAACGTTTTTATCCTTTGATCAATGAGTTCCACCTCAAAGATATGCTCTTCCTTATCTTCTTCATCGTGAGGTTCAAGTATTTCACCATATAGTGTCACCATGATTTTTTAGTTGTATTAACATATATATTTGACCCTTTCCTCTATTATTTCACAAATGAAAATTCAAAATATATCTAAATAACATGACATACCGAGGATTTCATGACATACCAAGTGGTTTCATCCACTCATGTTCCATTATAGTTGTACATATCTTGCTTAAAGAGAAAATATTAACATATAATTGAATTTTTTTTTCTTATACCCATCATAAATTCCATTGTTGCTTTCTCTCTACTTTTTCCTACCATTGGTGTGTGAATCGCATCCAAAATCCAATGAAATATCTATGCAATCGCTCCACATCACAACCAATAAAACCTCATTTGTTGATTTTTCTCCGATGTGTTTACATAACCACAACCTTCAATGAATTCTTTCAGCTTTTGGAAGTGCATGGTAGCACATCACATATATTTCACATATAGTTCACAAGTTCTCCATGTTTCTATGCTTATAGAGCTCAACAATATCTACCTTATTCGAGTACCTCACATGGAGATAAATAGCCCGATTATGAACAAATTTAAAAGGAATATCATTATAGAACCATATTTTTTTTCCCTTTAGGAATATCATCCCCATTCAATATTTAGCACCAAAAAATTTATCCTCTCCTTCCGACTTTATTTCTCTATTCTTAGCATAGGACTAGGAAGAAACAACATTGTTGATATTCTTTTCATCACATTCATGTACCTTAATTTCAACTAGCCAGGGAGTAGCTTGGAATTCACACTTATTAAACTCACAGATACTCTACCTTCATCTAAGATTAGTAAGCCCAATAAGGGATATCATCATCATTCCAATTTTCCGTTGTAATATGAAATGGGCTCGAGCATTGCTGCCCACAGCTTTAAACTTTGATGTTCACCAAAAAATCAATCTCGCAATGATTAGGGGAATTTTCAAGTCTAAAATGGGACTCCTAAGGAGATTATAAAATAATAATGGAAGTAATAAAATAATATTTGAGAACATTATCAAAGTTTAGAGCGAAAAGAAGACAACTACTTCAACTAGTATTTTCAACTTATCTCACAAATTTTTACTCAAATTTTGTGGAGGAGTACTAGTTTGATGAAACACTTAATTCCTCATCCAAGGAGTACCCATGTTTCATACTTTAGATGGATCATGCTACAAAAAATGAGAAACAGATGAAAAATGTCATTAAAATCATGTTTTTCATGTGTTTCTATTTTTCATGTAGAAGGATCCATTGAAAGTATGAAACATGGGTTCTCCTTAGATGAGAAATTAAATTTTGCATCCAACTAGTACTCCTTCTCAAAATTTGAGTAAACAATTTGGGAGATAATTTGAAAATACGAGTTGAAAAAGTAGTTTTATTATTTTACTATGTTTTAATATTTTTTACCCTTTTACTTAAAAAAAATGGTGAATCATCCCCCATGGTTGAAATCATCATCTTGAATCCTAATCGTTGTTATAAATTTTATTTTGGTTGTAAATTTTTCTTAGGAGACCTATTTTATACCCTCAAAATTCCAAGTAATGGTTCACTCTCAAATGCATGGTTACTTTGAGCACAAGATGAGTGGATTGATAATAACATCCAACACCGTTAGGATTAGTGAAACTCTGATCTAAAAAGACATCAATGATTAAAGCTATTTAAATTAGAGTTTGATTGAACTTTTTTCGTTTCTTCCGGTTATAAACCCATGTTACAATTTTTATTTCATTTCTAGTCAAATGTTATTTAGAAAATTATTATAATGGGTTTTTAAAATATTTCTAAAAATTCTTGAAATCGAAGTTTGATTTAATTAGGCTTTCCGGGGGTGTGAGAAACCTCCCATGCAATGCAATATTTTTAAAAATGTTTTGTTTATTAATTCTATGTGTCATATTTACCAATAAAGTATTATTTTTATTTTTTTTCTATGTGTAGAATATTATGTTGTGGGTGAAACTTTCGTGATGTTCCAAACTGTGCTTTGGTAATGGTTCCATCAGCTAACCGGGTCTTGCCCACACTAATATGCTCAATCCGTATAAGTAAGTTCCAAATGGAACCAATTACCCAAATCCAAATGTAAAACCGACTACAAGAATGTAAGGAAATTTTGAGCTTCCCAATTACATAGTAGTTGATGCCTATCGAAGGCAACATCAGGATTCGAAAATTTCATGTATATTTTTTCATTTATAAGATGCTTTCGCAACTTTGAAAGTTGTTCATATTTCAATATATCTAATTTTATATATTTGTTTGGGGATTTATCTTTGACAAATTTTATCAAATAGAATACATGTTTTTGTTATTATAGTAATTTCAAATGTTTTGGGTGATGACTTGGATGCTTTCTAATATAATTTCTCACTACTCGAGTCCATTTTTCACATTCATTTTTTGAAATTCTCTTCCACATTTTCTCAAATTTTTGGGTTGTCCTAATAGTGGGAATGTAGACTATATTGTTAGAGGAGGGTTTGTCATGATGTATGGTATTGTGACATATATATATACGGATTTTTTCTTTCAAAATTTTATCACATGAATATTTATAAATGGTTAGGTTGTACTCGTGGTGATAATGTTCCTAATCCTTTTATGACATTTAACCAAAATTAATTTCCATCCGATATTCTTTGAGAGGGAATATTGTCTACGTTCTCATGCGTTTTCAATTGCATCCGAGAAATTTTTGGTTAATTGTAGTTCTTCCCTCTTATACCTAAGTTACAAAAGATTATTTTTCTTAGTTTCTACAATTTATTAGCATTTCATTTTTATGTGATCGACATACCAGCTTACTTTGTTAACTCGGGATAACAAGTTACAATCATCGCATGTGTTTGGTGCCAATATCACTTTTTTTTCTATCCCTCGTGCTTATTGTGGGTACTATAGAATATATATTTTAGGTTTTACTACTATACAATAGAAACACCGTTTCTTTTCTCTCCCCGCTTGGGCTTCATGTAGTTGGGGCATGTTTTTTTGGGGCATCAATGTCTATGGCGAGATTTCAAGTCGCATAATAGGTTAATGTCTACTCTGTCTTCTCCACCATATATCTTGTGAAGAATTCAAATTATTTGGTCACAAAAGTTGCTTCAACAACCCAACCATGTCCATTAGAAATTCTTTTACTTTGTTATTGATATGTTCCAGCTTTTAGTGATGTTTTTTGATAGACTAACTGATGTGATTACATTTATATTATGCAAGATAAATTGTGATACAAACTCTCTCATATTGTTTCAAATGTTGGATTTTTTAGCTACAAAATGAAATATTCTCCTCCGCCACTCCAATACGTAAAAATCATGGCCTATTGCTATGTAAAGTCACGACACAAAATCCATTTACAAAAACAAGCTTCTAGGAAAAATTAGGTTATATTTTACTCCGCATTTATTCATATTTGAAACCATAGTAACAAAATTAAGATGGGCCACAGCATCTTGTTTTGGTACCTATGGGAGAGCTTGCAACTCATATGCATTGAGGAAGAGATGACATTATGATTCCACACAAAAAGTTCGCAAGCTTTTCAAATTTCTAATATTCAATCATTTATACATATTTACCTTCCTTGAAATTCCACTTTTCACTTTTCTTACTCCAACACACACAAAATGGGTGTTTTAAAAACTCACACGCATATGCTATTTCACACATTCCCAACGCAACCATTTTTCTACATTTTTATTCCTTTTCCGGGGCCTCTTTATCTAGAAGACCACATTATGGGTACATCGTGAAGTGCATGTCTTCATACAAACCAATGCATTCCAGCTTGAAGTAAGGAAATAAAATATTAATTCACTGACTCCCATACAAATCTTTATATCCGTAGGTAATTCATATACTATACCCATTTCTAAAGAGAAATTATCCACTCGTCATTTGGAACCTGAACGAACCCTTTCAAAAATTCATAAATAATGAGGTTATAAGTCCTCGCACACATTTTTTATTTTTATAATTAAAACAAAAATTGGAGTTATCAAAACCATCATCTAAAATGTCCACTGAGAGCAAAAGATGCCACACTTTCCATAAAATCAATTTAATATGAATTCCAAAATGCCAATGCTTTTCATATACATACTTTTCAATGGATCTCAACCCATTCAATGCATTTTAAACATAAATCTCCTTTTGGCGTTAAAGTATATACAAGGTGATTTTCGCACTCGATGCACATCTATAGGATGATCATTTTTTTCTCATATTCATTGCATATGATTAAAAAAATATCAAAAAGAAAAATCTCTTCTAGAATCCACAAATTATTCAACACAATTCATAGTGGACATTATATTTCATTACATTCAAGTTATATACCTAAAAAAATTGATCGCAGAGATCGAAATCGACTATCCCGTTTGAGTCTATCTCACATTTCCAATGGTAATATGTCTAACTCGAACACCGAAGAATTTGAAATGGCTACTCGCTTCTCTAAGCCAGCCTAATAAACTAGAATAATTATGACATATAAAAAAAACAATGAAAAGACAATAAAAAAATAACACATATCGCATATTAGTGATCAACTTGTAAATCTCACATTGACTTCGGTATGTAAATACACTCTTATATAATAAACCTATTACCAATTATATGATTTATCAACTACTAATTATTCATTCTCGAATAATCGCCAATGATTCGAGCACCGACTATCCTAATAATTTGCTACACTAATTTTAATACCGTAATAAAATTCGCCGACTAATGTCGCAATTACATGGAATTTTAAGCATTATTCTCAACACTCCCCCTTAATGATTAATGAGGGCTTACTAGCTTATCTCTTAGTGTCAAAAATTGATCTTTTCGCAACTTCTTAGTGAAGATATCTCAAGTAATGATGCTTAGTATTTATGTGCTTTAATTCAACATCATTTTTCCGCACCAAATCCCGAATGAAGTGATATTTCATGTCAAAATGTTTTTTCCTACCGTGATGAAGTGATTCTTCGCTAACTTCGATGGCACTTACATTATCACAATAAAATGGTCAGAGGCTGAATTTTCTTCTCCCCAATTTCCTCCAAAATTTTTTTGAGCCAAAGAGCTTGTGTACCGCCGAAGTAATTGCAACATACTCGCTTTTGTGGATGAGAGGGAAACAATGCTTTGTTTTTTTGAGCTCCAAGTAATCAAACCGTAACCAAAGAGTAAAAAAATTTCAGATGTGGACTTACTACTATCCACACTACCTCCCCAATCTGAATCACTAAATCCAACATGATTGAACTTTTCTGCCAGAGTAGTAATGAATACCAAAATTTAGAGTGTCTTCACATACCTTAAAATTCTCTCTGCCGCTTCATATGTATTTCGATGGATTTGTCATATACCTTGAAACAAGTGAAACCGAAAATGCAATATCGTGTCTTGTGTGGGTTAGAAACATTAAGCTCCACACAATACTTCTGTAAGTTGTCTCATCAACTAAATCAGCACCATCATCCCTACATAATACAACTCCTTGAGCACTTGGAGTAGGGGATCCATTACAATCAAGCATATCAAATTTATTTAACATATCATGTGCATACTTTGTCTCGTAAATGAAAATTTGTTCTTTAGTTTGATAAACCTCCATTCCTAGAAAATATTTCATGAGACCTAGATCTTTCATCTCAAATTCATTCATCATAGCAACTTTGAACTCATGATTCATTTTGGAACTACTACCCATATACACTAGATCATCAACATACAAACCTATGATCAAAATATGAATACCTTCGTTTCAGAGTAAAGGGTGTGATCATTCTTACGCTCTCCGGAAGCCTTTCTTCCGAAAGCATCCATCAATCCTAGCATACCATGCTCTTGGTGCTTGCTTGAGACCACAAATCCTTTTTCAACTTGGTAGACACTATTCTCTTTTCCTTCCACTTCAAAACTCCGTGGCTGCTCCACATATACTTCCACTTCTAAGTACCCATTCAAGAAGGCACTTTTCACGTCCATGTGATGTGTAACGCTCCACCTTTTCTCGAGCTGCTAATGAAATCAACATTCTAATGGCTCTTTGTCTTGCTACTTGTGCAAATTTCTCTTCATAATCAATTACATACTTTTGTGTGAATCCTTTGGCAACTAATCTTGGCTTCGTGTCTTTCAACACTCCCATCATCGTTAAATTTGGTCTTGTAGACCCATTTGGTGCCAATATTTTTCTCATTAAGTGCTAAGCTCACAATTCCCAAGTGTCATTCTCGTGAATGGAAACTATCTCTTCTTGCATAGCTTGCACCCAAACCTCATTAGTACATGCATCTTCAAAACATGATGGTTCAAAAATCAGCCTTGGCTAATAAAGCAAAATTCACCGTCCCAAATTTGGCTGGGTTTTCTTCATGTGATTGATTTGCGATTCGATATATGTCACTCAATCTCCTTACCTTCCTTGTAGAACTTGGAGAAGAAGTTGGACTCGAACTTGATGCCGATGAAATTGATGAAGGATCGCTGGTGGAGTTAAACCACTAGATACAAAAGCATTAGTTGGTCAAGCCAATATCAAAGAATTATATCATCATTCAAAACAAATTTGTCTTCTCAACATGGCCTTTTTGGATGACCATAAACTCCCCCTTCATAAAAAATTACATCTCGATACAATGAGATTTTTAGTGAGGGGATTATATAATTTATAAGCCTTTTCCCGTCTCACTATACCCAATGAAAATGCATAACTCACTCTTTGCATCCAACTTTTTTCCTATTTTGATCAGTACATGCACATAAGCCAAACAACCAAAAACTTTGAAATGATTAACATAAGGCTTTTTTTCATACCAAGCTTCATAAGGAGTCATATTCTCTACAGCATTAAGGCTACGACTGAGAATGTAGACCGTTGTAGCAACCGCATCTCCCCAATAAGAATTTCTCAATCCCTTAGTTTGTAACATGCACCTTGCCATTTCAACCACAATGCGATTCTTCCTTCCGCCTACGCCATTCCGTTGAGGTGTGTATGTCGTAGTATGTTGCGTCTTGATGCCATTCATATCACAATAAATCTAGAAAGCTTTTGAGCAGTAATTCATCCTCCATGGTCACCGCAAACATTTGATCTTGGACCTTTCTCATTTTCTACAAGTGCCTTTGAACTTCTTTTGAATGTATCCAAGGCTTCACTTTTGGCCTTCAAAAAAATATACCCAAAAATCTCATGAGTAATCATCAATAAAAGTGATGAAATATGATGACTTACCCAAACTATTAGTCTACATAGGACCATAGATAACCGAATGAACAAGCCGAAGTGGATGATGAGCCCTCCATGCACTTCCCTTGGATAACCTTTCCCTTGCATGCTTGCCTTTAGCACATCCTTCACAAAACCTCCTTATGCTCCCCTCTCTACCTCAAGTAAACTAGAAACTAATGCATTTGATGTTAGAAGCTTCAAACTCGTGAAAATTTAAATGCCCATACCCGAGATGCCATAGCCAACTTGAATCCTCATAAGCCATATTTGCAAGGGTGTTGCTATGTCTATCAAACCTTAAGGGAAACATCCTATTTCTTGTCATAGGCACAACAATGCTGATCACCCTTTTCCCTTATTATTATCATAAACATAGTACATGTCTTATTTTTCAAAGACTACTTTATAATTTTTCTCACATACGTCTAACACTTAACAAATTGTGCTTCAATTGTGGAGTATAATAAATATCATGAATACTCTTTATACTTTTTTCCTCGATCTCCACAAGCCCCTTTGGCAGCAACCTCCAAAGATTTATCATCACCAAGCTTGACCTTAGATTTAAAACTTCCATCCTTGGCTGAAAACAATTTCTCATTCCCTGTCATATGGTTAGAGCATCTAGAATCTATGTACCAAACATCTTTACTAGTATTTTCACCTTTGGCATAAGATAAAAATAAGTTATCTCGAGGATACACATTACTTTCTTGAGCATAGTTACATTTCTACCTACTTTCAATCGCATTTTCAAAGTGCCCATATCTATTACAATAGTAACATTGAACATTTCTCTTATCAAATCTACCTCTTCCTCTAAAACTACCTCTCGCCTCTACCTCTAGAAAATTTTTGGCTTTGCCATTTACCTTGATCTTGATCGGGTTTTTGGCACTACCGCTACTCGCATCTTCATTATGTGTGTAATTTGTAATTTCAGAGGAAAGTTTTCTCAACAACTTCAAAAGTTTCTTTCAATCTTTCTTCATGAGACATGAGAGATCCAACCAATTGATAAAACTTTAATTGTGTCAAATCCTTGCTTTCTTCTCTAATATTATGGCAACATTATTCCATCTAAAGTGTTAAAGATCTCAATACTTTTTTTATTAAAAATTCATTACTTACCGTTTCCCCAAGTGTAGCCATTTTATCGACCACATCTTTGACTCTCACACAATAGTCACTTATACTTTCGCCTTCGCATATTCAGATTCTCAAACTCTCTCTTCAATGTCCGAAGCTTGACCACCTTAACTTGATCAACATCACCTTGGGAAGCTTTCGCCAAGGAGTCTCTCTCCGTGCATCTTCGTAGTTGTAGCTCCTTGATATTCGTGGAAATAAGCTCTTATCAAGAGCTATCTAAATATGAAACAACAACAGCATTCTTCTTCCTCGCTTTCCTTTCTTACTGCTTTTTTCAATGTCGTAAGGGCATTCCAATCTTCTCGTTCATCATAACCCTCGATTCAAAATCTCCTGGCCAAATCTTTTTCCAATCAAAAAATTCAGCATCTTAATGCACCAATAATCATAATCGTTCCCATCAAATTCCGGGAACAGCATGATGTAATTCGACATTTTTTAACTTCGCGAAATTCCAACAATTAAAAATTTAACCCAAAACGATTTTACCACTTCTCCTCATACCAATCAAGAATTTGAAATGGCTACCGCTCTCTAAGCCAGCTAATAAACTAGAATAATTATGACATATAAAAAAAACAAATTAAAGACAATAAAAAACAACACAAACATTAGATCAAGAATCAACTCAGAATCCTACATTGAATCGGTATGTAAATACATTCTTATATAATAAACTCATTACCAATTCTATGATTTATCAACTACTAATTATTCATTCTGATCACTCGCTAATGATTCGAGTATCGACTATCCTAATAATTTGCCGCATTAATTTTAATACCGTAGAATCAAAAATCAAGTAACTAATGTCAACAATTACATGGAAATTTAAGCATTATTCTCAACAAACACTAGGCATCCTTTAAAGGTTTTCCTCTCTTACTTATAATATAGAGGTTTATCTTTCTCTATGTTATTATTTTATCTCATAATTATTAGCTATGAAATCATGCCCTTCTCCACGTTAAGTCTTTTCTTCAGGATTATTTTCCATTTCATGTACACAAATATTTCCATTGATTCACAATGGTTACGAGATTCACCTAGTCCATTTCATTACCTTTTTCTACTTGATACCAAAAACATCAATTTATGTGTTCTACTCTTATTGTACTAGGGTAATTCTATAAATAAAACCCCATTCTTGAATTCCCAAATGAATCTATTCGCTATCTCTATTTGTAATAGAGATTCCTCATGTATGTAACTTTATTTTGGCTCTTACTGTAGTTATTATTGTTAAATACAATATGGGAATCATAACCCATTTCTACTTTACTCTCATTATTGTATATCAATATATAGAAAAACTAAATGCAAAGCCTTATACAAAATCGAAACATTTGCTAAGATGGAAAACAACTTAGTTGTCAAAAATGACTTGCTTATTTATTTATCTGATGATTAACAATCATGAGTTATTGGCTGGTGGATTTTCCATATGATAATCACTACCCTCTCTCTATTATGTGGGGGGTTAGCATGGCCTCTTTGGTCTCGCTAATTTGTTCTATCAAGGATTGGTTCAACTCGTCAATACCTCAATATATCGTTTTGTTGCAGCTATCGTATTTTTATTCTACTCACCTTGTGAATGGAGACTAATGTTATACACAATTTATACATCCATGACCTTCTAATTTAGGCACCCCATTGACTTGGATAAAATTATATCATTTCCCTCTAGTTTTCTAGTCTTCTACTTGCATTATGAGATGTCAAATTTCACCCACCTAACTTCTTTGTTTGTAGCTGAGAAATTAGGGTACTTTTAGCTCATACAAGGCTAATTAGGTGACTCCAAGATAGTATGGAGGCTAATAATATTTTAGGATGTTTCGATTCACCTTGCTACCTCTGTGAGTTGTTTTCTTTCAAAATTGAGGAATCTCACGAAAGGATAAGAAGTGATTTCCTTCTTTCCCATGAATGTCTATCTTAGCTTCAGTCTGTTCCTTTTTTTTTGGGCATGTGTCATACATGTGTTTCGTAGGTGTGTGATGAATAGGACATGCACAAAACGTGTTAGAATTGTATCCTCATGTGTTGGTGTCTAAAACTAGGATATATGATATGAGGCATGTTTGGAGGCATCCTCTTACTTAGTCACTAAGTAAACACACAAATTTATTTTTCAAAGTGCCTTTAGCCTCCTCCTAGCTTGAGTTCTCCTCGATTAAGCTAATTTATTTTTTCCATTGTAACCATAATTCTTGTGAATATGGTCATGACCATGTCAACTAGTTTTCAAGGTCATTTCAACAAAGATGTTTTCCAATTGTATTTTTGAAAACCGTCAAATGAAAATAGGTGGAATTGGAAGTAGTGTTTTATCATAGCATTATTTTATTGAACTTAACTTCAATTTTCAAATTATTTGTCTCACAATCACAAATTTATAATACACGTTTTATATACTATGTGTAATGGGGTGAATGATAAGTAGTTTTTCACTTTGAATGACTTCAATGCTCTAATAATTATGGATATCCTTCAGTATTTATTCAAGTTCTATTAAACACTTTTGATTACACTCTTCATAGGTTGTAGAAGATTTCCTCAGGGGCTCCTTTCTGTTACACCTTGAAAATGCATGCCACTACTTGCCTGGCTCAAAACCCCAACCTTCAAGCCCTCCTTGGGCCATGTTTGATAATATTTCATACGTGATCCATGATCTCTACAATCAAGAACTTGTGAGCCTCATTTCATCCATTCTCATACTGGACTCATAATAAACAATCTTCTCAAATATCAAACACTGCAACACACTGAATTTCTACAATACATATCTTTGTAATAAAATTAGCCACACTATGAATATGCTCATCAAATAATGGGTACATGCCCTTTAACACAATCTCTACAACACAAATGCAAACAATACATCAACCCACACAATAAATATTCTCAACAAAACCATACTCTGAAGAAAAAAACTATAATAATATGATCATCACACTCAACCATCATTTTTAAAACTATTAGCCACACAAAAACTCAATAAATGAAGCTACAATAAAACATTCTCCATTAAAACCCCAACAACAAAATTACATCAATAATATGAACTTCGATATGGATTCTCTACTTAAACAACTATAGTAATATATCTCCCATCCATATCAGTAGAACATAAAATATGTTAAACATATGAATCTACTTTAGATCCATCATCCTCTGGAATATCCTCCCAGTCCGAGCTCTGATGTACAAACTCTGGGAAATTGTAGTTAAATTCTCTCTCAATCCAACACTTTTTTCTTCACACATCAGCATTTTATCAAAGAATAAATATGCAATAAATATAAAGCATTGATCCTCATAATTTTTGAATTTATCCTATTCTATAATTAACATTACTCGATTCCACTTTATCCACCAAATACCATGTGGAAATAGCTTATAAATTTCCTCTGGAATTAATATGAGAGTGCACATAATTTAGGAAATTCCACTTACTAGACATAATGAAACGTTGACACACAAAACATGCATTATAACACACTTAATAGGATAATACCATAAATGAATATCACTCACCTTTAGGCCCTTTCCTACATTGCAATGCACTTTATGCCTACAAACATGTGTTGTAACTCACAGTTTGTGCTCAAACATGTGTTATGAATTCCAAGCATCTCTTCATCTTTATTAATCCATGAAACTTTCGGGTAACACATTTTTTGGTCTCTTTCCTGGGTTATAATTCAACTTTGAGGCTATTACCTATGTTATGTTTCTTTATTATCCCAAACCTCAATCAAAATACTCCAACTCTTCCTGAACTTGTACACATTCCCCTTCAAGCATCTCCAGAACTTAGAGATCATCGAAATTCATTGAAAACACATCAATAACATGCAATAAATCCTTTAATAATCATGAAAACACCTCCAAACTTGTGGAAATCAATGCCAACACAACGAATCCTCAAGAAAATATCCTTTATTGACATCCTAGGTTGAATTCCATCAAAAATTTACTTAGCGACTAAGTCCTTAGCAAAACGCCTTTGCAAAACAACAATGTCATGAGGGCCACCACAAGTAGGTTTAAATGAATGCTAACACCCTGATACAACACATCCAACATTAACTATTGTTGTGTTTTTATTTAAATTTTCCCATGTGGAAACCAAATTAACCTCATTATGAAATTTGGAGTAAATCCAGGACATGGTAGGATCTTTGTGAAAGATGAAACAATGCATTCCAACCAAATTTGATGTAATGCTTCATTATGATATTGCAAAAGAAACTTGTTTGAATACATCAATCCTTAATCAAGCATGGTATGAAGGTTGATGGAAACACCGATCATTCTTGTTACAAACATAAAGTTAGTGACATATCCAAACGTGCAATACTGGATTACATTGATTCATGTTTTCTCTTCAATCGATAGTAAATGATGTGCCATCCATAATTTTCATGTATTCAAGACGTTCACATAGCATTGCTTCAAATAAATTTTCTTGTTGTTAAGAATAAATCTACATTAACTGACTAAAAATACCAAGTATAACATTCAAGCATCCATTTTTCTCAAATCATTTCTTTGATCTCATTTCTCTGATATCAACTTGATCTTAAATTAGTTCTTCAAATTAAAAGCTACTAATTCATATTCATTTTTAAAATTTCCCATATTTTTGTATTTGCATAAGAAATATTTAGGAATAGTAAACAAACACATAATAATACAATATGTGAAAAAAGTTGGTAATGGAGCCCAACCACATGGGATATGTCTTCAAGTCCACTTCAAACAATAGACCACTTCTTCAATTATCCTTCAAAGATGGATTCTCGTTTGACAAAAGAGATGAATTATTCTCCTAATAAGAGACTAGTTCTCCTTTACAAAGGGCTAAAATATTCTCTCAATATTTTGTTGGTTGTCCTTCATAAAAGGGATAATCTTCTAAAATAGAGTCACTCATTCTCCCAAAAGGGCTTAGAAAACCTTTCTGAATAGTGGGGCTTAATGAACCAAACCAACTGAATGGCTTAAGGAGCCCAAACCTTTGAATATCATAATGATTCTCAACCTTCCTCTTCCATATCCAAGTACGGTGTAAATATTTCTTCATTTGAGAACTACCTCACCATATCAAAGAGAGAATAACTCTGAGGATCCTAGAAATTAGAATCTAGTACCATTCAAGGGATTGGTTTGAGGAAATATCTCAACCATGTCCATTAAAATATCAACTCTCAATGAAGATCTCAACTCTCCATGAATATCCCAACACCCCCTTGAGAGTAGAAAACACAATCCATGAATAGCTAAACCCTACCTTAAGACTAGAAAACTACAATTCTATGCAAATTTTCTACCAATGTTACATATTTCTCACATTTTTATTTGTTTCCTATTACAAAAAAAATTTAAAAATACATAACCCATGAGCACCTAATCTCAAAATAATTTACATAAATACCTTTCGATTTAATCACATTATTCTGAATTGGTCTACATTTCGAACCATCTAATGTGATTCATAATGAGGATGAACCACATTAGATGGTCTGAAACATCGATCAATTCAGAATAATGTGATTAATCCGAAAGGTATTTATCTAAATATTTGGATCACAAAAGTCTTACATCTAACTCAAAAGAATTTTTAATTATTTCATTTAATCATTTTTCCATTTTTTCCATTTTAATAAGAAGTCCTCTTGACCTCATTCAGCCTACAATAACAATGCTCTGTGCAATCTCTTCATTGTGCATACAACTTTGGCATGAATTGTTAATTGTGAATATTTTACCTAAGTCATGCAATGAGGGGTTTATTGGGTATACATGGTAGAGCATCAAACCTTGAAAGGTTACAAATTCTTGTAAACACTATAAAAATATTGTCAATCCCAATCCAATGCATTATAATATGCATTGGTAATGGTGACTAGTGATATTGGCAAGGGGGCATAATAGGTTCCAAATTAGTAAGTGAATGCACAAATCAGTGAATCAATGCTAATTATCATTGAAAAATGAAACAATTATTTAGAAATTTCCTGAATATATTCTAAAAATATATCTTAATGATATTCATTAAACAATATTTATACAATTATAATCATTCTAAAGTTGTTTAAATATCATTCAAATGGTTCAATAGTTATTTAGAAATTTCGCAAATGTATCCTAAAATTATATCTTAATGATGTTCATTAAACAATATTTATACTATTCATAGTTATTAAAACCGGAACCGGTGACCGGATCGGTGGACCTAATGAACTAGGTCTCGAATCGGAACCGGTCTAACCAGTAGCAGTCAGATCTGAATGAATCGGTTTAAAAAAAAATACACTAAATAATTATTTTTTAATAAAAAAAACTATTTTTAAGATTTTCAACCATGATTCCAAGCCAATAGAGAAAAAATATGAAATTTTTTCTCATTTATATACCATGTAAAGGTGAATATCTCAAAATGGCACCGAGTGAAATATATATCATCGAAAAAGTACATAAGAAATGAGGCTCCAAATGACCCATAAAGTCCAAAAACAATGCTACAAGATATGAGCATTGACGCCATTGGCCTACATAGTACAGTGATAGTCTACTACAAATCTACATATATAATATTACTAAATTCTAATTAATGATCAAAATTATCACTTGAAACTTCTAATCATGATAAAATTTCAAACTCAGTTGGTTGAACTTGATTCTCCCGACTCTCGACTGCCAAACTTTGCAACTTCTCCAGTCACAAACTTCTTTATTGGTTCAGTGACTTGAGTCTCAAAATTATGAAGTTATTCTACCCTAATAGGCCCTATTACTTCATTTTGTGCTCCACATGCCTTTACATGACCTCTTATCCCAGCCAAGCATTGCTTGAACATGTAAATACCCCTTCGTGCAATAAATATTTTTCAATATCTACAAATCATTTTTCCATAAATCATATCACAATGAGCCCATGCAGTATCCTTGCCTTTTGGAGGCATGATGGATACCATAGTCTACTTAGCTCAAGCGGCAAGCCTCAAACTCTAGCAAAAAATCAACACTCTCCAAGCTCTCAATCAAACTCACAAAATCTCCAAATGAGATGGTGTGAGACAAATGAGAGGTTGCCCCTACTTTAAAAGGATTGGAGAGGGTCTCCAAAATAGCTTCAACTCCAACTCCAAACCTCCAAGATCGCTGCTCCGACAAACACTCAACACTCTTCAAGCTCTTAATCAAACTCACAAATAGAAAATGAGTTGGTGTGAGACAAAGGATAGGCTGCCCCTATTACAACCCTCCCCTTACCACCACATCAGCCCTAAAACACCTTGCTAGCTGTGGGTGGGTCCGCGTAAGTGAAGAGGCATTAACTGGCCGGTTAAGGACGGAACTGGCTGGTCATAAACCGGTCGGTTCTATCCTCAACCGGCTGGTTAGGATCGGTTAACCATTTTTTTTGGCCAAGTGCAGGGATGAACCTGGTTGCATGGGTGGTTTGAACCGGGCAACATGTTGACCGGCCGGTTTGACCGGTTACCGGTTCAAACCGGACAGTTTTAATTACTATGATACTATTATAATCATTCTAGAGTTGTTTGAATATCCTTCTAACTATTAAATAGTTCATTTTAAAAGGATGCAGAAATTTTGTTTCCTCAAATTCGATATAGTTCTTGTTATATATATATATATATATTTAAATATAACTTCCATTTACAATAAGAAGTTTATATTTACTTTGAAGTTAACACGTTTGCTTCAAATTTAATATTTAAAAAAAAAAAAAAAAAACTTTTAAATATATTATCTTCTCAAAAATTAATTAATCCATCCTCTTGTAAAAAAAAAATCAACATTCTTGTTTAAAATTCATTCCCATATCAAAAAAAATTTCACATTAATTCTTGACAACTATGATGAACATTAATATTTAACAATATGAAAGGGATTACATAGAATAGCATAAACCCCAACATTCATTTGAACACCATTTAGAAAATTAGAACCATAATCCTAACTGATGATAATGTGTTTCATACTCTAGACATGACATTGAAAATGATTTTGAGCATAAAAATACAATGCTTCGGTAGTCCACATTGAAAAGTAAATCATCATTTTTGGTCATTGATTCCTTAGAAACATGTGCGAATCACATCTGAGTAGGTCGAACTCGTGTTTGAAGAAGAAATCCTCCGTTCTCAATCACTCATTAAATTGGTATTGAAATTGCTTTTATTTGAATCTCTGCCAATATGGAGAAGTCGCATTTGAAGAGAAAACCACCATTTTACGTTATGGACTAGAGATTAGGATAAATTTATGTTGCTCATTGCTAAAATGTAGTACACAATAACATCCAAATTTGGCATTCACCGTGGTGTCAGCCACCTTCCTTGGACAAGACAAAGTGGTGGAATCTTTCGTACCCCACTACCCTAGTGTAGTTGTCGTACTTTATTCAAAGTTAGTAAAATGAGTGACTTTTGTGACAGACTGACCCTGAAAAGAATTGAAAAACTCAAACATGAACTAGAGCAGAGAATTTCTCTTCACAATATTATGAATAGATTAAATAGGATTACATTGGGAACATCAACAATAAATAACTATATTTAAATTCGACTAAACTGGAATGACTGAGACTAAACTGGGACACTTGGATTAACGGATTCGACACCTAGCAGGTGGTTGAGATTACGTTCTTTAAGACTCCCCTTTAATTTCAACCACATCAAAAATTAATTAAGATACCTGCTAGTCTATGTATCAGCAAGGCTTACAAAAAAAATTAACTTCAACTAGATTTGGTTTTCTTCTTCTCTTTTTCTGGATTCTATAGCCTATAAATTGTTTCAGATTTTTTTCTTTGTTGTATTCTTCAAAACTCAATTTATTGATTTTCTGGTGCAAGCCTTTTACTGTTCTAGGCAGTCTAAGCATGTCCTCGACTTCTTTAATAAATGTGGGTTGCTGCGAGATATTTTCTTCCGTGGTGCTCTTATCATCATCAATCTGCTGCAACATAAGCTTAGAACATTATCTTATCTCTTCAAAACTCCAATGCATGGAAAATTCATTGACATGTTCATCATGCATGTCATATTCATCATTCATATCTACATCTTCTATGTAGATCTCATCCAGACATGGTGTTGCAAGCCATGTTTCCAAAAAATTTAGCTCTTTTTCATAATCATTTTGTGTACCTGCACACTGAAAATCAATCTTAGAATAAAACAAAATTTCAGAATGACATTGGTTCTGGTCTTTCTTATCTTCAATGAGAACTTTCTTCAGTTTTTTTTCCTTTGTTGCATCTTCCTCTGTCTTTGTCTCTGTATTTGTCTCTTCTTTTGTCTCTGTCTTTATCTTTTTCTCTGTCTCTTCTTCACTAACCTGTGCTGCTGCAAACAGGCTGTATTGCATTAACTAAGGTGGGATTATCTCACCAAATAGCATCATGTCGATATCATATTTTTTTGCATCATCTACAACCAATCATTATTAGCCAAAAATTCATTATCAAATTTTACATCTAGCATCAAATTTTCATCAGCAAGTTATGTTACTGGGTTCAGCATATCTTCATTAACAAGTTGTGTTGCTGGAATCAGCAAGTCGTCATCAGAAAACTCTATTGCTGGAATCACCATATAATCAGCAAGCTCTGTTGCTGGATTCATCAAAACATCATCAACAAGATGTGTTGCTGGAATCATCACATATTCGTTAGCAACCTTTGTTGTTGGATTCATCACATCTTCGTCAGCAAGCCATGTTGCTGGTATCATCAAATCTTCGTCCACATGTAGCTGTGTACAGTGGGGTTCACAAACATCTTCATGCGCTCTCTCTATTTCTTCTGGAGTTACGTCACAGACATTAGCCACCTGTGACTGTGCACAGTGGTATACAACAAACTCTTCATTTCGCTGTAGATTTGCTGCTACAGATCCACCTTCATCTTCATATTCAAAGCTCCCCTTTGATTCAATGCTCCCCCTTGTACCAAAACATCTCTCAAGGGTATCCCATGCCTCCTTGGCTGTCTTGGCATCTGAAATCAAGGGAAGTATACTTTCATCGACTGATCCCTTTATGCATCTTAATGCATAGACATCTTTTTGCCCTTTTATTTCCAGATCTAAAAGGATCTCGAACATCTTCTGTTTCTGCTTTAGCCTCTTGGCTTTTTCCATGACTTTGTTGCTTGGCTTCCAGAAACAAACAAGTCTATATGTGCATCAAATAAATTGCTTTTGAAAATTTCCTTTCCTCAAAGAATATCATTCTACAAAATCACTTTTTACAAGGCTTTCACAACACTCTTTTTAAATTTCCATTGAAAAAAAAATCTCGTTTTAAACTTTAAACTTTCTCTTTCTCTTTCCCACGTCACCTTTAAAAAAAAACTCAAAAAAAAATTCCTTTTCTCAACCAATCTCCTTTAAAAAAAGCATTTCTTTTCCTTACTCTTTGAAAATTTAAAGTTAAAAAAAAAGATAACTTAAAAAAAATCTTAAAAAAAAGCTTTCTCCTCTTTTTAAATCACGTGGAGCATAAAAAACTTACATGGCCATAATTCATATCATAAAACATTATATAGAAATTCCAATATTCCCATTCCAATAAAATAGATCTCATTTTAAGAGATAAAAAAAAACTTTTATGGATTTCCTTGCGTAAAAAGGCTTTCACTTTTTAAATTGATACCACTAAAATGCCCCTCTCCTTCTTATTTTTTTGTAAATTCAGTGGATCCATTCCATTTTCTATTTATATTTGAAAGACAGGCTACATAATATAAAATTTAAACAATGGCCTCAACCTGCCCGTAGGAAACTAGGTCTGTTGGCCATCTAAATGCATGATAAGCAGTCCAAAACTGAAATTGTTTCATACGCCTAAACTTCTCATGTGCTGTTTGTCCTATTGCTACTGTTTTTTCTTTCCTAGAACATAAGGAGAGTTGGTATCTAAATAGCAAAATCATCAAAATTTAGAACAACAAAAACTTCAAAGTTTCTAAAAGACATAGCTATTATGCATCTGAAGAAGAGACTGGTGCTGGGTCTTTGGCATTAGTTCCAGGAATTTCTGCTTGTTGAACCTGTTGAAAGAGCTGTTGAAGGAGTTTTCCCATCCGGCCCACTTCATCATCCATTCTACTTACTCTATCTGCTGTCTGATATTGTGTTATCTTAATGTGCTGAAGCTGGTCCTGGATTTCCAGTATTTGAGCCTGAAGGCTTGTTCCTGGCTTTACTGGTTCTACCTGTGTATGTTCAGGATGAAAGCTCTGAATGGCTTTCGCTATCAGACATTTGACTATCCAATAAGTGTGGATGGTCTGGTTGAACAAGGTGAGGCGGCCTCTCGTGTTGCCTAGATCTGTAATAAAATCCAAAATTTCTGCTTCTGTCTCATTATCCTCAGGCTCAATTTGGATTTCACTTTCGCATCCCCGAATGGCTTGCTGTACTTTGGAATAATTGCCTATGACATATGTGGCAGCTAACGTTTCCAAATGTTCCTGGTTTGTTTTGCGTCCTCGTTTCACCGGGACTGGCTCAGATTGAACTGGCTGTTTTCCTTTAGCGGCCTCTATCCTTGCACGACGTTTTCCCATTTCTGAAGAGTACCTATATGCAAACACTGACAAATCAAAAGGAACAGCAATGAAATAAGGAGTTAGTTAGCTGTAGTCTATGCGCCACCATTGGGCATTAATTTCATGATTGAAAGACAAACAACGGGACCCAACCTCTTTGGTTATAATCTGCAACTTGTAAGATGGAACAATTGCATGGGCCATGGGAATTTGGGTAGGGTGCAATAGGCAGTTCCTCAACTTAAGATTCCAAATGTGGTTATGTTGAATGAGCTGCTTGGTGCTGTAGGCAGCCGCATTATAAAGAGGGATGTGACCAGTATGCATAATAAACAGAGGATGAGAAATAAGAGGTCTAAGATTCAGGGTTAGAGGAGAACGGGGAGGGGTAGATCTATTCAAGTTTACGCGGTTCCTTCAACTACCCCGAAACCCTTTAGGGATGGCCAACTGGTCGTCATGAGAGCGCACCTTGGGGGTGGTTTCCATTCGGTCAAATGCAAAATAAAGCGGAAGAAGATGGTGCCCATGCACTATGCGGTGACTGATATCTACCTTATTCCACGACTGGACTTGACTATAATGATAGCTAAGGAAATTGATATAGTTCTGAACTTGGAGAAGCCTGCTATTTAAAAGACAACCTTGTAACTGATTTCCTAAATTCTCATGAGGGCAGACAGGGGATGTGGCCTGGCCAAGCAAGATACTTGGATCTCGGAAACAAGGCAAAACAGGTTGCATAATAGGGATTACAGAATACAAAATTTTGCTCAAACCCATCCTTTCTTGATTATACAGAAGACTAAGCAAATCTACTGCAATAGGCTTTATAATAGCTATGAAAATGACGGGAACATACCCTGACAGGATCGAAAGAGTGTTCAAATGGTAGCTGTTGTGTCTTCTCCTCTGCCGCCTCGAGACAATTGCATGCAAAAGCCCATGCATGAATGAATGGAGGAGCGGGGGGATCACTCTTACCTTTTCAGAGACTTGCTTTCGATGAGCTGTCCAAACAGCCTGGCCACCTTTCATCATTATTCGATTCTGGCGATTCGCACACTTCAATAATTTTTCCGGACCAGCCTTCATTAAAAATCTTAATAGCTTGGGTTGGGAGCACGTGCCAAATTGCCACAGCACGAATTTCTTTCTGTCAGTTGATCACCCCGATCAGGGGGTTGAAGATCCTTGTTAACAATCAGTTGAAGGGAGTGTAGTTCTACATTCCAGATTGAATCCGTAGGACGACCTTCAATTGGGCGTTCAACATTTTGGCATCCCCAATTGGCTAAGTAGTCTGCTGCTGTGTTGCCTTTTCGTCGAACATGGGTAGGGATGAGATACTCTATACGTTTCACCAGTTGACTTATGTCTTCTATAAGGCCTGTTGTTCTCCAGATTTGTGAGATTTTCTCCTAGGGTGTGCCTTTTTGAAGTTTTTAAAGCATCTTTGTGACCAATGTTGAATCTCCCTCCACCATGATTCTCTGATAATATTCTCTAATTGCTATCAAGAGGCCTTGTTTGACTCAAAGAAAGTTCAAAAAAATCACATTCAATGATCTCAAAAAAACTCGTACCTCCATGCATTAGACTTTTAATAAAAAAAGTTGAATAGCTTAACGAGCATAACGTCCATGTCGTTTAATAAATTTCAGAGATTACTTTTGTCCACGCCGGATTTGTTAATTCTTGTGATGAACTTCTACAGATCCGCGTGTAGTTTAATGCACGACATTCACCTTGGCCCCGCCTTTCCTTCGGCAGCTTGAACTAAAAAATCTGCTTGACTGAGCTTTAAAAATGCAAGCCGTGACGAAATAAAAAAGAAGCGTGTGGCCAAACTTGCATAGTCCTGATACTAACAGCCACAAATATTGAAAAAGAATGCAAGGAAAAAAATGGGCGTGGGTATGGCTCGTATTATCGCGCCAATCCTTTGTTTTGGCACGTTGGCGAGTGTATTACCCTAACAGTCGCGCCAGCCCAAAAAAATATTTTCTTCGAAAATTTTGCTCCTCTTCAATGAGTCTTATGCAAGCTCGCTTCTCCTCTCTATTGCTCTTCTTGGCTCTTTTGCTACTCTCTAGAGAGGTTTATGCAAGCTAGCTCTGATACCTTAAAAAGAATTGAAAAACTGAAACGTGAACTGGAGCAGAGAATTTCTCTTCACAATATTACGAATAGATTAAACAGGATTATATTGGGAACATCAACAATAAATAACTAGAGTTAAACTCGACTAAACTAAACTGAGACACTTGGACTGATCGATTCGACACCTACTAAGTGGTTGAGATTACGTTCTTTAACAGACCCGTCCGTCTCATGTCTCTCCTCACATCCTTGCGTCGCCGCTGTTTGTTTACACATTAACGGAGTTACTAAAGATTAACGAACCAATGCCCTGCAAGTCTGCGGTGTCATCCCGAACAAACATAAAGTCTAACAATTAGGATTTCATTGGAAGTCTCTATGGTTTGTACCAAGAAAGACAGCGAGGCTCGAGACTTCATAATTAGCATCATGGAGGATAGCAAAGTAATAGTTCACTCAACACAAGTAGAAGGCACATGCATCGCGGAGGACATTAAAGGGAAAATCTGTTCAATAGAACTCGAAGTGTGTTGGAGAGCATCTTGTAGTGAAGGGATCACATTTAGGGTGGAGTCGGTAATCATAGAAGGTTTGAGTACTAATTATTTAGTTGAGAGACTTATTCTACAATCACTATGAGGGGATGTGTAAGTTTGTCTGTGCTTTTTAATTTTTAAAATAAAATTTAAAATTTAAAATTATGTTTTGAATAGAAAATTAATGTTAGCTACAATAAATAAATAAATAATGTTTACTGTAATAAAAAAATAATGAATAAACATAAAAATATTTAAATGTTGAGAGTGCAAACTTCTGTGATCCATAACATTATAATTATAACTTCCAGGAAATCACATACGAAATTTTTAGAACCAACGCGTTTCGAACTACCAACTGTAGTTCATCATTAGGATGATGAACTACAGTTGGTAGTTCGAAATGCGTCAGTTCTAAAAATTTCGTATGTGATTTCCCGGAAGATTTATAATTATAAGATTTAAATGATTAAGATGTTTAAATCTTAAAAGTTTCAAATATATTTCAAAATAAATTTAAATAATCTATTTGAGTATCTATTTTGACTAATTTATGTCTAAATAGAAAATTAATATTAGCTATAATAAAAAAATAAATAGAAAATTAATGTTGGTTATAATAAACAAATAATGAATAAACATAAAAACATCTTAAATGATTAAGATGTTTAAATCTTATATATTTCAAAAGAAATTTAAATAATCTATTTGACTATCTATATTGACTAATTTATGTTAATTCAACTTTATATATAAAAAAAGATTGTTAAAATATTTTTTTTATATTTTATATAAAAAAATTATTCAATACATATTATTAATAAAATATTTTAATAGTAACTAATATTTATATTTTATTTAAAATTTTAAAATATAATTTAAACAATAAAAAATAATATTATAATATTTTAGGCACTAAAAAAAATTTAAACATTAAAAAAAATCATGTTAAACAAATAATATAAATCTATACTATACTAGCAAATAATAATTAAACAAAAATATTATAGTTACAAAGCTCATGGAAAGCGAGGAAAAACTACTTTGGAAGTGATGTTCACGAATCATGAGATATACCAATTGGGCTAAAGTAGCATGTTCAACGGTGATGATATAGTAGAGTAGGGTGTGGAACGGTTATTAGAGAGTTGTATTTTTCTTAGTCTTCTCGAAGTTGTGGCATGATGAGTAATTTTTTTAGATTGCAGAGTTGATGTTGTCTATTTAAAAATATATATTTTTGTTTAAGGGTTTGTATATTGTTTTCAAGGTATGATTTAATTTGGTTATTCATGAACTGTATATATTTTTATGTTTTTGCTCCGTGGGTTACATGTTTTATGATGCAAAATTGGTTATTTATGAGACACTATTACAAGTAATAATGTGTACATCCTCATTTCCAATAAGTTAAAATAGTGGATAAATTTAAATAAATTAATTCATTTTTATTTGGTAATATATCATTTTTATTTTATAATATATTAAATATATTTATGATATTTTCAATTAGTTAAATAATTGGTAAATCTAAATCGATTAATTCATTTTTATTTTATAGTATATTATTTTTATTTCATAATATATCAAATATATTCAAGATATTAAAAGAAAAAACGAAATTATACATTTATTTTAGCTTATTTTTATTCATAATTATAAAAAAAATAATATAAATGTTAAATATATACATTTATATAAACAGGGGTTTTATTATATACATTTTTAATATGTAAATGGATTTTGTTACATTATCTTAAACTAATACTAAAATTTCTCATATGAAATTTCTTTTAATCAGTAAATTTTATTAAAAGAAAAAAAAAATCAACTACATTTCAAATAAATGTCAATATTTAATCGGTGATTATTATAAAGAATATTTTAAAACATTCCATACAATTTATATCTATACCATCAACTTAATACTTAAAGATATTTAAATTTAATTTTTGTAAGTCTTTCTTTAGAATATACGGGCCTCGATATCAACAAGTGATGTAGCTGTCCATCTTCATAATAGATACTCTAAAGGCATATTTTTATCATGAGCTTTCAAGAGTTCTGGACGGCATCTTTAGCCTTCCCATGGCAGTTAAAGAGCTATTGTGATGATGTCTAGCTCGAATAACTTGATATCATGTTTGTAATTGAGTTTATGTTATATTTAGATAAGTTTTTAGAGATAATAAAATGAAAAGGTATATTTATATATTGGTATACATATTGTATAAGAACGGAGAAACATTAAAACAAAGCAAATGTGTTTATAGATTAAAAAAATTATTTAAATAAGCTATTTCATTTACATTATGGAAATGTCTTTGGAAAATGGTGAACAATGTATTTTTGAAATTACTAATTGTTCATAGAGGTGGCATTCGTATGAGAGAATATTATGTAATTCAGAAGTAATTAATATCAGGATTAGACTCCACAGATCATATGCTTTTCTTATTATGATTGATTTTCTTGTTCTGATCCACCCTTTGGCTACATGTTGTGTTAATTAGATTGATAGTCATAATCTTCTTTCTAGCATTATCCTTTATGTGATATTATTTGTAATGACACTTATCAGAGACTTGATGATGGTACGCTTGAGGGTCAATAAAGATAAATATCTACTTCATTTGTTATTAGAAGGTTGATGTATTAGGTCGTGGTGGTTTCATTTATTTATATTTCATGATGCTTATAAGGGACATGTGTTATGGAGGTGCTTGTGACTAATATGAGTCGATATCCTAGAAAAATGATGCCTCTCGTGTTTTCTTTTATTCATGATTAACAATGATAGAGTTAGACTACTATATGATTTTCTAGATTGCGGTGAGAATTTTCATTTCATTAGATTCTTATTTAATTCACATAAGGAAGTTTTTATGATAATTTTCATGATTATTCCTTATGATTATGTGATTGGACTTATATATGCTTTTCCTTTATCACACATATTAATGTGTTGATGCTCTTGATTATTGATGATGATATTTCATGAAGGATTGGTATTCTATGTCATGAATATGTAACATTCTTGGTCCTTGTGATGATGGGATGCTTGGTATTTTTTATGATATATTTGAAACTTATTTTGATGTATTGCATATTATTATGTTATTGATTTGAGATGGAGTGATACAAATACATTGGCATTTTGCAAGGAAAATCTATAATACTAATGGAAATGACAAGGAAATGAAATTAAGGGAATATCGTGTGGCTTAGTGAGGATGAACACTTAAATAATGTCTAGAAATATTAAGAAATAACAAAATATCTATGAAATTAACATCCAATATAACTTATGTAAAAGTCAAAAATGTTACTTTTACCTTAAGCTCGGTAATACAATCTTCACCCTCAAGATCAATTTCACCCTTGCATGAAAAGGTCGAAGGAAAAGAGACAAATGTTAGGAAAATGTTACATTGATATTTATTACAAAAAAATATTCTTAGCTTGTACTGAGGCTACCTCCCTCATGAGGAAATTCTCTATCACCTTATCATTGTTATTATAAAAAATTTGATGTGGGATTTATGTATAGAGTTGAGTAAAATTGTTATTTTATCTAGTCTAGTTTATGTGGATAAATGGGTTCAAAGTTATTAAAATTCCAATATGTGTTTAATTTTGATTTCATAGGGGATTTTTATATCATTTTTAACCGAAATACGTCGGATGGCACTATAGTATAGGATTACAGTTGCCATAGGATGATTTTTTTTTAATTTTGGAAAGTAATGCATAATTACCATGTATACTTGTAATCACTAGAAGATAAAATTGGTCATAATATATTCACTTTTGTGAATGTGATTTATAAGTCGAGTCATGATCACCATGAATAATGATTGTGGAATGAAATCTACATGCACAAATCCCAAGGGGTTCTGTAATGTCTGATTCTAGGGTTCTTTGCACCAAGATAAGGTTAATCAACTAATAATGTAATCTATTACAATCCTTTATGTTCCACTTGTGTGAAGTATAGAGGATACCAATTTCAAATTTTGTATGTAATGTTGTCATTGATGACAACTAGTGTCATTGATGTTTAAGGTACATTCTAAGGAAACTTCAATGACTTTGATGAATCCAAGGAAGTATCATTATAGTCTAATGTCTTGTTTAGACCACCTCAAATGGTTTCAAAGTGGATTAAATCATATATATATATATATATATATATATATATATATATATATATTTGGAGTTATGATTTCCAAATGAAGCTATGGATGAGCTGGTTGGATACTCTGAGATATTTCTAATGATATACCACACTTGTTGGATAATATTATATTTCAATTTGAATACTGACATATGCAATGAGAGAAAAAACACCAAATCTATTGTGAAAAACACTAGATTTATTAAATATCACACATCTTCCAATATGATCTATGATTTTGAGTGAAATTTATAGTAGATGGTATATGAACTTATACACCTTTTAACTTAGTTAAAGATCATGCATAATATCATAGATCTGACCATTGAAGAATTCATGGATGGTGGATTTGATGATAACATCCCTAAAATTTAGCAATGGTCATTCTTCCCCCATGTTCGTTAATTAATTCGATGAAATTTGGTAGTAAGAGATCAGGCATATAGTGATTATGTGGCAGATTCCCTATGGAATGTTGAGTCGAAAATTTTATTCGATCGATTTGATGGAATTTGAGTGACACGTTTCCCAATTAGAGTGTGCCATTTGTTAATGGTGATGTCATGTTGACACCAACAATGGCTTGTGTAATGTCCCCTAATAATAATAATAATAATAATAGTATATAATATAATTAAATAAATAGAAAATAAATAATAAGTAAATAATATAATAAATAATAAACTGGAGCTCTAAATAGTAGATAAATACGTGCGGTTAACAAAAGTGAAAAGGAATAAATTAAGAAAGGGATAAACTAAGAAAAATACAAAAGTAAGTAAAGTTAAAAAAAAGTAAAAAGAAATAAAATGTAATATCCTGTTTTGGGGATATCTCTAAAACATGTCCAACTCCAACCAGAGATAGACCGGGAGGGCATTTACTGGATATTTCGCCTCTAAAAAGAGGACGAGATCTGGAGGCTACCTGGCACCTTCTAGACTCTGTCTAAGAGTGAAAGATAAATGGACCAAGTGGTATAGAACTAGATCGCTCAAAAACAATAATAGAAAGAGAAAGAGAATACAGCAACTACGGCAACAACGACAACTACGACAACTCAACCAGAAAACATAGAGAGAAAATGCTGAGCCATTTTATTAATCTAAGAAATGTAATGAAGTACAAGAGGCAATATTGCCCGAAGAAAGTAAGAAAACACTCTCAGAAAAGATAAGAAATGGCTGCTCTATGAACTGCATCCTAGCTGCTGGAAAAATACCATGTAGCTCCTACTGCAGGAATGCAATAAATATTAGGATCTGATCCCCTTGCCGGAATGAGCTGAAAATCAGCGAATCTCCTCTCCTCAACAACCCATACAAAATCCAAAAACCATTCCAGGAATGGACAACCCCAGAAATCACCGGAAACTGCCTCCCCAGTGAATTACACTGGCCTCCAAGGTACAACGCAGTGGTTGGATAGAAACAGCTAAAATACTGCCAAAAACTCCGCCAAAGACCTTTGATGGGCAAAGGCTGACCCTCTTCTCAAAATCTCGGCAAAATATCCTACAAAAACCCCAATCCGAAGCTCCTCCATAAGGGAATGCATCCTCTCTCCTAGTGACTGCGAAGTCTCTCGAAGCTCCAGCTCCACGACAAACCCAAACAATAAAACGACTCACAAAATACTGAAAAACAAACGTTGCCCAAGCAGGCACTCGATGTCCCCCGGGGCTAAGGGCGAGATCTCTGACCGGAGACACTCAATGCACTAAACAGTGCTGCAGACAGGCTAAATAGCCAGCGTGCTCAAGAAGACAAAAGTCTCACTCCAAAATCATCAACTCAAGAATGATCCAAATGAGGAGGCTCCTCCATCTTTTATAGCATTGGTTTCCCTCCAAAACCCAACGTAGCCTCTCTCTCCTCCATATACTCATCCTTATCTGTGCAGAAGCTTCTAGAGTGTATGTAGGCCCCCCTCCTCTATGTGGTGTTTGGCCCCCCTTGACTCCCCTTGAGTCACAACGTTGTGCTACTAGGCGGATGTCTTACTCTACTTAAGTGAGTTAGACCCTCTTTACTCACTTTTTATTTATTTACAAACCATAGACGACAAAATTGTACAAAATCTAATATTCCAATTAGCTGTTGCTAATTAGGAATATTACATAAAATAAGAAAGAGCTAAATTAAGAAAAACATTGAATTAAGTAAAACCTAAAATAAAGAAATAAAAGTTGCATGTTGACACAGTGAATGTGTGCATGAGGTTCCCTCTACATTGTTTGGTCTATTTAATAGACATTGAGGAAGATGAGATTCATTCATAATTCTTTCATCTATTATCTTCCCAGAAAGGTATTGTGAGGCAAAGGATTCCCTCGCAGTAGTACATTGATTGCAGTCTCAGGGGTGACCCGCTATATAAAGATTATTGTTGTTGAGCCTACGGTTGGGTAGAGATTCGTCCCCAAAACTTTGTTGCGATTAGCGATATTCAAATAGCATTTAAATTCAGAGTCTCAAGTAAGGAATATTACAATTACAAGTAATTCATCTTTTCTTGTGTTTATGAGATGAGAGTCAATTTCAACTCTATGGGACCTCTAGGTAAAAGTTTGAAAAAAAATTATTTAGCAATTTTTCTATAATTTTTATGTGATTATTCTTAAATATATTAAGAACACAAAGTTTAAATTTTTAACAAAATATATATTCAAATTAATATATATATTTTTAAATTGAATAATTACTTACATAGGTTATGAAAGAAACATTATTATTCATTTAACTTTGATATCACTTCTTAATCTCATGTATAAGGCTCTATAGAATATTAATATAGTTATATACACGCTCCCCAAAATAATATTATAATATTATTTAAAATAATTAGATATGAACCCCACATACATCTTGTTTACATGCATGCGGATTCCACAAATATTATCAATTTTTTAAAAAATTATTTACATGCATGGACACTCCCAAATATATTATCATTTTTTATTTTTTATTTATTTTTTATGATTTTTAAAAATAAAGGATTTACATGCATGTAGATTCCAAATATATTATCATTTTTATTTTTTAACTTGTTTACATGAATGAAGATTCCAAATATATTATCAATTTTTTTTATTTAACCTATTTACATGCATGCAAATTCCCAAATATATTATCATTTAAAAATAAAGGATTTAAATGCATGAGGACTCCAAATATATTATCAATTTTATGATCTTTAACTTGTTTACAGACATGCAGATTTCAAATATATTTTCAATTTTTTTATTTTTAACTTGTTTACATGCATGTGATTTCCCCGACATATTATCAATTTTTTTTATTTTTAATTTGTTTACATGCATGTGGATTCCCAAATATATTATCAAAATAAAGGATTTATATGCATGCAAATTCCAAACATATCATCAATTTTTTTTTTTTTTAACTTGTTTACATGCATGTGGATTCCCAAATATATTATCAATTTATTTTTTATGATTTTAAAAAATAAGAAATTCTCATCATTATCCAATTCTTCCTAGCTACGATCTGGCATTAAATTAAGGTTTTATGGAATCCAAGGCTTGTTTTGGCTTGCATGAGTTGAACCCACATCCTTTTTCATGATAAAACAATGAACATCTCTTCCCACGTCACTCATTGAAGTGAATAGCCATATGGGCTTTCATTTAATACATTCTTAGACACAATCTAATTCGATATTCTATGTGCATACACAAACACACTCATTCCTATCTGTGCCAGATCAAGCCACGTTGTTCATCCCCATTCAATTTTGAAAAAACAAAAATGAAAATTCTTGAATTACATTAATATATATATCTTCTACACCTTTGGAACTTCTTGAAATTATTTTTGAGCTTGATTTCCACTATGCAATCATTGTAATTAATCAGTCACAAGAGATTGGGGTTTTGAAGCCTTGCTTCTTGCGAATTTTTTTTTACATCATGTTTCTTGTTTATTTCGATATTGTAAGATCATTTTTCATACTACGATGGGGTTTATTTTTAATTTTAGTTTTTATCTTGGGTTTATTTTTTATGCCTATTGAATGTAAAGGATTATCTTCGAAATAGTGTTAATATATTAACTTGGGAATTGTAAAATATAAAATGAGTAATATGTTATTGGATCTACTTATTAAAATATATGCTTAAGTTCATTATTTTGAATGGAAATAAAATAATATAATTAAAATTTTATAAAAAAAAAGGTATAATATCATTACATCCATTAGAGAAAATAACATCGAAATTATGCTTTTCAAAAAATTTGTAAAATTTCCATTATTTTAGGTACAAGTGGGTCTCAAGATGATTATAAATAATAACTTCGTCTATGAGAACAAAACCCACTTTAACATTTATTTGAACCGATGTACTATATATAAAAATGAAAAATGTAAAACTAAACAAAAACTCTTTAATTTTTGAATTCAAAGTGATCTTAATGATTTTTTAGTAAATCCTTATTTTTTCCTTAACAATATAAAATACTTAAAACTATTTTATATTGCATTTCCACGATCAATTTTTTTTTTAAAGATAATTTTCCCTTGAAATTACCAAAAGGCTCACTTTTAAATGCTTAGTAAGTATCCTAGATAAGTGAAAATATTCCTTGATCCAAGGAACTCACTCTTCATGGAGTAAATTCATGTTAGAATAATGTAAGGTTTACAAATTGTTATTTTAAGAAAATTGTATTCCTTATTGTTGTGGCATATGGACTACCTAGTTTCTGGTTATTTCTTCTGAAATTGGGGTGGATTTCAGAAAAAATTGTTATACAAATTGGAATCTGGAATGTTAAAAATGACGACTGATTTATAAATCTATCATATTTTTTTAGGAGAATAAATTTAAATATTATCTTCTAAATTTTAATTGTTCCAAGATCGTAAATTTTAATTATGGGAACTAGATTGAATGATAAATAAGTGGAAATTTTCATGTGGAGACAATTTAATTTCTGTGAAAATTATGAGCCATTTTTTCCGTAGTGATTAGTATTTTTGTGTGGCATCCTTTAATTAAAAATATACATTACACTATTTATTAAAGAAAATGGGGAAAATAACTTTTCATACTTTGTGCTCTGTTGTATCTAAGCCAAGGGAAGCACCACTGAAGTCATAGTGTTGGTGTTATACATTCCAACTGAAGGCCTGCACACTCTACCGAGAGTGGCCCACATGTAATCTATAGTCCTTTAATCAAGTTTATTTTAAGAAAAATAAATGAATGGATATTTTTATGAGAAATAACAAATTAAATAAATAAATAAATTTTTTTTTCGAAAGGTAGTGCAAATATTTGTTGGTTGTTTTAATAAATTAAGCTATCGATGTATACCCAAAAGTATATGTTTTTAAACTAACACTTAAAAAAGTTATGATTTATTTCGATTGTGAATTATGGGATGTCAAAAAAAAAAAAGAGTTATAATGTGGCTGAGATAGAGTTATAATATGAGATGGTTAAAAGAAGAAAAATAAAAATCTAAATCAATCAAATAATCAAACTACTTTTAATTATATTTAAGTAAAGCTATAATAATTACATGGATAGTAATATTTTTTTTCTTGTAAGCTTCATAGTACCTTTCTATTATAAAATATGTATAGGGAAAATTGTCAGAGAAGATAAAACAAATACAGTGACCTCAACATGCCTGAAGGAAACCAGGTATGTTGGCCACCGCATCGAGTTAAATGCAGACCAAAAATGAAATTATCTTATCCTGCTACTTACAACATTAAGAACTGCAGTATGTCCATAATATTTACAAATAAAACAAACAGTTAAACTGATGAACTCCAAAATTGTAGAGAAATCTAAAATAGTTAACCAGAAAGATCCATAGGAGATGGAGCATTAGCGATAGTACCAAGCACCTGCTCACTGCATTGAGTTATTTGTAACTGATTTTCGATCTTACCAACCCTATCATTCAGCTGAATTTGAGCTTTGAACATTGCATGCATGTCCAACTTCATTTGTTGTAGCTCAAACAGAATTGAAGATTTGATGCTCTTTTCCTCTTGACAGGCCATGGCCTTGGCAAGAAGGCATTTCATCTTTCAGTATGTCTTCACCGATTGTTAAAAGAGGGATAATCGACCCCATGTACTCCGAGGATCTGTTATAAAATCCATTTTAGAAATCTGAGCTTCCATGTATTCATCCTCATTGTCTGTCTGTATTTCCCAACCATGAATTTTTGTTTTAATTTGAGGCAAGTTCCCTTATTTATATACCTAAGCAATGTCTTGCAACACTTGTTCATTTGACTTCCTACCCCTCCTTCTCCTGCTAGCCTCTTGATGAGGCTGCCTACAATTATTAACCTTCCCTGTTTGCCCTTTAACCATATTGGAAGCAGTAGAATTTAAAAAGAAGCCTGTGACCAGAAGTAAGTCAGAAATAGAATGTAATAAAAATGAATAAAGCTCCGTTGTGTTGAACCCAACTTGCATAGCCATACCATTAATGAATAGGGTGACATAACTTTGAAGACTGTAATGAGAATTAACCAGCAAACGACCCACAACGAAATCGTATAGAATATTATGAAAATGTTGCTCCATAAATAAAGATAACTGGCAACAAGAAATAGCAGGAGAGGCACAAACTATCCGCTTGGCCGTGATATATAAAAATTGAAAGTAAATTATATTCGTGCCAGCTTAGCAAACCATACCCAAAAGAGTCTGCAACATAGACTATGCCACTACAAATTGAAAGTAAATGATGGTCGTGCTAGCTTATCAAACCATGCCCAAAAAACACTATAGGGATCATTACACCAACAAACAAAGGGTAAGCAGGAAACACTTTGCGAAGCCCAAAATACAGGCAATCCCGAAATAGATATCCAATAGCAGAAAAAACTCGATGAGAAAGGTTATCAATAGCTGGTGAACAGGAAATACTACCAACCATGGGCCCATACAAAAGAAGCATGAACCGCAAATACAATAATCCAGAAGAGATATGAAAGCCCTGAGAACTATACACAGAGAAAATACCATGACGAGGACAGAGAACAAGCAAACCAGGAGGGCTTTTGAAATGAGGTTCGATATGGATAAATCCCATGCTCCCTGCTCGAAACCATCTTAAAGAAATTGTACAGGCACATATATCCCAATACAAATCCTCATACATGAAAAGAAGGCAGGATTTACCATACAGAGTAAACAAAGGGATAAATGGAAAATGAAAGAAGGGCATGAAAGGCAGAGTTTCCATGACATACCGCAGATATTTTCCACCTTGTCTCCGGCGAACGTGCTTCCAATCTGGATTGATCACATCCTAGAGAACGCCAATGCAAAAAATATACTAGGAGAAAATGCTAGTAGTGAGAATGAGAAAAGAAATAAAGCTCATCACCCGTGGCGCATGAAAATTAATTCAAGGAGTGGAGGCCTGCCGCCGGATGACTGTCGCTTGAGTAATCACACAAGGTATGTAAGATCATCCACCACATTGATGCCTACTACCCTCTCCGTCAGTCTGTCTTGATTTAACTCGTCATCTTATATAAAATTCATATAGGATCCATGCAAAGCTATCTTTGAATATTATACCATTGGGCTACGGAAACTCGAAATTCGATGCCTAACCAAACCATTAAGACAATTTTCCAATTGCAAATATTGGATTTCCATTATGTAATCATTGCACCGCTAGTGTGAGATTTCAAATAATTATTTCAGAACCAGTAGCACGTGATTTCAACTAATTATTTCAGCACCACCAGTGCATGATTTTAACTACTTATTTTAGTACCACCAGGGGCTTAAATTTACCAATGAAATCTGTTGAGATTACCAATTATAAATTCTTTCCATTATAACCATTCTACTAAATTGCAATTACCAGTCAATTGCGAACACTTTGATTTTCCGTTGTAATCCTTTTCACTCAAATTGAAATTACCTGTGAAGTTCAAACACATTGATTTTGCATTATAAGAATTTCCACCAATTACTTGTGAATTTTGAGCACTCCAATTTAGTTTTAGTGTTGGTGTGGAGGCTTGGCTGCGCGAATCAAAGCCTCTGCTGCCACAAATTAAACTATGAATTCGACCTTCTTGCTCAACTCTGCCAATGAACCAACACTTCTAGTAAACTTCATAATTGGCGTGAAGTATACGAGTTAGAGGTGTAAGAGTTAGAGGTTAATTTCTATGCACATGGTAACTGATTTAAAAAAAATAAAAGGTAGAAAATAAAATAAATAAATAAATATCCTACGATGTCACGTCTCCCATACCCAGCTCCCTATTAACTCAAATATACTCTACTTTTATGCACTGGATACCATTAAAAAAATTTCGGTTTCATCAATTATACAATAATACTTTTTTTCAGGTCTTTAATTTCTCTATGGTAATTACACTCTTGTCATTATAAAAATTTCCAATGAGAAATTTTGGCTTGACCTCAATTCCTATGAGTCAATCCAGTAGACTGATATTTATATGTATATAGATAAACATATTCTCATTTCTGTTTCTCAGATCTCTTCTTCAGAGTTTTGTCCAACTCTAACAGATCAATATGCCCCTTCCTCTAACTTTTTTTTTCAGTTAGCAACTTTATAGACTTTCCAGCCTCTATAATTATAAAATTTCAGCATCTATGTATAGATGTATACATCTACATATACATCTATCTATATTCAGTTAACCTTCTTTGCTTCAACCACTGCTACAGCAGTTTATATTGAAGGTGGATAGACGCTATTTTCCCAGTATTTTAAATATGCTTATAATCTTCATTTACCAATAATTTTTTTCACATATAACAATAGGACTCTTCTCTTATATTATTCTTATGATTATTCACCATACTTGTAATTCTGGTGCCTATTACAACTCTTCCCTTGGCCATATAGGCTATAGGAATTTTTCTCCAATCAAATGGAAGTAATGAAACCGAAGTTGATATTTTATACTCCCTAAATTCAGATCCTCATATTTGGTTAGGATTTAATTTCTGGTTTCATATATTTAAACTTCCATATAATAAAACAGTGTAAATTCTTAGTTCTACAATTCTTGTCACTGCAGTATGACTATTCTACTGCTATCAATACTTCTATGACAGGTTTTAATTCTTTTGTACTTGTTGTTCCTGTTTACCATTTTGTTAAACTTTTCTATTTATACACACAGCAACTCAATTTTCATTTTAAAGGACAACAAGCTACGCCTGTACATTTGTTATTAGATTAGACATTCAGGTGATCTATCATCTCTAACATTATTACTACAGGGTACTTGTCCCTGGAATCCAACCATTGGTCCCTGCTATTAACATATTGGATTTTCAGCTCATAGTTCTAATTTGAATTTGCAAGAGGTACTGAACAAACAGACAATCTAAACTTTGCATAGGAAATCATAACATAAAAATTTATATAACCTTGATTATACTTAATACAGACTTAGATAAATCTCCAAATTTATGCATTCTTACCGATACTATGACCAGTCCTCCCAACCTTAGAGTTCGTCGATCTCCAAAACTCACCCCCGAGCTGAGATCCTCCAAGAACAGACTAACCTCAATCTGTTCTGGAGCAGCTTATTTAAGCTAAGATCTCCCCCAAAGCCTGTTTCCAATTCTGCGTCCAGAATTTCAGGATGCTTTATTCCTGTTTCGTTTCAGCTTCCTTATTTAGGACTTTAAACCGCATTATGCTTTTCCATTTTTCCAGCTTTTTACCTCTTCCCAACTACTTTCCTCATCATTGGGGAATTCAGATTTTTCCTCAAAAATCTAAATTAGAAATAATTTCTTTCAAGGATTTTTGAAAGATTTTGGGGAAAGTCTTTACCTTTTCCATAACCTCATGGATTAGGCATGTGATCTCTATAATCTCATTTGGTCATAGTGCATACAAAATATTTTATTTATTTTTCATAAATAATTGACTACATCCACACAATAATTATCCATTGGGGTCCACTCCCCTTTGGATTTATGTTCAAATGTCCAATTTGAAAAGCATAGAACTTGGGGGTGTTACATATTCCCCCTCTGAAAACAAACACCGTCCTCGGTGTTAACAACTAACTACTATAATTCATTTTGAAAATAAAGATGAATGCTTTTCCATCATCTGAGCTTCTCTTTTCCATGTAGCTTCTTCAGCAGTAAAGTGCTCCCACTGCACCTTTACTCTAGCGACTATTCGATTTCGCAATTCCATTTCTTCCCGCCTTAAGATTTCAGGGGGCTCTGGAAGGAATTCCTCTTCTGGTTCCACCTGGATCACACTCCAATCAATAATGTGAGAAGCATCATGTAAATTTTTTATTTTTTATTTTTTTTCCAATAAGGGGACATGAAACACATCATGAAATTTAATATTCAAGGGTAAGGCCAGTTTATAAGCCACTAGTTTCCACCCTTTTCAACACCTTCCTCGGTGTTACACTTTAACGTTGATTTTTCAACTTTGATGAAGATTTCTTCTTCGTTCTTACTCAGTTTCCGGCAGAGTACTCTCCTGCTTCCCCTCTATATACTGTTGTGTAACCAGCTCCAAAAAGAGAAGAAAAGAGATATCAACGCCTTAGAAATAAGCCACTTCGAGGGGGCAACCTCCAATACATTACATAAATGAACAATTCTTGGATGATTCAATTTACAAAACCTCCTTTCTATATATAGGAGTCCATGGGGCCATAATGTAATCCTAGTGGGCCACAATGTAATCCTAGCCGACCTAACAATAATAACTTAAGGGCACAATAATAACAAAATGGGGGTTACAAGGGTACAATAATAACAATAAGGGGGTTACACTAACAACAATAAGGGACTATACTAGTAATATAGGGACCTAACATGCCCCTCTCCTTCAAAAAAAGTGTTGTCCTCAACGCTTGAGTAGCTCTGGGTGCTTTCGTATAAAATTCTCATCCTCCCATGTAGAATCTTCAGTGGGTAAGTTCTTCCACTTGATGAGATACTCTGAAATTGATCGATTCCGTAGTTTTCGAGTTCTTTTGTCCATGACTGCTTCAGGTTCCAATATGATTTTCCCTTCCCCATCAAGTTCTGGCAATACTGTTTGAACTGGAAGATTTTCACCTATAACCTTCTTTAAGCATGAAACATGGAAAACCGGATGTACTCGCGAAGAAGCAGGAAGCTCCAATTTGTATGCCATAGTACCAATCTTTTGCAACACCTTGTAAGGACCATAGTACTTTGGCGATAATTTATTATCCTTCTTTGCTTGCTTGAGGGACATTTGTTTGTATGGTTGTAGCCGTAAAATACCCAATCTCCTACATCAAAACTTCTCTCGCTACGATGTTGATCTGCCTGTTGTTTCATTCGATTTTGTGCCAAATTCAGGTTATCCTTTAAGAGTTGGAGAACTTCTTGCTGATGCTCGATGTGATCTTCCACTGCTTGAACCTTCAAATTTTCCTTTAAAGATGATGTGATCGATGGTGGATGATATCCATAAAGTGCCATAAATGGGGTTATTTTTGCTGCAGTATGGAAGGAAGTGTTATACCACCATTCAGCGAGAGGTAACCACTTGACCCATTGTGTTTGTTTATCAGATACAAAACAACGAAGATATCCTTCCAAACATTTATTTACTATCTCAGTTTGACCATCAGATTGAGGATGACAAGATGAGCTATGAGCTAATTGAGTACCCAAACAAGAAAATAACTCCGTCCAAAAATTTCCAGTAAAAATGGGATCTCTGTCGCTCACAATAACCCTTGGGCTTCCATGTAGCTTTTGAATTCTATCAATAAATGTAGTAGCAACTGTACTTGCTTTAAATGGATGAGATAATGCACAAAAGTGTGCATACTTGGTAAGTCTATCAACTACCACCATGATGACATTCTTTCCTTCGGACTTAGGTAAACTCGTGATAAAATCCATTGAAATCTCCTCCCAACGTTGACTTGGAATGGATAAAGGTTGTAGAAGTCCCGGGGTCTTAATTGTCTCCACTTTATTCTGCTGGCAAACCAAACATTCCGCCACAAACTTTTGAATATCAGATTTAAGGCCATCCCCAAAAAAATTCTTTATTCACCATGTGGTAAGTTTTTAAAAATCCTGAGTGTCCTCCTAAAGGAGAAGTGTGCAATTCCAGAAGAATCTTTTGTTTTAGTTGGGAATTCTTACAAAGATATAAGCGATCTTTGTACCAGAAGGAATCATTTTTCCAACTAAATGTATCGGATGTACTAGGATCTTGCTGCAACTTTTGAATGAGTGTCCATACATCTTTGTCCTTCTTCCATTCATCTCTTGCTTCGGTTATCCAATCTGGTTGGATAATAGAAATGGCACAAAGCAATGCATCCACCTCTTCATTCTTTCTTGAGAGTGCATCTGCAACAACATTCAACTTTCCATCATACGTTCAATTTCGCTCTTTTGGAAGTAAGGATATCTATAAGGCCTGATGTTTGGAGGAACACTTCCTGGAATCAAATTAATAGCATGATCATGATCACGAATCGGTGGGAGTCCTTTGGGAGTTTCAAACACCTTGGAATGATTGTCCAAGACTTGTTGGAGATCTGCAGAAATAGATGATTTTGATGTCGGAACTTCTAGTGAGCATAATTGTGCAATTACGCCTTTTTTTTCTTTCTTTAGAAGCTTTGTCATGACATTAGAGTTTATTATCCTTCCCGGCTTCCTTTCAATACCCCGTAATTCATCTTCCTTTCCTTCTGAAAAAAATTTCAAGAAAAGTTCTTGAAAATTAAAAGCTACCGTCCCCAAAGATTGTAACCATTGTACTCCTAGTACAACATCAGCACCTCCCATAGGAATGGAAAGCATTGGACTAGTCAATACATATTCCCTCATGGTTAGCTTGATATTATGGCATTTTCCAGAGCAATTTATAGTTCCTCCATTTGCAACCATCACTTGACATTCTGGTGCTGGGTATAGGAAACAATTTAATTCCTTGGCTACTTTACAATGAATAAAATTGTGGGTGCTACCTGAATCAATCAACACTATTACCTTTTTCTTCTTGATTTGTCCTGCTATCTTGAGAGTTTGAGGAGTGGTAATTCCTGCCAGTGCATTACACGATATGGCCGGATTCATTTCTTCCTCTTCTAGAGCTGGTTCCTGGTGTATATTCTCTTCTTGTTCATTTTCTTCCTCCTCTTCACAATCTATGTAAAATAATTTCTTCTCAGCACACTTATGACCTTTAGTGTATTTGCTATCACAACTGTAGCAAAGCCCTTTTGCTCTTTTTTCTTCCAATTGTTGTGGTGTCAACCTTGTAGGCTGTGGAAATCTAGATGTAGCCACACTTCCTTCTTTATAGAATTGAGTAGTAGACTTCCTTGTTGCCATAATTTTACATTCAACTTTTCTTGCCAACCCGAATGCCTTCTCTAATGAATCAGGTTCCAGAACACGAACTTCATGTTGAATGTTATCCTTTAAACTGCCTAAGAAGAGATCAATCCTGTGGTCCTCTGAAATATCAGTTACCCTTATACTCAATTTTTGGAAGTCCTCAATGTGCCGCCCCACTAAACCCTTTTGTTTGAGATTTATCAATTGGCTAAAGAAGGTGTTGCTCTTTGTATCCTCATAATGTGCTATCATTTCCTCCGTAAAAATTGACCAAGTGACAATTTTTTTACCGGAGCAAAGCCATCGATACCATACAAATGTATTTTGTTCTAAATGTAAAGTTGCAATGCATACCTTTTGTGTGTTTTGCACATTATGGAGATCAAAATATTGCTCCATTTGTAGTATCCATGTTACAGGATCATTTCCATCAAACTTCCTTATATCCATTTTTGGAATATGGTGGTTCGTCCCGCCAACATTAGAGTTTATGAAATCACGATTAACATTTATTTTGTTCTCATCATGAGGTTCTTCTAATATATTTTCGCCATTAGGAATCATTTCTGGTTTTAAACTTGTCATCAAGCCTTCCATGTATGCTTTTAGATCATTCTTCATGTCATCCATCTTAGCTTCCATGCCGACTTCCATGCCATCCATCTTAGCTTCCAAACCATTCATCTTAGCTTCCACGCCTTTCCTCAAACCATCCATCTTAGTTTCCACGCCTTTCTTCAAAACTTCCATTTCATTTTTTGTTGTTCTTTGCGAGAGCGAAATTTGTTGCATTTGCTCTTGTAATTTTGACATGTCATGTTGCCATTCTTCATCTTCATGAGTAATAGTAGAGCCTTCTAAAGGTTTAATGGGTGTTGAATTCTTTTTAGGGGCCATTTCAGACTCCAATATTGATATCTATTCTACAATAGGCCCTTGCAATCAATTCCACTTGATTCTTCAAACAAGACTTATGCAATTCGGAAAAAAAATACACACCTTTTACTAGCTTTGAGGAGCTCGATATTGAAATTGTATTATCTCTGTGATTGCAGATCTTCAATATCTGAAATTCAGCACTGAAGTAGCCCTCTGAATTCTCTTTTGAATGCCAAAGGTCTGACCTGATTTTGATTCTCCAAGACAAAGTTGTGTCCAATCTCCCACAATGCCCTAATTATGGACTGGTTCAGTAGAGCAAACTTGTACGACTTGCCACGTGTCATTGTTTCGTCCTTTGTCTCTAAGATTGATATCCAAGAAACTACAGTCTGTGTACTTGCAACCACTTTTTACGGCACTCCAATCCAATGCCCAGAGAGAGATTTATTGAAATTTTCCCACGATCACCTATTTGAGATGAAATTCAGGAGCTTGAAAAAGCACTACCTTCCACAGATCATGTCTCCAAGAATATTGCGAACCAAGCTTTGAATTTCTTTGAAGAACTTCCTCAGGATTTCAGCTTCGCACCATATGAATTTCAGATTCTGAACCTTCGTAGAAATTTTTTGATAGCGCAAATGCCACGATGACCTGTTTAGGAGCCTGAAAAACAACCTAACTTCCACAGATCATATCTCCGAAAATGTTACGAACCAAGCTCTGAAATTTTTAGAAAAACTTCCTCAAGATTTCCGCTTCGAACCCTAAAAATTTCAGCTTCTGCAGCTTCGTAGAAAAAAAGTTATAGCGAAAATGCTACGATGACCTGTTTGGAGCAGCAAAACCCTAGAATCCCAAAGCTCTGATACCAAATGTTGTGGCAGCTCAAAAAAGAGAAAGAAAAAGAGATATAAACGCCTTATAAATAAGCCATGAAACATAATACATGATGATAAACAGTTAATTCTTGGAGGATTCTAATTTACAAAACCTCAACTACATATATAGGAGTCCATGGGGCCATAATGTAATCCTAGTGGGCCACAATGTAATCCTAGTCGACCTAACAATAATAATTTAAGGGAACAATAATAACAAAATGGGGGTTACAAGGGTACAATAATAACAATAAAGGGCTTACACTAACAACAATAAGGTACTATACTAGTAATATAGGGACCTAACAGTCTCTTATCCCCGGAGGAGGTAACTATTTCCAATTGTCCCAATCACCTTCCAGTTCTTGGAAAAAATTTACCATCAGATTTTAATTTTTATGCAGTCACTTTCCATAATTTTTTTTATTATTCATCATTAATCACTAATGAAAATAACTTTTCCGCAAAACATTAATATTTCCATCCTTTTCTTAAAACAAATAATTAAAATGTCTTTTAATTATTTAACAACTAGTTATCATTAAATGCACCTGCCACAATCTGAATGAAAAGTAAATGTATTTATATGGAAACAAAGAAATATCATAAGACCATGAATGAACCAGTATATAAGAATCCATTACGTTCATACTAGAAAATAAAACTAGAGGAAACTTATTTTAAAAGAAGACTGTAAATTCATGCCCAGTTGAAGACTGGTGCTAACCAAAATAGGCTTATTTCCAAATTCGAGCTAAATAAAAGACAACGTTTTGTAAACATAAAACATGAATATATTTATAGGTGGCATGAACCTGTCTAGAACATAATTCCATTATCATAAATTAAAAGCATGGTAGAGAACACTTTAATTCAAATAGCACTGCAAGTATCATTTACATTAAGATTTAAATAGTACATGCAAAACCCACAGGTTATAGGAGTAACGTAAAACAATATTTCACTGAAGAATGACCACACTATAACAAGAATCTGGGTAAAATTCTTTGAAAACCATAAAGACTCATATGGTGTCAAATGAAACAACTCGACCACTGAAGCTACCGAGAAGAACTAGTATAGTTGCTACTGGATTGCATAAGCTAGGTGGTAACACTCAAATCAATCCCAAGGAAAAACTCATGCTCTCAACACCTGATAAGGGAGGGAGCAAGAAATCCTTGTTGAACAAAATAATTTTCAAAGGGTATTCGTAGCTAGAGCCGAAACAAAGAGCTTGAAAGGTATCGTGACATGAGGTTTATCGTCAATACAAAACGATCTCATACCATTAAATTCCAAAATGGAGTTTTAAAATGAGAAAAGGAACATTATTGGTAAATACATATAGAAGTGCTAGGTTGAAAGAAAAATGAGCAATTACTTGTAGGAAGTAGTCCAGTCCACAAGTTTCAAATGGGTGTGGAAACAAAACAAGGAACCCATGTCAGCTACTTTGAATAGTTGTAATTAAGAAAAAAACTAGACGAAAAGAAAATTACAGGTTCCAAGGCTGGAGGTTACGTGCAGTCCTAGAGAGGGACTCCTCTGGCGTTTGAAAGCGTGTAGCCATGACCCAAAAACCTAGAGTGGAATTGTGGAAGCAATAAAAGGGGATTAACCCAAAATCGTGGAAATAATATCACTCATGAAAAACAATAAAACCCTAGCACAACTATGAAAGAGAAGTTATCCATTGAGAAAATTGGAAACCTTACTTAATACCTATACATGCAGAAGAAAAACACTTGGGAATGCATAAGCAGAACACCTGCAAACGCAGACTTCATGGACATGGAGATTTCAGAGCTCTCGGCAAGCGTAGAGATGAAAAATGAAACCAAAACTGTTAGAGCGCTGGGGGTAGTACCCTAAGCGATACCAAGACTGTCTCCACCGTCGATTGTAGGGTTTTAGATTGAAGGGTGAACATTGAGATAGGTGGCTAGCCCAAAGCTCAATAAAAAATTTCTGTATGGAATCATTAACCTCTAGATTGGTGAGAATGATATGTCATATAAAACTCAAATCTTATAAATCATTCAGTCGAAATATGCAATTAAGATTAGCATGTGGTACAGTAGAATCTTGATCATGGGTTATGTGAGGGTTGAGAACCATTAATTTTCCCACCAAATCCATAGTATACAACATAGTTATGAGCTGGCACATACGTTAAGCATAACACTTTAATACACCTTTACACTATATAAGTCACGTGTTAGCATAGGTAAAAGGTATAGTATAAGATAGTAAATATTTTTTATTTTATTTTATGATGGATGTTACAATTATATTTATATTATAAATTATTAATTTTTTTTGTCTAATTATGTAAAACTTATACACAAAATAAAAATATTTTTACCCATGGTTTATGTATGTTTACAATAAGCGGAACTTATGAAATATATCAAAGGTGCTCGCCATAACTATTAATATTTTACTGATGAGTATGTTGGTTAATACATTTAAAGGTACACCTTATAAATGTGATTGACATATTTCACAGTTGAACTATTAGTGGAATACATAACCCAAAATTTCCTTTGATATCCACATAGTGAAATCTCGTTATTTATTTTTATAAGGTTTTGATATTGCGATAAGATGTCACAAATCTGCATTTAAATAAGGATTATTGTGAACTGTGTGCTTAACTAGCTATGATATGGCTCATGCTGCAACATTTAATATTCTCGATTTTAGCATGTAATCCCCTCGATAGGTGGCGATGTGTTAAGATCTGGTGCGGGTTTCAAGGCCATCTGGCCTCATTCCCACCATCTGTCTTCATGGATATCCATGGCCTAGTTCATCTGGTAGGAAGACTTGGTGATCCTTGCAAAACCCCAGTTTGCCCTCCATATGCCTCGGGTTCCACTTCTCCAGTTTTTGTTTCATTAGGTTTCTACAGAGAAGAGTGATACCCGGAGTGATATGCAGGTTTGTGGTCGGTTATAGGTTGCATAGCTCCGTGATATTGTTCATCATTTACAATGGAGGAAGGCCTCTGCCCCTCATCCTCTGTATTCTATCTCATACTATGGATTCTTAGTGGTTACTCGAATCCCCGGTGCTAAAATGGAAGGCTCCTCTCTACGCAGTCCAGGTAATCACAGAAAAATTGATGGAAATAGTCCTTGTCTTGCCTTATGAATTGATCACAATTTTTCATTTTATGAATTTGTAATTTTAAAACTGTTCTGATGTTTCTAGATGCTAATTTTTGGAGGAAATGAAAAATCCACTTATTACAGGTACTTGGGTTTTTCCTTTTATAATAATATTTTTATAATTATTATAGTTCTTATTGTGCAATGTTAACTTCCACTAATTTCTTGTTTAATATTTAGATTCTTATGTTCCTTTTTCTTTTTTACTACATGCAGGTGAGTTCCTAGTATTTGAAAGGCAGTCTTCCTACAACATTTCGCTTTTGATACCCTTTGATTTAATCCTAGTACTAAGTTAGCTTGCACAACTCCTTCTAGCTATGCTCTTGAGGATTCCACGTAGTGGCAAGGTTTCTAATTCTTCTCATTCATTTACCCATTTCTAGAAATGAAGAATTCTTCCAAAACTTAGTTGAATGGCCCCACAACTAAGAATGATGTTTTTCTTTTGATTTAGCTAAAATGTTAAGTGTTTTATCTCTCACTAATTATGAAGACCCTTTATATGTTATGTGGTATTCTCTTAAGAGAACATAGATATTTTCTCTAGCTAAGGTTAATACCAAAGCTTTGGTTTTAGGGTTTGAATATTGTTTTGATTACAAAGCGGAAATATGGTGTTCAGTGTGTAAGATTATCTTTCAAAATAGTTTTGGATATTTTTTCTCCTATGATTTTTGGTATAAATAGCCGAACCATGGTTCTTATCCTGCAATTTCTTCATTATATAAATATGTTTCTTGCACAATTTTTACCCTAGATTTTTGCATATTTTATAATGTATTTTCCCTTTTTATTACATCACCATATTATTTTTTGTTGAGGGTTTTTATTTGTATATAATCTCAATACTATACTTACTGTTACATATTTATGAGGATTTTTCCTTCCATTATACTGTGCGGAGTTTATATTTTATTTCGAGTGTTCGGACCACCGAACCATGCTATCTGTGTATAGCTGACGGGAATGACAATGTGTACTCGGTTGGGATCTCTCATGCCAATGGTTATTATGACTTAGTTTTTCGATACAGTAACATTTCCTTTTGAATTATTTGCTTGCACAGTATTAATAATAGTCTTTATATTCGTTTATCTCTTTTTATTACGTTTCTCCATAATAATTTCTATTACATGCATCCTATTAAATTAGATACAAATATCTACAGTTAAAATGCAACGCACTGTTTAAAGATTTCACAGTTTTGTTAGTTTACTGCGAGTATTTTATCTACCATTCTTTCTATGTAACATTCAACAAATGATAAATATCTATAAGATTAAAAATGTAGAATCTATTGGTGTTGTTCACAGCATCTTGCCTTAGTTTACAAAGTAATATAATTCTTGTAACTTCACATTTCTATTAAAATGCATATATCCAAGAGAATATAGCTTTTATGAGTATATAAAAAAGAAAAGTTTCAACAAAGAAATATTATAAGACAATCTGTAGAAAAAGAATAGCTTCAGCAGTGAATATATATTATAACACAGTCTGTCTAAAACAAACAGTTTCAGCAGTGAATATATTATAACACGGTATTTCCCTAGTCTAAATATCTGTTATTATATATAATAACTTAACGAACAACAATTTTTTTTCTGTCTAATAATAATAAATAGACATTCACTTATCTGAAATAATTGATTCAAGCTGTGGTGTCCTCCAAACCAACAAGAGAGGCAATGGCGTCCTCCTCTTCCCCCATGCTTCCACTAAAATGTACGAGTTGACAGTAGATTTTCTGTTGTGACCTTAGGACTGCAAGTGCAGTCAGTACCAGAAATATTTAGGAATCTTTCAATGATTTCCACTTGTCTCTACCAGCTCAGGAAACTCTTCACCCTCTCCTTAGTCCCTAAACGGAATCCCTATTCCTCACTGGGATGAGTCTCTTATCCCTAGAGGAGTAGTTAACTATTCAACTGTCCAACCACCTTTCAGTTCTTGCAAAATATTTACCATCAGCCTTTTACTTTTACTTTCCATAATTAATTTTAATATTCATAATTAAAAATAATGAAAATAAATTTTCCACCAAAATAATAATTGTCTCAATTTTTTCCTTAAACAATATTAAAAATCATTTTAAATAGTTAAAAACTAGTTAGTAGTAAATGCAGTTGTCAGAACTTCCCCCTCTGGAAGTAACACCATCCTCAGTGTTTTATTCTAGCTCAGCAAATAGCTCTGGGTAAGCCTCACGCACAAACCCTCCATCCTCCCAAGTCGCCTCATTCAGGCCAAAGTGCTTCCATTGCACTTTAACCTAGGTGATGAATCGCTTTCAGAGCATAATTTCTCTCTGATCAAGTATGTGTTGCGGCTCAACGAGAAACTCGTCGTCCGAATTTACCTGCAAATAGCAAAGTTCCTTGTGAAATTCTCATAAAGAAATCATATTTTTAATTCTATTATAACTATATGTTTTTCCAATGAATTGTGTGCTTCGAATCATGAACATAACGCTTTAAGAGGGACACATGAAATACATTGCGTACTTGTATGTGACTGGGTGAAGCCACGGTAAATCTAGCTGATAGGCTACAGGTCCTACCCTTTGCAAAATTTGGAAGGGTCCACAGAACTTGGGAGACAACTTGGCACAAGAGGTCCACCACAAGGTACACCTCTTGGGTTTGATCCTCACATACACATGCTATTCCACTTCAAATTCTGGATAAAACCTCTTTTTATCTACGTAGATCTTCTATTGATCTTGTGAAACCTTCAAATTTTGTCTTATCTTCTTTACTTCTGATTCCATTTCAGCAAGAATCTCAGGTCCCAACATTAATTTTGTTTTGGGGCCGCTCCAATTGATGGGTGTGTGACACTGTCTCCCATACAAAGCCTCGAAGGGACTCATCTTAAGGGACTCCTAATAACCATTGTTGTATGAAAATTCAACAAGATGGAAATAGTGTTCCCATTTGGTTGGCTGCTGCATCACATACATTTGCAACATGTCTTCCAATATTTGTTTTACCCGCTCTATCTGACCGTCTGTCTAGGATGATACACTATACTAAAATTTATTTGGGTCCCCAGACCTGTAAAATAAGTCTTCCAAAATGCTGATGTAAACTTAATATCCTTGTCTTAGATAACCGTCTTAATAATACCATGCAGCCTAAAAAATTCTCTCATGAAAATGTCCGCTATCTGTACAGTCTTGTAAGTAGATTGCACAGGTAAAAAATGTGTAGATATACTCAATATTTCCACTACCACCATGATGGAGTCATTGTTCTTCTTTGACCATGTTAAAACTGTAATGAAGTCCAGGGATATGACCTCCCACTTCCATTCAGGTACCGGTATGGGCTGCAGCAATCCTACGGGATGTCGATGCTCCACCTTAACCTGTTGACACTCCAAACATTTATTTAGATATTCAGCAATATTTTAATGCATACCAGGCTAGAAATATAATTTTCTAATAGCTGTGAACATTTTCTGGTATCCTGGGTGACGCGCATAATTTCTACGATGGTATTCATCGATGATTAGCTCCTTTAGGTCCACACGGTTTGGTACATACACCTTTCCTCTAAAGGTTAGAATCTTATTTTTATCAACTCCATATTCAGAATTACATCCTTGCTTTATGTTTTCTTCCATTTGCTGCCATAGGAATTGATATTCCAGATCTTTCTATGCTTCCTCTTTCACTTGATCTAGGAATTTATTTTCAAGCTGATTGTAGTAAAGCTCATAGACACAATGCAACTTCCTACTTAAAGCATTAGCCACCCAGTTTTATTTACCTTTCAAATGCTGTATGTCCATATCAAATTCACATAGAAAAGCTTTCCATATTGCCTGTCGAGAATTTAAATCAGCTTGTTTAAAATAACTAGTCAAGATGCTATGATATGTCTTTTGCACAAACTTTTTACCCATCAAGTAATGTCTCCATACCCGGAGTGCATGTACCATTGTTGTTAATTCCAGATCCTAGGATGAGTACCTTTGTTCATTCTCTTTTAAATTTCTTGACTTATATGCCACTTGTAATGTCTCTCTGCCACACAACATAAATTTTTTTTTTTTCTTATGTCTCAGCTTAAGAATCATTGCTATCCATTATCTCTATAGTCATTAACAAGGTGCGTTGACCCTACTTTGTTTTATAATTTCGTTGTTAACTCTCTCCTTGAAGTTTACACTTCTACTAGGACGCCAATTAACAATTTGGGTTGTTACCTTTGTAACAAGATTTTTAACTTGTCTTTAGACTATATTTATAATTTAGATTTGGAGTTTCTAACTCCCATTGTTTAACTTCTAAGAAAATTTCTCTATGATTATTAACCTTATTAATATCCTTGAGGCCCTTATTATGCTCTTACCCTACGCTCAACTTATCGAATTATATTCGATCACAAAATCATTTTATGAGTCTCTTTACAGCCCTTACATATCTCACCATGCAACATTTCACCATGTAACATTTCGATTTATATGTTATGTACTCCATATGCATCGATTTTCCTTATAAAAAGTTTCGAGGCATTTATATATATATCACTGGGTTATTTACGCATCAATTCCATTGATCTTTCCATATGAAGAAACCCATGGTTATTAATGGCTGATCTGTACTTCTTTACGTGAGATAATCCTCCAGTTAATTTCGACATTTTTTTACACTTGGTTGATTTTCTCGAGACGGTTTTGGGTACCATTACGTTGATTCGGATTTAAAAGGCTAGATTGCTTTTCATGGAGTGTTTCAGGCTACAGTAAAGTGTATCACCTTCTATTCGACTATCCCAAATACGCAGTTCTCCCCTACGTAGATCCCGCCACCTGTAGGGTAAGGATGCGTTAGGGTTTAGACCTAGCTGGTGCTATATTATTTGAAAATTTTCTGTATTCAACTTCATTTGGTTTCTTCACATCACTGTTCTTGGGTTTTTGTTTTGAGTTGTCGAGGGTTCCGCTATCAAATCTCCTGTAGGATTCGTTTTCTTTGTTCGCCTTCTGCGTATGCCTTATGGAGATCACCTCTAGCCGAATTGCCAGGTAATACTCCTCTACCTATGCGTATTGCATTAAGAAATTTCTCGGTTAGTGTCAACATGTATGGTATATATTTCTCTTAATTTCATTCATATACTGAATCCAAATGGGGTGTCTACTCGACGCTTGGCGACACGATTTAGCTCAGCTCATGGTGAGCGTTGGTTCGAAGTTTTGACTTCAACACTGGTTTTAACTATTTGTTCTTTGGTAAATAACTCTGATCTCTACTCGACCCTCTGTTCTCTGTATACCCTCTAGGGTTTGATTTGAATTTTGGGTAAACAATTTGCTCCTAATACGCCTATTCTCCTCCATGTTTTCAGTGAGAGGGACGTGCGTTAAGCTCCTCAGGTATTATTAATACATTGACTCATTCGATTTCGATTTATGCTCATTTTTCTATGTGGGAATAATTCCCTCTGTGTAATTTTTTTCACGCTCTGGTTTGTTTTGTTTTATTGTTTCATAGCTACTATCTTCCTGCATAACCTCATTTGATGTTATTCTTGTCCCTTATGGTTTCATCGAATGAATTTGGTATTGGCTTGATTTATCAGGTTGGTACCATCTCATTTCAGAGAATGCGTCGTCTGAAAGTTAGTGTCTCCGATATGGGTTGAAGCCGAATTTCTTTGTTTACTACTATGGTATTTTCATTAGTTAAGTCTGACGACTTCGAATTTCTGGCTATACGCCGACCCTGTGCATATGTTGTAAACAATTTATTGGGGCTGTTTAACTTTGTAATAATTTCGATTCTACCAATATTCACCACTTACATTATTTATGAGTACTCTCTCTCGATTTGCAGAGACCAGTGTAGTCATATTTAAAAATCTCCTCCTCCGCACGCTTATTTACTAGTTACTAGGTATATGATTTTCATTTCTCTATATAAAGGTTTATATGATGGAAAATAGAAGTCTAGTGTGCTTCTGGGTTGGTATAATAATCACTTTCAGGTCGTATTAATTGCTACTAAATACTTTTCGGATTTTCAATATATGCACTCTTATGTTTATTAGCTAGAAATTTTAGACTTTATTCTTCGTCTAATTGAATTCTGCTAGAAATTTCTGATATAATTCAGAATCATAATTTCAATAACTTATTTTGATCTGCCACAGTTGGAAATATACTTCTGTTTATACTTATTGTGATTGTGCTAATTAATAATTCTTTTCAATAGTACTTTCCTTCTGTAGTTGTCTATGGACAGTGAGCCATTTCAGAATATAGATATACATTTTCCTATTTCTATAGAAAGAATTTTTCCCTTTCATTTTCATTGTACAGTCTATATTGTTGGCAGTGTGTTTTTTGATAACCTTTCATTTTAACTTTCCTGTGCATAATAATGATATATCATAAACTATTTGGTCAATAGATATATCAATGATATCTACTGCTCGGTTAAAAAAATCCTCACTCATTCCAGAAGGTATTGACATTAAAAGTTAAATTTTCTTATATTTTATTTTGGTAAAATTCCCCCCCCCCCGCCCCCCCTCTTTTTTTTTAGTAGGACTCCATAATATAAATTCTAATTTACTACACATCATTCCTCTTTCATGATTAAAACTAAATTTTCCTTGATATAATTTTTCACAGTTTAGTAACTAGACTCATTAAATCCAGCTACTAACTGTAGATCTAGAATCAATACATATGTTTATGTTCATGTAATCTGTTCACACTAGAAGCAACTGTCAGAAAACGTATATCTATAACTCCTGTGCAGCGCTTAATGTTCAACTCTTCTGCAATTTCATAAATAATATTCTATGTATGGATTCCTAGATCATACATAATTAATTTCATAGAAGCAGATTAAAGTTATAATCTTAATGGATTATGGGACTAGTATAAATCTCCAGATTTAAACCAGCAATAGGTTTAGAGCTTCTGGGTGATTTTTCCCATAATTCTTATTCCTACTACTCTACAGAATTGAGAGGATTAAGTTCTTCTAAAGAATTCTGTTAAATGTATGGTGTACCACTTTCAGATTTGAAGTGAATTAACATCCACAGTCGTTAATCACACAACACTATAACAAGTAATTCAACCATAATTAAACATTTTAGGCATACCACTTCTAAAATTGACCAGTCCTTCCAACCTTAGAGTTCCTCTATCTCTAGAACTCACCCCCGAGCTGAGATCATCTCCCAGAACAGAACAACTTCTAATCTGTTCAGGAATATCTTATTTAAGCTTTTACTCCCCAAAGCCTGTTTCTAATTCTGCGTCTAGAATTACAGGATGCTTTTCTTCATGTTTGCCTAGGCTTCCCTTATTTAGGGACTTTTAAAACTGCTTTTTTCTTTTCCCAGCTTTTTACCTCTTCACAACTACTCTCCACCTCATTGGGGAAACTAGATTTTCCTCAAAATCTAATTTCGAAATAAATTCTTTCAAGAATTTTTGAAAGATTTTTGGGGAAAGTATTTTCCTCTTTCCATCCTCATGGATTTAGCAAGTGATCTCATAATTCTCATTTGGTCAATCTGCACAGAATTCTTTTATTTATTTTTCATAATTAAATATTTAATTACATCCACAAAATACATATCCATTTGGGTCCACTCCCCTTTGGATTAAAGTTCAAATGTCTAACTTTGAAAAAACATAAAACTATGGGTGTTACATATTCCCCCTCTAAAAGAAAACACTGTCCTCGATATTGAAAACTAGCTACTAGAGTTAATTTTTCAAACAAATATGGATATTTTTCCACCATTTCAGTTTCTCTTTCCCAGGTTACTTCTTCAGCAGTAAAGTGCTTCCACTGCACCTTTACTCTTGCTACTGTTCGATTTCTCAATTCAATTTCTTCTCGCTCCAATATTTGAAGTGGCTTTGGAAGGGACTCCCCTTCTGGTTCCACCTGTATCATATTCCAGTCAACAATGTGAGAAGCATCATGTATATATCTTTTTAATAATGAAACATGAAACACATCATGAACTTTAACATGGGGCGGTAAGGCCAATTTATAAGCCACCGGTCCCACCCTTTCTAACACCTCAAAAGGCCTACAATATCTAGGAGCCAATTTTGGACGACTTCCAGCATAGAGTGTGCTCTTTCTGGGTTTAATGCATAAATATACATGGTCGCACACTTTGAATTCTCGATGCACTCTCTTCTTATCAGCATAGATTTTCTGTCTATCTTGTGTTGTCTTGATGTTTCTTTGTATTTTTTTAACAATTCTTTCCATCTCTTGTAAAGCATCTGGTCCCAACATTAGTTTATCCTCAGGTTGACTCCAATTCAAAGGAGTACGACACTTCCTTCCATAGAGTGCCTCAAATGGGCTCATTTTGATGGAGGATTGATAGCTGTTATTATAAGAAAATTCAGCTAAATGCAAGTAGTCTTCCAATTTTGATGGCCTATCCATCATATACATCCTCAACATATCCTCCAAAATCTGATTTGTTCTCTCCGTCTGACCATCAGTTTGAGGGTGGTAGGGAATGCTAAAATTCAGCTTAGTGCCCATGCCCCAAAATAGACCTTTCCAAAAGGCTGCTGTGAACTTAGCATCTCTGTCTAAAACAATCATCTTTGGGACCCCATGGAGCCTTACTACTTCCCTCAAGAATACATCTGCTACTTGGGTTGTCCCAAAAGTAGATTTCACAGGTATAAAGTGTGTAGCTTTTGTTAAATTCTCTACTACCACCATCATTGAGTCGTGTTGCTATTTGGTTTTGGGTAGCCCTGTTATGAAATCTATAGACTCTGTGTCCCATTTCCATTCTTCAATTGGAAAAGGGTTTAAAATACCAGCAGGATGCTGATGCTCAACTTTAAGTAGTTGACACTCCATGCACCTAGCTAAATATTCTGCTACATCTCTGTTACACCATTTTCTGGTCATCTAACCTATTATCATTAGATGGAACCAAGTACACCCTGTAAGACCAATTTTACCCTAAGTAAAATTGCCTTCACTATGTAAAATAACTTAATAAAACACATTTATTAGGTTGTTTATGGTCTAAACAGGAAACCCCAAAAGGAAATATTAAACAAATCTATATTTGTTTGATTTTCCTCATGGAATAATTAATTAAACCATAATTTAATTATTATTCCTAGTCATGTTTAATCCAAAACAAAGAAATTAATTAGATAAACCTTTATTTATCTTATTATTTTCTAGGAATAATTATTTAAATCTTATTTAGATAATATTCCTTGTTAAATATGACCAAATCACCCACAAATAATTAAATAAATCATTATTTATTTGATTACCTTTCAACCACTTCCTTAAAAAGATAAATAAATCATTTATTTATTTATTTTTGACAAATAAAGGGATTTGACCCAAGTCAAATACTTTTTCCCTCCAACAAATATAATAAAATATTCCATAAAAGGTGGATCTAGATTTGGTTAACATTATTTTATTCATGCACCAAGATCTAGAATGACCCAATATTTTGTTATAAATAGGAGGGTTTTTCCTACCATTCTTCACCTTTTGTTGCCTATTAGATCACTCTGGATCTAAACTCTTGGTCTCACTTTGAGCCATTATCATTGTCATATTTTCCATTATTTGCTGTGTGAGCTCCCTTTGAGTTCTATCTTTGTCTGGGTTTTCTACACCAACAGGAGAGAGAAATGCTAGATCTGAAGTGCTGAGGACTTCCAAGAACCCATCCCATTGAGGAGAATTGGAAACATCTTCTTGTTTTCCTCTCAAGTGCCCTTAATACAAAAAAATCTTTCAAAAATTGTTCTTGTCTTGTCTATTGGATATATGGAGCAAACCCTTCTTTTTACTGCTTAATGTCTTTCTATGCATAGATCTGGTTTTTGCAGCTCTTGTCTTGATCAACGAACTGCAGATCTGAAGATATTGGCAGCCATATTTGATGTTAGGGCTATTATTTATGCATAGCTAAAGTGGTCTTTTTTCGTACACTTCGACAAAAGATTCATACTAACAATCTCTTTTCATTCCTAGCCAAAAAAACTTCTTTTTCAAAGCTGTTAACATTTTCTGATATCCAGGATGCCCTGCACACGGCTGTTTGTGGTATTCATCTAGGATTTCTTTTTTCAAAGTTTCCACATTGGGCACATACAATCTATTTTTGTAGCAGATCAACCCTTTTTGGTTTTGAGTGTAGTCAGCTATCTCCTTATTTAGTAGTTTCACCTGTAGATTCTCATAATTTGGATCGTGGTCTGCTACCTTTTTCACTAGATCTTATAAATCAAAATTAGCACTACTTCCAATACTGTTTATATTTTAACAAGCATTTCTGCTCAAGGCATCAACAATTATATTTTCTTTCCCTCTGATATGTTTTATGTCCATATCAGATTCACTCAAAAAAGGCAGTCATCTGGCCTGTCTAGCATTCAAATTAGTTTGGGAAAAGAAATATTTAAGACTAATATGATCAGTCATCAATGTAATTTTTTTCCCAAGAAGATAGTGTCACCACATCTTCAAGGCATGAATAATAACATCCAATTCCAAATCATATGCACTATAGTTCTGTTCATGTGTCTTTAGTTTCTTAAACTCATATGAAATAGCTGAATTTTCCTGCAACAGGACTCCTCCGAACCCCTCTCTACAGGGATCCATACATACAACAATTTCTTTATCATGATCTACAATTTTCAGTATAGGGGCTGTAGTGAGTTTTAATTTTAATTGTTCAAAACTGTTTTGGCATTTTTCAGTCCACTCAAATTTGACCCCTTTTCTTTGTAGTGAAGTTATGGGATATGCTATTGCGGAAAAACTTTCCACAAATCTGTGATAATAACCTGCAATCCCCATGAATGATATCACTGCTGAAACATTAGTTGGCACCGACCATTCTCTAATTGCCTTTATCTTTTCAGGGTCAACATCCAACCCTTGTTTAGAAATAATATGACCCAAGCATTGGATCTTGTCCTTATAGAATTCACATTTACTGAATTTGGCATATAATTGGTTTTCTTTGAGAGTTTGCAACACTATCCTCAAATGTTGTTTATGCTCCTCCTCACTTTTTGAGTAAACCAAAATATCATCTATGAACACTAGTATGAATTTATCCAAGTACTTTTTTAACACACTGTTCATTAAGCACATAAAGGTGGCAGGGGCATTTGTCAAACGGAAAGGTAGGACTACAAATTCGTAGTGTCCATATCGGGTTCGAAAAGCAGTTTTACTAATGTCTTCCTCCTTGATTCAGAGCTGGTGATAACCAGTCCTTAAGTCAATCTTAGAAAATAGTGAAGCTCCTTTTACTTGATCAAAAATATCATCAATTCAGGGCAAAGGGTATCTGTTTTTAATTTTCAACTTACTCAGTTGATGATAGTCAATGCACATTCTGAAGGTTCCATCCTTCTTTTTCACGAACAGCATCAGTGCTCCCTAAGGAGACACACTCGGTCTGATATAACCCTTATCCACCAATTCTTGCAATTGCATTTTCAGTTCCATGAGTTTAGGGGGACTCATTCGACAAGGGGATTGGGAAACAAGTGTTGCCCCTGGCACCAAATCGATTGAAAATACAATCTCTATTTTGGGGGGAAGATGAGGAATCTCATCTGGAAAAACTTGCTTAAACTCTCTCACTACTGGGAAGGTATCTAACAGGTTTTCTCCCGGTTGCTATTCTAATTCTTCAACATGTAATGCATATAATTGATATCCTTTCCTAGCTGTTCTTTTTAATTTCAGTGCTGATATTTTTCTTACAGAGATGGGTTTTGGTTTTCCCTTGAGAATAAAAGGGTTCCCTTCTTCATCTATGCAAGGCAGAGTTTTATCCCAACAATTCATCTTCGCCTTTCTCTTTACTAGCGAGTCCATTCCTATCAGCAACTCATATGAGCCTAAGGGCAGAATATTTAAATTCACTTCTGTTTGGAAATCATTTAATTTAATTGTTGTTTGAGGTAACTTATGTGTTACCTTCCTCTTGGTTCCAGTGGCTAACTGGACCAACCAAGACTGCTGAAATTTTTTAGCCTTGAGATTGCATTTTTCTACCACTTGTGGACTAATGTAACTCAAAGAAGCACTTGGATCAATTAAACAATAATATATTGGTCAGCAATCTTACTTTCCATTTCAACCATGGTACCTTGGTGTTCTACTTGTCGATTCTCCAAGGCTCCACTGAGAGTGGGTATATTTCTTGCTATATCATTTGCTGTGGTAGCTTCTCGATCTCTCATAATCATCTGAATGTTTTGGGGGGACAATCCTTCAATAAATGAGGTTATCCACATCCCCAACATTTCAAAGGTTCCCTCATTTTAACTTTTCCTTCCTTCTTATTTCCTTCATCTAGTTGTTTGGAACCAACGTGATACTGAGCTATTTGGCTTTATTTTGGTTTATTAAACTTTTTCCTCTGATGATCCATACCAAAATTCTTTAAGTAAGATGGTTTCTGTTTCTTTCCTTTGATTTCACCTTTTGTTATCCAGCCTTTTCCATGCTCACCCTTTCCTTTAAACTGCTAGTAGCATAATCCAGCTTTTCTCTCTACTTCGTCCATAGTTTTTGGGTTATCAAACTCGATCTTCTCTTTGTACAGAGTAGGAAAATAGTTTCAAAACCTTTGTACCTTGGCCTTATCTTCCCTAATGTAAGGGACATATCTCAGCAGATTTGTAAACTTGGTGACAAACTCATCAATAGTAAGTTGTCCCAGTCTAAGTTCATAGAATTCCTTTGCTTTATCATCATAAAAACGTTCGTTCAAATAGTGATTTTTAAACTTGAATTGGAAATCTTCACAAGTAATTGTCTTTTCATCAATGGCATGAACCATTTTTGTCTCCTCCCACCACAAGGTAGCCTTAACTTGTAGCTGGTAGACAGCTAATCTGGCTTTCAGATTGCTTTCATATTCATAGACTTGGAAATATTTAATCATGTTCAACAACCAGGCTTCAGCATCTTCCTCCTTCTTCCCATCATAGGAGGGAGGTTCGATCTTTCAGAATTCCCTCTGTAATTCCTTTTTCTTCTTATACTGATGCCTAGTAACATCATCTTCCTCAGATTCATCAGAGAACTTTTCCTTCTTCCTCTTTCTAGAACCTTCACCTTCTTGGCTGTTCCGAGAAGTTAATTCTCTGATGAGCTTTTCCTGCTCCTCATTGGCTAATGAAAATCTGTCATTCTGGCTTCTTAGCTCAGCCATCTCTTGTTGCAAACTATGCAACATAGCCATCACTGGAGTGTTGGGATCTGGTGTATTATCGTCTTCATGCAGATCAACATAAATTTCCTCACCTTCTGCCATTCAAATTTTCTGTTTCAGCACTACTGTACACTAAACAACACAGATTAGTAATAATTTTCTTTTTCAACAATAAATAATTGATACACTGAGCACACAACAACAGTGAGCACAACAACAATAGCCCAGTTTATGTAACATGGGCTCTGATACCATTTGTAATGTCTCTCTGCCACACACCATAATTTTTTTTTTCTTATGTCTCAGCTTAAATATCATTGCTATCCATTATCTCTATAGTCATTAACAAGGTGTATTGACCCTACTTTGTTTTATAATTTCATTTTTAAATCTGTATTTGAAGTTTACACTTCTACTAGAATGCCAATTAACAATTTGGGATATTACCTTCGTAACGAGATTTTTAACTTGTCTTTAGATTATATTTATAATTTATATTTGGAGTTTCTAACTCCCATTGTTTAACTACTAGTAAAATTTCTCTATGATTATTAACCTTATTAATATCCTTGAGGCCCTTATTACGCTCTTACCCTACGTTCAACTTATCAAATTATATTCGATCACAAAATCATTTTAGGAGTCTGTTTACAAGCCTTACATATCTCACCATGCAACATTTCACCATGTAACATTTCGATTTATATGTTATGTACTCCATATGCATCGATTTTCCTTATAACAAGTTTCGAGGCGTTTATATATATATCACTGGGTTATTTACGCATCAATTCCATTGATATTTCCGTATCAAGAATCCCATAGTTATTAATGGCTGATCAATACTACTTTACGTGAGATAATCCTCCAGCTAATTTCCACATTTTTTTACACTCGATTGTATTTTCTCGAGACAGTTTTGGGTACCATTTCGTCGATTCACATTTAAAATGCTAGATTTATTTTCATGGAGTGTTTTAGGCTACATTAAAGTGTATCACTTTCTATTCATCTATCCAAAATACGCAGTTCTCCCCTACGCAGATCTCGCCACCTATAGGGTAAGGATGCGTTAGGGTTTAGACCTAGCCGATGCTATATTATTTGAAAATTTTATGTATTCAACTTCATTTGGTTTCTTCCCGTCATTGTTCTTGGGTTGTTGTTTAGAGTTGTTGAGGGTTCAGCTATGAAATCCCCTGTAGGATTCATTTGCTTTGTTCGCCTTCTGCATACGCCTTATGGAGATCACCTCTAGCCGAATTTCTAGGTAATACTCCTCTACCTATGCATATTGCATTGAGAAATTTCTCGGTTAGTGTCAACATCTATGGTATCTATTTCTGTTAATTTCATTCATATACTGAATCCAAATGGGGTGTCTACTCGATGCTTGGTGACATGATTTAGCTCAGCTTACGGTGAGCGTTGGTCCGAAGTTTCGACCTCAGCAGTGGTTTTAACTATTTGTTCTTTGGTAAATAACTCTAATCTCTACTCGACTCTCTGTTCTCTGTATACCCTCTAGGGTTCGATTTGAATTTTTTGTAAATAATTTGCTCCTAATACGCCTATTATCCTCCATGTTTTCAGTGAGAGGGACGTGCGTCAAGCTCCTCAGGTATTATTAATACATTGACTCATTCGATTTCGATTTATACTCATTTTTCTATGTGGGAATAATTCCCTCTGTGTCATTTTCTTCACGCTCTGGTTTGTTTTGTTTTATTTTTTTGTATGTACTATCTTCCTGCCTAACCTCATTTCATCCTATTATTGTCGCTTATGGTTTCTTTGAATGACTTTGGTATTGGCTTGATTTCTCAGGTTAGTACCCTCTCATTTTAGAGAATGCGTCGTCTGAAAGTTAGTGTCTCCCATATGGGTTGATGCCAGATTTCTTTGTTTACTACTATGGTATTTTAATTAGTTAAGTCTGATGACTCCAGATTTTCGGCTATATGCCGACCCTCTGCATATGTTGTAAACAATTTATTGGGACTTTTTAACTTTGTAATAATTTCGATTCTACCAATATTCACCACTTACAGTATTTATGAGTACTCTCTCTCGATTTGCAGAGACCAGTGTAGTCATATTTAAAAATCTCCTCCTCCATATGCTTATTTACTAGTTACTGGGTATATGATTTTTGTTTCTCTATATAAAGGTTTATATGATGGAAAATAGAAGTCTGGTGTGCTTCTGGGTTGGTATAATAATCACTTTCAAGTCGTATTAATTGCTACTAAATACTTTTTAGATTTTTAGTATATGCACTCTTATGTTTATTAGCCAGAAATTTTAGACTTTATTCTTCGTCTAATTGAATTCTGCTAGAAATTTCTGATATAATTCAGAATCATAATTTCAATAACTTCTTTCGATCTGCCACAGTTGGAAATATACTTCTGTTTATACTTATTGTGATTGTGCTAATTAATAATTCTTTTCAATAGTACTTTCCTTCTGTAGTTGTCTATGGACAGTGAGCCATTTCATAATATAGATATACATTTTCCTATTGCTATAGAAAGAATTTCTCCCTTTCATTTTCATTGTATAGGCTATATTGTTGGCAGTGTGTTTTTGATAACCTTTCATTTTAACTTTCCTGTGCATAATAATGTCATATCATAAACTATTTGGTCAATAGATATATCAATGATATCTATTGCTCGGTTAAAAAAATCCTGACTCATTCCGAAAGGTATTGACATTAAAAGTTAAATTTTCTTATCTTTTCTTTTGGTAAAATTCATTTCACCCCCCCCCTTTTTTAGTAGGAATCCAGAATATAAATTCTGATTTACTACACATCATTCCTCTTTGATGATTAAAACTAAAGTTTCCTTGCTATAATTGTTCACAGTTTAGTAACTAGACTCATTAAATTCAGCTACTAATTGTAGATCTAGAATCAATACATATGTTTTTGTTCATGTAATCTGTTCACACTAGAAGCAACTGTCAGAAAACTTATATCTATAATGTTTGTGCAGCACTTAATGTTCACCTTTTCTGCAATTTCATAAATAATATTTTATTTCTGGATTCCTAGATCATACATAATTAATTTCACAGAAGCAGATTAAAGTTATAATCTTAATGGATTATGGGACTAGTATAAATCCCCAGATTTAAACCAACAATAGGTTTAGAGCTTCTGGGTGATTTTCCCCATAATTCCTATTCCTACCACTCTACAAAATTGAGAGGATTAAGTTCTTCTAAACAATTCTGTTAAATGTATGGAGTACCACTTTCAGATTTGAAGTAAATTAACATCCACAGTCATTAATCACACAACACTATAACAAGTAATTCAACCATACTTAAACATTTTAGGCATACCACTTCTGAAATTGACCAGTCCTCCCAACCTTAGAGTTCCTCTGTCTCCATAACTCACCCCCAAGCTGAGATCATCTCCCAGAACAGACCAACCTCTAATCTGTTCAGGAATAGCTTATTTAAGCTTTTTCTCCCCAAAGCCTGTTTCTAATTCTGCGTCTAGAATTACATGATGCTTTTCTTCCTGTATGCCTAGACTTCCCTTATTTAGGGACTTTTAAAGTTGCTTTCTGCTTTTCCCAGCTTTTTACCTCTTCCCAACTACTCTGCGCCTCATTGGGGAAACTATATTTTCCTCAAAATCTAATTTCGAAATAAATTCTTTCAAGGATTTTTGAAAAAAATTTGGGGAAAGTATTTGCCTCTTTCCATCCTCATGGATTTTGCAAGTGATCTCATAATTCTCATTTGGTCAATCTGCACAGAATTATTTTATTTATTTTCCATAATTAAATATTTAATTACATCCACAAAATACTTATCCATTGGGGTCCACTCCCCTTTGGATTAAAGTTCAAATGTCTAACTTTGAAAAAACATAAAACTAGGGGTGTTACACCACTACTTTTCCTTCTTGCGATAGAACTGCCGCAACACCCTCTTTTCTCACGTCTGTACAAACTTCAAATTCTCTGATGGGGTCAGCTACCCTCAACACTGGTGTAGTGGTCAAAATTTCTTTCAACTTTTCAAAGTTGTTCTAACATTCAAAAGTCCACTTGAAGAATTTTCCTTTTCTCTACAAAGAAGTAATAGGAAAAGAAATTCTAGAAAACCCCTCCATAAATCTTCAATAGTACCCAGCTAATCCCATAAAGGATCAAATGTCCGCCACATTCTGGGGTACTCACCGTTCCATAATTTTCTTTATTTTCTCTGGGTCTATAACAATCCCTTCAACTGAAATGACATGGCCTAAATACTCAATTTTTGTTTTAAAGAAATCACATTTGTTGAGCTTTGCGTACAACTGGTGTCTTCATAACATTTATAATATAATCCTTAAATGCTCCCTATCTTCTTCCTTGTTTTCAGAGTAGATTAAAATATCATCTATAAATATTAGTATAAAATTATCTAGAAAAGCATGAAAAATTCCATGCATTAACCTCATAAAGGTTGCTAGAGAATTTGTTAACCCAAAGGGTAACACCACAAATTCATAATTCCCTTACCCAATATGGAATGAGTCTTGCAAATGTCTTCATCCTTGATTCGGATCTAGTGATATCCAGATCTTAAATCTATTTTAGAAAATATTGTGGCCCCCTTCACTTGATCAAACAGATCATCAATCATGGGTAAAGGATACTTATTCTTGACTGTTAACTTCTTGAGATGTCTATAGTCCATGCACATTCTCATGCTTCTATCCTTCTTCTTCACGAACAACACTAGTGCTCCCCAAGGGGACACACTTGGAAGAATGTAACCTTTGTCCAGCAGTTACTGTAATTGTATTTTTAATTTAGTTAATTCTAGAACACTCATTCTATAAGGATCCCTTGACATAGGTGATTCTCCTGGCATTAACTCTATACTAAAATCGATATCTCGTCTTGGTGGTAATCCGGGAATATTTTCTAGAAAAACATCCATGAAATCTTACACCACAGATATGCTCTCCATCATAGGTGATTTTTCCTTGGAATTAGTATATCTCACTTGAATAACATATATCTGGAATCCCTCCCTTATACATTTATTCATTTGGGATGTTTTAATTGGACGTAGCTATAGTGGCTTCTTGATTTCTTGAATCTCCTTGCGTGTTCCATCTTGCATTATGTAATAAATGATATTTTCCTTACAGTCCACTAAGTTCCAATGCTTTTCTAACCAATCCATGCCAATAAAAACATCATAGGACCATTATGGAAGTATGTTCAGATCCACATTTAATTGTTGTTCTACAATTTCTAATGTGCATTGTGGAATCTTGGAAATTACCTTTCTTTTATCTCCTGTGGCTAGTTTTACCAGCCATGAGTTTTTGAATTTCTGTTGTTTCAATTTACACATTTCCATTGTTTTCAAACTAACATAACTTAGAATTGCACCTGGGTATACCAAGATAGAAACATATTGAGACAATAATTTACCTTCTAACTCAATCATTGTTGGCTGATAATCTTCCATTCTATCCTCCAATGTCGTGTTGATACAAGGAATGTTTCGTGCCACATTGCCTACTTTAGAAGCTTCCTACAAGTTTGAAACTGTCATTTATTTCTCATTGTAGGCATTTTTTATAATAGTGTGCCTTAGCACACCCCCAACACTATAGAGGTGGCTTGGTCACCTATCCTTGCTCAGGTTTGATGGATACCTCTATAGGCTTCTATTCTACTGGACATCGAGTTCTTTGATTATTTCTGCCAAGTTTTCTACTGATAGAACTTCATGTAGAACTTCGTGCAAAAAATTTGAAGTTATTCCTTTTGGCTCCCTTGAAGTTTGAGATGCTTTTCTGCCCTTTTCTGGGCTGCAAACTTTTGCCAACATCCCCTTTAGCCTTTCATCACTGATAGCACATTCGTGCCTTACGAATGGCTTCATCCATGGTTCTAGGATTTACAAATTCAATTCGCTCTTTCATATGTGTTGGAAAACTCCTCAGAAATCTCTGCACCTTAGCGTATTCCTCTCGAAGGTATAGAACATATCGTAACAAGGAGGTGAACTTAGTGATATTGTCTATCTCATCATAGAAACATTATGTTAAATACTTATCTTTAAAGTATTTCTAGAAATATTCCCAAGTAACATATTATTCCTCAATGCTACGAGCATTCTTTACTTTTTCCCACCACATAGTGGCTTTCTCCCTTAATTGATATATAGCCAATCTGGCCTTCAAGTTGCTGCTATATTCGTACACCTAAAAACACTTTTTCATGTTTATTAACCAGGTCTCTCCTAATTCCTCTGCTTCACCATCAAACGTTGGTTGTTTTATTTTCCTAAATTCCCCCTGAAGCTCTACTTTCTGCTTCTTAACCTCTTACTAATCCGAAAAATTGTTGGATTCTACTTCATTGTAGTTTTTGTTCTTGTTGCTTTACTTAGATGGGATTCTTTCCACTCTGTTAGTGGTGTTGTCTCTTCTTTTTTGTTCATCACCTTCTTGCATTCCCCTAGCAGCACTAGGGTGTTACATATATTGATTTTGCTTGTCTATAGACTTTTGAGTATCTTTTCCTGCTCTTGCATTAATCATTCGTTATCCCTTCGAACTCACACCATATCTTCCTATAGTCGATGTACTATACTAAAAAATATGCTGGTTTGATGTTGTTGTTGCTCCTTCAATCTACTCGTTTGGTGGTGTTGATTGACACTCAGCTGAACCCACATCTCAGGGTTCAAAACTGCTTGTGTTTGGGGTTCTGCGGTGTGTTGGGGTGGTTGTTGCCTTGATCCCCTTCTCATGATGTTTCCTATTATGCTTCTATTCCATCCATGAGTATACACACAGCGTAAATTGTTAGTTTACCCTTAGGGTCCTAGCGTATGAATGCTACTCTGATACCACTTGTAACACTTATACACAAAAAAGAAAATTTAATTTTTACCCATGGTTTATGTATGTTTATAATAAGTTGAACTTATGAATTATATCAAAGGTGCTCGACATAACTATTAATATTTTACTTATGAGTTTGTTGGTTATACATTTAAAGTTCCACCTTATAAATGTGATTGACATATTTCATAGTTCAACTATTGGTGAAATACATAACCCAAAGTTTTCTATGATATCCACATAGTGAACTCTCATTATTTATTTTTATAAGGTTTTGATATTAAGATAAGATGTCATAACTCTGCATTTAAATAACGATTACCGTGAACTATGTGCTTAACTGGCTATGAGATGGCTCGTACTGCAACATTTAATATTCTTGGTTTTAACATGTACTCCCCTCAGCAACTGGCGATGTGTTAAGATCTAGTGCAGGATTCAAGGCCGTTCGACCTCATCCCCACCGTATGTCTTCACAGAGATCCATGGTCTAGTTCATCTGGTGGGAAGACTTGGAGATCCTCGTCAAACCTTAGCTAGCCCTCCACATGCCTCGACTTCCACTTCTATGGTTTTTTTTTCATTAGGTTTCGACAGGATGGAGTGATACTCGAAGTGATATGCATGTGTTTGGGCGGCTTTAGGTTGCATACCTTCGTGATCTTGTTCATCGTTAATGGAGGAATGCCTCTGCCCCTCATCCTACATCTTTTGTCTGGTACTTCGGATTCTTAGTGGTTACTCGAATCCTCGATGCTAAAATGGAAGGCTCTTCTCTACGCAATTTAGGTAATCACAAATAAATTTATGGAAATATTCCTTGTCTTGCCTTATGAATCTAGCTACTCATTGTTGCAAATATGAAATCCGCTTCTTACAGGTACTTGGGTTTTTCTTTTTATAATAATAGTTTTCTAATTTTTACAGTTCTTACTGTGCAATGTAAAATTCCACTAATTTCTTGTTTACTATTCAAAGTCTTATGTTCCTTTTTTTTTTTTCACTGCTTATAGGTGCTTATAGGTGAGTTACTAGAATTTGAAAGACATTCTTCCTGAAACTTGTCGCTTTTGATACCCATAGATTTAATCCCATTACTAAGTTAGCTTTCATGGCCCTTTCCAGCTATGCTCTTGAGGAATCCGCGCAGTGGCAAGGTTTCTAATGCTTCTCATGCATTTACTCTTTTCCAGAAATGAATACTTCTTCCCAAATTTAGTTTAATGGCCCTGCAACTAAGCATGTTGTTTTTGTTTTGATTTAACTAAAATGTTGTGTTCTGTCTCTCAATAATCGAGAAGACCCTTTATATGTTACATGGTGTTCGCTTAAGAGAAAACATATATTTTCTCTAGCTAAGGTTGATACCAAAGCTTTGAATTTCAGGGTTTGAATATTGTTTTGATTACAAAGAAGAAATATGTTGTTCAGTTTGTAAGATTATCTTTCAAAACAATTTTGGATATTGTTGCTCTTGTTCTTTTTGGTATAAATAACCGAACCATGGTTCTTATCCAGCACTTTCTTCATTATATAAATATGTTGCTCTCTAAATCTGTACCCTAGATTTCTGTATATTTTATAGTGTATTTTCTATGTTTATTACATCGCCATATTATTATTGGTCACGGATTTTTATTTGTATATAATATCAATACTATCTTTACTGTTAAAGACTTATGAGGATTTTTCCTGCCATTATACTGTGCAGATTTTATATTTTATTTCAGGTGTTCAAACAAATGAACAACATTGTCCATATATAGTTGACAAGAATAGCAATGTGTACTAGGTTGGGATCTCCCATACCCAGTGCCAATGGTTATTCTGACTCAGTTTTTTGATACAGTAAGATTTCCTATTGAATTCTTTTCTTGCAGAGTATTAATAATAATATTTAATATTTGTTTATCTCTTTTAATTACGTTTCTCCATAATAGTTTCTGTTAGATGCATCTTAGTTAAATTAGATACAATTCTCTACAATTAAAATGTAATTCATTGTTTAAAGTTTTCATGGTTTAGTTAGTTTACTACGAGTATTTTATCTACCATTGTTTCTTTGTAACCTTTAGCAAATGATAAATATATACAATATTAAAATTGTAGAATTTACTGGTGTTTTTCATAGCGTCTTGCCCCAGTGTACAAAGTAATATAGTTCTCGTAACTTCACATTTCTATTAAAAGGTATATATCCAAAAGAATATAGATTTTATGAATCTATAAAAAAGGAAAGTTTCCACAGAGAAATATTGTAACACAGCCTGTCTAAAAAGAATAGTTTCAGTAATGAATATATTATAACACAGTCTTCCCTTCATCTAAATATTTCTTATTGTATATAATAACTTAATAAACAACAATTATTTTATGTCTAATAATAATAAACAAAAATTCACTTATCTAAAATAATTGAGTCAGGTTGTGGTGTCCTCCGAACCAGCAAGAGAGGCAATGACGTCCTGCTCTTCCCGTGTGCTTCCACTAAAAGGTATGACTTGACAGTAGATTTTTTGTTGTGACCTTAGTTGTAACTTCTTGATTAGCATAACTTTTACTTGTTTAGACACAGTTAGAATCAGTACGAATGATACATTTGTTAAGAGTGTTAACACAAAACCCAGGAAGAGGTTGAGACAGTTCTCATATTTACCAATCCCAGAAAGGATTTAAGGGAAAATCCTAGGAGGGAATGGGGTTCTCCGTGCAAAAGAGTAAGGGTGCTAAGTAGTGCATGCTTGTTCTGAGTTTTCCATAGGTGGTGGAAGTACCAATGGAACTAAAAGAACTTACCCTAGAGAAGTTAGATTGGATTTCTTAATCCCAAGGCCAGACTTTTGTATAGGGTGCTAAGTAGTGCATGCTTGTTCTGAGTTTTCCATAGGTGGTGGAAGTACCAATGGAACTCAAAGAACTTACCCTAGAGAAGTTAGATTGGATTTCTTAATCCCAAGGCCAGATTTCTGTTCTCATACAAATTCTTCAGACCTCGTGTGGAGCAAGGGGGAAGCAGAGGACATAATCGCCTCGCTTATGGTTGGGCTGAACCAACAGTTACTAAGAAAAATCCTAAACTTTGAAGTAGGTATTTGAAACATTTAATTCGATGTTTAATATGCAGAAGTTAATTTACTGTTGTGTTTGGAACAAGTAACAAAATTTATAACAACTGAAAATAGCTGGGAAAATATAGGTATTATTTGAATAATTGATTCTGCTAAGGAACCATCATAGTCTAAAAGTCTACAGGAATTCAACAGGAATTATTTACTAATTTTATTTCTGTGCAAGAGTGGAACGTAATCATATTTATATATTTGCACTATGGAAACTAATTCTATTTACTATACAAGGAATAGAATGCAAAGGGAAGATAAAACTGAAATTTATGATTTTACTTTATATTACCAGAATAGAGAACGTAAACCAAATAATAATTATAGTAAATTGTACAGAAGACGGGAAAAATTATTTGTGGTAGAACACTTGAAGTATAGATAAATGTAAACTGTTTATCTTTCTAAGAAAAGGGAAAACTTAGGAAAGCCACTCGATATGGTCTCCATATTTAAACAAAGGTAATAATTAAGCTACGGTATTTTCGTTAAATTCTTGTATCAACCATAGAAACAGGATGGAACAGGCAAAGAATATAAGAGCACTAACCATTATGGATTAAAAAATAGAAATATTTTTAATTAACAGTAAATTATGCTAAAAGAACCATGATTGTGAAAATGGCTGAACAATCTTGACAAAACCCTTAAAATACAAGCTGAGGAGTTTCCCTAGGGTTTAGAGCTAGAAACTTTAACAAGTGTTTGGCTCTGGTCCCAATAGAAATATTCTGGAATATTGAAAGCCTTTTGAAGATAATGAGGAATTATTTTTATTAAATCTAAATAAAAAGGCTATAAGAGAGACAGGTATTCAAACAAGAATGTTGAAATTCAAATTACCCTGAAAACTTAAACCATTGCAGTAGTAAATGGTAGATGGTAAGACAAAAATACATATATATTCATAAGCTTTGTTTGAACGACGAAAACCAACGGAAAACTTCAACTAGATATATCGTTGCTAGTGTCTCCTGACAATAAAACAATTATACAGTAACCAAGTAGATTGATAGAAATTGTAAGAAGAATCTCGAATAACTCTTTTATCAGTGACTTGTAAGGCGAAGCCATATAGGAGAATCTGGAAAGATATGGCTAAATTAAATATCTCTCAGAATAGAGAAAGAGTGACTATGATTATAAATTTATTTTTCCATTAATAGAAAGACCCAAAGAGGAGCTAATAAGGCTCTCAAAACCCTTTAAAAATAAGTAAGACTTTACTACTGTATTTAATCTTCCATCGAAGCTAGGGTCCTCTCCTGCAATGTAAGGGGAGGGAGACCAAATGAATGTTCTGCAGAATAGTAAACTAAAGGTAGTAGAAGATCGACAGTAAGTACTTACCTGTGTATCTTGAAAGAGTTGGTCGAAGCTGTATGTTCACACTGGTACGCCGCACGCCATAAAACGGAGTCTAGTTCAAACCAACAGAATTACCAAACAAAGAAAATTTAGAAATCTCAGAAGGGAAGGAAAACCAGTAACTTGAAGATAACATTAACATTTCCAGAAGGGCAAACTGTTATTAAGATAAGTTTACCTCATCATCAAGAAAAAATGGGAAAACTTGTTGTGGACAGAGGCTCGAAACTGTGACACGAAGAACTTGCAAATCTGGGAGGGAGCCATAAACTGCTGCCATCTGCATAGACGAAATGAGAGCGGTTTTGTTGTTGGTGAACAGAGTTGCAGAGTCAGGGCTTCCCACCACAGCTTAGCGAAACAATGAATCTGAGTGGGGAGATGGGGGGGGTAACGGGGGTTTGGCGGGGGGGTAACGGGGGTTGGCGGGGTGGGATGGTTATCATAACCCGCTCCATCTATCACAATCACCGTCGATCGAGCGATGTGCAGATTCAATGGCGTTAATACCGACAGGAGACCAGGACAGTTGTCACTCAGCACAATGGTTAGGACAAATAATTAATGGCGACAGGAGTTTTATATGGTCTCTCGGGTGAAAACCATTAAATAAACCAGTGTATAGTTTTCCGATAATGAAATACAACCCAAAATTATCGATAGAATATAGTTGGTATGGTACGTCGGATCCATGAAGAAATAAATGATTGAATTTCCAATGATAAGATTATAACATGAAAGAACCATATGATGACTTTGCATAATCGGAAAGGTTTGTCAATATATGCATCGTGATTTAAAAGTATTGCAATCCTGTGTACTTCGAGGATTAATTATATTGTCGATTTCAAAGTGACTTGTGATTTGATTATGAAAATCCCCCATATCATAGAATTAAATATATTGTAATGCTTGTGTTGAAGCTTTAAGTGGTTACATTAATGTCTGGACGTTGGCTTTACTCATCATAATATAAGAAAAGTTACATAAATATTTTTTTTATGGTGAATTTAAAGGTAAATAAGAATAGGTGTTATATCAAGATTGCAAGTCTAGCTAGTACCACAAATATTCAAGAATTTTTGAGAGATTTTCACTAGTTTCTACTAGCTCATCAGAAATATTCAGAAATCTTTGAGAGATATCCACTGGTCTCTACCAGCTCACGAAAAATATTCAGGAATCTTTAAGAGATTTCCACTGGTCTCTACCAGCTCAGGAAACTCTTCTCTTCTTAGTCCCTAAACATAACCCCTATTCCTCAGTGGGATGACTCTCTTATACATAGAGGAGTAAGTAATGGGATGACTCTCTTATACACAAAGGAGTAGGTAACTGTTCAAGTGTCCAGCCACCTTTCAGTTCTTTGAAAACATTTACCATCTGGCTTTTACTTTTACATTCCATAAATAATTTTATTATTTCCAGCAAAATCATAATTGTCTCAATCTTTTTCCTTGAACAATATTAAAAATCATGTTAAAAATGCACCTGTCACAAATTAATTAAAAACTTCAATTTATTAAGAGTGCGAAATAGATAAAGAATTTGATCTCTCACTTAATTGGTAATCCCTAAGTTAAAATAAATATTGGCTCCTCAGATTCCAATGAAAAATGTATTTTTAATCATAAGCTCTTCAGATTCCCACTACAGTTCTTATATTGAAAATCATTTTCTTCAACAAACAATAAAAAATTAAACTTAAAATATAGATAATAATGCATCAAAATATATCAATGATTGAAATATTTTATTAAAAAAATATTTTTAAGCGTGCGCACACACACATACATATCCCATTAATTCAATAGATAGATTGTACCAATTAATATTTGACTAAATTATATAAATTATATATTTGGGATTCAATTTAGTTTTTAAATCTACCACATTAATATTTTCCTTAATATAAATATTAATATTTCTAATATTAAATATTTGAAATTGATATTAATATTAATAATTTAATAATATAGATTGAAGTTGACATCTATATATATATATATAATATTAATTATTTTTTTAGATTTGACAATTTTAGGTTTTATAATATTAAGTTTTTGTAAATTTGAGTTTTTAGGTTTTTTATAAAATAATATTTTATAATTTAGAAATCCAATATTATAAAATCAATATTAAAAACCCTAGAATAGAATAATAACAATGACATTAATAAGTTTTACATTTTAATAAACACAAAAATAATATGAACAATTAATATTAAAAAGTATAATGATGATGATTAATATTAAAAAAAATATTTATAACATTAATGATATTAATAACATTATTATTAAGAAGATCATTAATACAAAATTAATTGTATTTAATAATTTAGTTCATTTAGATTTAATGTTGTTTGTTTTTTACTAAGCTCTCATTCAAAAAATATATGTATATAATCAATAATAATTAAATAATTTATAATATTACAATCTTTCATTATTAGAATTATTTTTTTAATTAAAATTATAATATTTCTCTATTAAATTTACGGTAATCTAATTTATCTCTTATATATTTAGAAATTTTTATTTAAAATAATATTTTCTAATATAGATGTTATTTTATTTATTTTTATTAATAAGAAAAAACATGTTACACTCATCATGATGCCAAAAATAAATATATATATATATATATATATATATATATATATATAAAGTACATTTGACATGTATATGTTAGATGGGAGATTATATTTTTTTAAAAATAAATTTTCAATAATTGGAAATCTCGATGTGTAGGGATACTCTTGTTTGATAAAGATTATTCATATGCAAAAGAAACCTCTTTATATTATATTATTGATATTCAAATACTTTATACTATCTATCCCATTTTGTCAAAAGCACTCTTTATATTGTCGATGTTCAAATGGTTTTATTTTAAGGATTAAAAGGGGAAATCGATAGATTCCCTCCTGAACACTTGCTAAGAACTATGCAGTTTACTCCGGAAAAATACATCAGCAAGGCACACTTTTCCCTCTGCTGCATTTGATGGGATGAATGGTTATCTATATTTATGTTTCATCCAAATCCTATTATATTAATATATGAGAAGAAAAGCTTAAACGAGAAACGTAAAACTATATGCTAGTGAGAAGGTTTCGGGTTTTAGATGGGATTGAATTAATGCTCGCAATTATCAAACGGGCGGCGTCCAAATGAAATGTCATGTCAGTAAATATGATATACTGATGCATGTTTTCCACCGTTAATGGAAGTCTCATAACTCCTCATTAACTCTGCCTTGCCATTTACCTTCTTCCGCTGCTCCTTCTCTGTGCGAGTAGGTGGACATGTCGGAACATGAATGTTGCAGGAAAGGCTGGGAGATCCTTCTGCTGCCGCTGCTACAAACGTAACTGGAGGTGGCGGATTCGGGAGGTGCTCACTGAGTTGATTAGTTTCAAGTGAGTGCCACAATGTTAAGCGGCCTCCTGCTGCCGCCACCGCTTCATTGGAAGAGTGAACGTTAATGCTTTTATCCGTCATCAGCTGCCTCTGCCTTCCTGTGGCGGACCCTTCCTTAAACGACAACGTAATGATAAGTAAGGCGAGAGTCACAATTACACACACATTGGTTTTAAGTTTCATGGCCACTGCCATTATCATTCTATTTTTGTGACTTTAAAAACAATCTTTGTGGAATGGTAAACCCTAAAAGCTGAATGATAGGTTGGTTAACGATGATGGAAGATTCCCAAAATATTGGTGATAATGAAACGTATTGCACTAGCGCTATGTATGGGTGATTTCGACTTGTGGGTATTCACAAGTAGGACTCTTCTTAAATACATGCCAGAGAGGGGAGGAGCGGAGAAGGATCCGAGCGCAGAGGGATCCAAGAATATCGAATTGAATTCAAATGAATTGTAGTCTCGACCCTCTAGAAATTCACTGTACGTAGAGGTCAGGGGAAAATATATATAATATGGATTCCTTAAAATTCGCCATGTCTACTCAACTATGGATTGCTTAAAATTTGCATTGTCTATTTAATATGGATTCCCTAACTACTCAACTATTTGAATCTTCCTGTTATTGAATTGACTCCTTTAAATCCATGACCGGAGCTGGTATGTTGGACTCAACATCGATTCTTGCTGATACAGGCAGACCATTTAGCTCATATCCCGCATTTCACTACCCGAGAGCCCTGGGGTTCGCTTCCCGGAAACCCTAAAGGTAATCTAGAAAGAAATGACTCGGGGTCAATTTCCGTAGAGTTCTAAATCCACTATTCACTATCCTCTAATGAGAGGAAAGTAACAGAAGCATAGAAATAATATCGATGGAAATGTTGCGGAAGTGGCGAAGATGCAATTTTTAGAGTAGTCTGCGTTAGTTTTGATTTTTTTTTGGGTTATCTAAAGGAAGGTAATTATTTATAACAGAATGTAATTAAAGTTTTACAGTATGTTTATAAAAGGGGTGCTAAATTAAATAGAACAACAAAATAAAGCGTTGTTTTAATGCAAGGCAGGGATTTAATAATATGGTTTTTAAATGTAAGAGTAAGAGATTTTATTAAAACGTGGTTTCTTAATTAATGTATTCTCATAGATTAAGAGTTAATTTTTACGTGTAAAAATATTATATCATATTAATTGTATTTTTAAATATTTTCTTTATAAATATCAAGGAAATTTTATAATATTATAAATATTTAAGCAAGCATTACTCTCGATGGAAATTTCGTGCAAGTGGCAAAAATGGAATTTTTAAAGTACTCTGTTTTAGCTTTGATATTTTTTCTCATTGCAAGGAGTGTAAGCATTCTTCTTTTTTTTGTAAGTTTGGTAATTCCTTTCTTTTTTCTTCAGTTTTTTTTTCTTTTACGTCATCTTAATAACATGTCCACATACATCACCCCAATCGGGGAAAGGAAGGTAAGCATTTATAATAGAAGGTAATTATTATTTTTAGCATGCTTATCAAAGGGGTGCTAAATTAAATAGAACATCATGCTAAACAAGACTACATTGTAATTTAGTGATATACCTACCTAATAATAAATAACTGTATGGTTGAAATAAATGGAAACCCATTAAATTCTATGTCGTGAATTGCATCAGCCTATATATTTATATGTTTGCATATGATAATAAATGTAAATAAGCCCTTGATGAGGGTGCCAACTGGTAGGGGCAGAGCGACATTGCGGTGGAGGAGTATGTGTATGTGGTGTTCACATGCAGAGGCTTGCGTACAACAACCGACAAGGAGAGGAAGACTCCCCCAACGAATCATTATGACAACATTAAACTGGTATGGAGAATAGCTCGACGAGCCATCTGGGCTATTAGAACAAGGTTGGAAAGTAGGCCGCCGGGCTCTAGCGACCCAGGGTATTAACTCGCTCTCGGTTATTCCTTGTAAGTTCATTCTCTGCAAAGTTCTTGCTCAGTGCATGGTAATGTTCAGTTGTTTTCGGCACGAGCAACCTTGAAAAATTTACACACGACATTGGAGGCCTGTAGTTGTGAATTGATATGTACCCAATTCACCATTCACCATAACGATGAAATAGGTTTCTGCTTATCGATGCATGGGAAGAAAAAATCTCATTTTTCTGGATTACATTTACTAGGTCGACAATACTATTAGTTACTGCATAGACTTGGTTCGAATTAGTTTTTTTAATGAAGATTATGATGGTAGCATGAGTCTTTGTGGCCTGGTAGGGATTCTAAAAGGTGGTTGTAGGTCCTTTTCTGTGAATGCCCTATTTTTGCATGTCCTGCATGTTAAAAATAGGTAGGTCAGGGAATTGTAAAGCCAAATTTGTATAGCATTTACTATGAATTGGCCAAGTTCTTCGAATTTTCATGCTGGTCATTCTGTCCATCCCTTGAATTCATCAAGTCTCGATTGGGAAACCACGTGTATGGATATTAATGATGTAAATTCCGGAGGGAGAGGGTATCTATCATTTTGTTGTCACCCGGTAAGCTACTCATTTTACTCTATTATGTTGCCTTTCGTCAGTTCTTCTCAGAAGGGTGACTGGGTTAGCAGTAACAGGGGTATCGGGATTCTATTTATGGTTATGTTTCGGTATTTTCATTTAATCAAGTCTTTCAGGTTTAGGTATACTCTTGCTCTAGATAGGCAAGATGCATGCACTCTTATGTCTCAAGGCCACGTAAATCAACATTTTCCTAATGCTGATGGTAACAATTGGCTCATGTCTAATTGCTTGGATTTTAATCTGTAGGGATGTTGGAAAACTCTTTCTGCTACAGGTCTTTTAGGAAAACCCTTCTTCCAGATAATTCTGTGGGAAGACTATCCTCTAAAACTCATGGCCAAAGGGAACAGGGGAAAGAAAGACACCAAGGAAAAAGGCAAGGCCAAAGTCTCAAACCCTCCAACCAAGTGTGGCAGGAAGTCGAGTAGGGAAATTATGGAAGCTCTATTTAAAGCTTATTCTGAGGAGACACCTTGTTTTTTCAAATCTCTCATTCATGGATGGGAGATAGATGCCATAACTAAGATGGAGGAAGAAGAATATACTGCTGAAGATCAACTTAAACAAATTATCACTGACCTGGTTCATACTCAAGGTAGAATTTCTATGTTCCATCATTCTATTAGAACCTATTGGTTGAAAAAATGCCTTCCAGCCAATGCAATAATGTCAGTACAAGAGGTTGGGGGGGATCCCAAAGCTGCAAAAAATCTGTCTAAAATCAACAGAAGAATTCATGAAATGAATCTTTGTCAGCACCATCAGTAATGTGTGCCTTGGCAAAATCGATAAGGAGTTACAATCCATGCACCAGGTTGATATGCCTGCCTCTCGTGTCAAGGAATTGGCTCCAATCGAGTCAGATGATGATTGAGTAATGATTAGCCTAATTTTATTTTTTTCTAATGATATCGGATAGATTTTATGTTTATGTTATGTGCATGCCTACAAATATTGATACTAATATTAGCTATTTGAAGAGAGTAAGTAGTACAATTAAGATGTACATGTTTCGGATGGCATATAACTCGCTTAGACTACCAACATACTTGGTTTCCTACTAGAAGTTTGAGGCCTAATGATGTATTTTCATACCTGCTTTTGTTTATAAATAGAAAATAGAAAGGGCCTAGTAAGCTTACAAAGAAAAAATATAATAAATATAAATAGAACGAGATGGATACCAACTTCGCGGGGGCGTATATTTCAAAATCCATGAAACTTCAACCCAACAGAGCAAAGTAGAATATTTGAGTGGTATCCTTGTTTTTTTTTAAATTGCATAAGGGTTTAGATGGTCCTGGAATCATTTCTTCCTATTATTAATTTGTTGTATTAAATGGTCTACTAAAAGGAAGACACTGAAAGCCTAGGGTTGGTAGGGTGGTAACTTTATTATTTTCTTTGTGTAGTACTAATTAAAAATGTTCAGTTGGACTAAAAATCGAACTTGTGTTGTGGTAAGTTCCAGCTTCCAAGTATAACTGCTTTCCATAAATGAAACAAAAAATTATGTAGATCGTTTATAAAATGTTTTCTAAATGAGAATATAAATGTTGATTAAATTTTCCTAAGAAATCATTCAACACTATCAAGAATATGAATCAAACAAGAGGAAATAAATGTTAATTTTGAAAGTTTTTGTGTTGAAAGATTGACATACGGAATCACAATTGTTATGTGTATATTTCCCTTCAGTGAATTCTTCAGTTAGATCAACAATGTCTAGCTCCATCTTACAAATATTATAAATTTGTATATATGCAAAGACATTTTTTGCAAACAATTTCTAGAAAACATTACAGCCTATTGCTTATGCTAAGGATCACATAGAGGGGCTCAACAAGGCCAGTGGAAGCAAAAATCCTAGAAAAATTCAAAATAAATGTAGAGTGGTGTATGTTGGTAGTTAAATTTATTAAGAAACTATGATGATATCATGCAAGGATCCAACTAGTTAACAATGAAAAACCTCTCAGTATTTCAAAATTGATTATCTTGAAAATGAATGCTTCATATCAACATATGCTTCACAAATCATTGCCATAGTTGTGGTCTAACAGTAGAAAAGTGAAATTAAAACACATACAAAAAAGAAAAGGGTTGAAGTAGAGTAATATATTATACATGTGCAAAATGTGGAACAGGAATATAGAGAATTCAAAAAAAAGAAAACTCAAGAAACATATATATGTAATGAACAATGTCAATAGAAATTTATTGATAGGTTTTTTTTTCTTTTCCCAAAGTTCAAAGTTCACGTTTGAGATAGAAAGACTCACAATGATGTAAAAAATAATTAATTGATGAAAGGATGCACCTATAATGAGAATATTTTCACTCTTATAGCCCGAAAATTTTGACAAAAACAATACTACTCAACTTAACTGAGACAAAAGCTTAAATAGATGAATGAAATCCTCTAGTGCATAAAACTCATCACATAAAGTTAAGATGTATGAAAACTGAAGTACCATTGTCCATGAGGAAAAGGATAGTGGAACATAGAACATGAATATAATCTAGCATATAAAGTACCTCATAACATGATAAAAAGGCCTACATGACAAAAGATAAGCCCCTTGGCCTCCCCCAATAGTGTAGATGATAGCTAAAAACCAAAATTTCACCCAAGAAATTAAATTAGGGTACAAAGTCATTTTACAATAAAAACCAACACCTACTATCACCACAATCAAATACAATTGTATCATTGAAAGAATAAAAGAAATTTTTTAACACTTACCATAATCTCCAATCCATGGACAAAAAATTTCCATGCAAGACATAAAACAATCGGTACATAATTTCAATAATAAATCATAATGAAGTTCCCATAGATCTATGGTTCAACTCTTTGATGTTGGCTACAAAATTTTCCATGGTTAGATTCCTTTAAAAAGGAAAACCCTAACTATGAACATATGATTGTTAAATTGTGAAAAACATATCGTTAAACATTGGCATCTCATCCTCTACTCAGAATGAGAAAGAAGCCTTTATTTAATATTAATGTTCAAAATATTTTTTCATGCATTTTGAAAATCAATACATTGAAATAAGGAATTGGATCTAAGTATTTACCTTGGATATGTGTCTTTCACTTAGCATTCATATCTGCATCATGAGTTTCTCTATTTAGTCAATTTCTTCGAAGATGTAGTTTATAGTTATGGATTCAAATATGACCATGGAAATAAACTTAATTACAGGACATGAAAATAATATTAAGTTCTATATAAAACATTGTTAAAATAAGATTACATCCTACCTAGCTTGTAATTTTTCTCATGAAAAAAAATGCTTACATAGGTCATTGCACCAAGCAAGCTTCTTTGGAGTAGGAACCATTTACACAAGTAGTGGAGGGAGATTCATGGGTAAAATCTCATGAGTCCCCTAAGAGATAAGTGCATCCTTGCTTCCATGTCTACTTTTTTCCATTGTGCCATCCTAATATCCATGTCTTGCCTTCAACTATTCTTTTCGTAGCATGCTTTCATGCTTTGATATGTCTTCCTATTCCTTTGCTAGCTTGTTTCATGCTTTTATGTTCCCTACTACCCACTTGCTTACCTTTTCCTTGTTTTCCTATTTAATTCCATCATCCTTCCTTCCTAGGGGAAAACTTACATCACTTACAAATTGAAAGTGAATTTCCTTGGCTTAAAATGATCAAGTGTTGTTGTTTCCACCTACTCACTATTAGTGGAAAACATGATCAAATCTCAACCTCTCACATATTAACATAAGCAAATTGTTTAAGAAAAACAACTTACAAACTGGTTGGGACAACAATTTTATTTTTGGTGAGAATTAGTCTAAATCTCAAAGATGATGGAAACTAGTAGCTCATAGGTGGCAACAAGCTATGACACAGTTGCATAATAAGGAGGTGAAGAAACTTTGAATAAAATAAGTTTTAATGGAAATTAATTTTACATAAAACTTTGTGAACTAGCATTAGCGAGCTTTATATAATTTTACCCTAACTCTATCTCAAAAAGTGAGTTTTTCATTGCAATAAGACTCCAAAAAATTCAATGTTTATGAATAGCTAGTTAGAATACCCATCAATATTTAATAGGTTGGAAAAAGATTTTATAAAACATGAAAGGAAAATTTTATGTTACAATTATCGTTTTAACCGAAAGTAATGATGAGGAGAGCAACATCACTATATACATGCTACTTTTAAAGTGTTTTTTTAATGAAAGCTAAGGATTTAATAATATGGTTTTTAAATGTAAGAGTAAGGGTTTTTTATTAATGTGTTGTTTTTTAATTAATATATTCGTATAGAGGCTAAGGGGAAAGCCAAAGCTCCCAAAGCTACTCTAACAAAATGAGGTCGGAAGTCTAGTAATGAGGTAATGAAGAACTTATTTAAGGCCTATTCAGATGGTACATCTTGTTATATGAATTCCTTGATTCACAGGTGGGAACAAGATGCAAGGGATAAAGAGGAAGTGGAAGTTGAACTTGTTGAAGAAGAATTGGACCCTATTGTAACTCACCCGGGTAATACTCGCAGTAGATTTTCCTTGTTTCATCACTCGATCCACACTCATTCGATCAAAAAAAGTCTCTTGGTGAAGGAAATTGTATCAGCCCAAGAGATAGGGGGAGACCTGCATGTAGCCTCAGCTCTAGCGGAAATTCACAGAGACATCAAAGAGATAAACTTGCAGCACCATCACGAGAGTCTTCGACTTCGATGAATTGACAGAGAATTACAAAACATGCACCAGGTTGACATGCCAGGATGAAATGTAACAGACCCGAATCCTATAGAGTCTTCTCATGATTGATTTTTGTATATTATGTTTTTTGATATGATAATGGATAGCATTAACTTTTTTCATATGTGCATGGAAGAAAAGATAGATAATATTTCCTTAAAGATAGTAAAAGGCCGCTTTAAGTTGTTTAAGTTTTCGATGGACTATAACTCTTTAAAATGGCCAATAGAGCGGATTTCCTACAGATAGGTTAAGGTCAAAAGTTGTAAAATTTTATAACATGTATTTTTTTTATGAATAGAAAATAACAAGACTCTACCAAGTTTAAAAAAAAAAAAGAATTAGTAAGAGTTAATTTTTATCACACATATATTATTTTATGTTAAAATATTATTAATATATTATTTTGTATTAAAATATTATTAATATGATATTTTGTCTCAATTTTTTTTTATTTTTTATTTATTTATTTATTTATTTTATGAATTAGAATAATTATATAAAGCAAAAATATGCTATAGAATGATGATACAATCAAGAGAAACAAAAAGCCGGCAACCAAAAATTATAAAACTATCAACCTTGGTTCCAGAGAAGGAAAGAAACAAGCAAGGAGCTACAAAAAAGGATTGGAAGGCAAAAAGACCGATTTCTACCCAGAGTGGGAAGAGGCCTCTACATGAAGCTTTTTCCCTTTCTTTTTACTGATGTTAACCCATCCATCTTGGGGTGTATGAGCTAAAACAACTTGAAGACTGGATTTCTCCAAAGGGGGGATCTCTTTGTCTAAATCGGAAGAGGAGGTCACATGGGTGCGCTTTTGGGCGATGGCAGTATCGAGAGGATGCGAAGGAGCCTCGATGGATAGGTCCATCGTCTGAAGGGAATGATCCGATTATGCATTGCTTCCATCATCTTCTGAGCTAGAGGATTCAGAGTCCTCTACAGGTGGCGGAGAGTATGGAGCCCATCATTTAGTTTTGGGCTTGGAGTTTTTATCCTCTTTCTCTTTTGCGGGGAGAGCTGGGCATGAGTTCTGCAGATGCCTTGTTTGGTGATAATGGTGGCAACAGAAGCCAGTATTCTCATAATCCAGTGTCTAAGTCCAAAAAAATTCGTTTATCTTGAGATTGATTTGGTTTTGAATTCCCTTGCTTAAATCTAGTTCCACACGTATTTTAGCATATGTGTAAAGACCTTTGTTTTCCCGCCACTAATCTCCCATCAGAAAATTGCCCAAGGTGTTGCCTATGGATCTATAGACTACAATATGACATAGATGGGAAGGTAAGTTGGGAAGCCTGATCTAGAAAGGCGTCCTGGTGATGACAGCAGTTGCTGGGTCAAAATCTGGGAACCATGGAGTTAAGAAGAGCCCTGCAATTCCCATGAACCAAGGACCTTCTTCTATAGCCTTGTTATAATACTTAATATTATCAAACAGAACTGTGAAATATATTTTTGAACAGAAGTTGACTCTGTAATGGTGAGTCTAGTTAGCATGGATCCAATCATAGAGTTCCTTAGAGCGTGGCCACAGTCCATTAAATCTTCATATGATGGCTCTTTCTGCAAATTTTTGAAGATCATTTGCAATCTCTGTATTGGTTATCTCAACAGAGGGAACCTCCTCGAGCTTGTCAACCAAAAAATGATTTGGTTTAAGGGCTTTAGGTGGATTGGGGTGCTCAGAGTGTACTGCATCTTTGTACGAGAAGGGAGGAGCAGAAGATGACTGTCTAGCAGCACCTCCTCTCAAACGAAGGGTTAGCACTAAAGAGTCATTTCTATTAATGCTGTAAGCAGAGAGGGAAAGAAGATCTTCAAGTTGTTTACCTTGAAAGAGAAGTCTCTGAAGGGCTGAGGGGATCCCAATCTGGTGTTCTAGATTTAGTTTGAGATTTTGCACCAGATCTGAAGTGTTGACCCATTGCAGAATGGTCTTGCCTGAAGGATGTGAAATTTGGATTTGATAGGAGGCAGAGTAGTTCCTGGATGTTTGCTGGATTGAAACAGAGTTAGGACCTATGGAGTCTCCGAGAGTAAGTCTGCCTGGGAGCTTTTGGGGAGGACATATCTCTTATTAAGGGAAACAGTCACTCCATCTCAGATCTGAAACAGAGGACTCGAAAATATAGCAATATAAAGGCAGAAAGTTCTTCCACTGCAAGCCAAACCCTGCATTGCTGTCTGCGTGCTGAAAAATGAGAGGGTCTCTCACTTTGCACCTATCCATAGGTCCTGAAGCATGAGATCTATCGAGGAAATCATCATGTAGTGCCACATAAGAGAGAAAGGGGCTCCCGAAGTGCTGAAAACGTTGTCATCTTTTTGTTGGTAGTGATAGTAGCTTCAGGGCTGCGGGACAGAGATAATATTGAACAAGAAATGCAGGGATGGTATATTCCGATGCAGGGGTGAATGGAGTTGGTCTCCCAAATTGCTACGGTGCGAGGGCTTCTGAGGAGAGATTAGCCGCCTATGTGGAAAAAAGCTAAACCCTAATTGCCATTCCACCTAACAACTTGTGTCAAAATATTATTAATATATTATTATTATAATATTAATTACGATCTTAAATATTTATTTAAAAAGAAATTATAATAAATTATAGTATTTATGTTTTATAATATTATATATATTATAAATGTTAAAGAAAACATTAGTAAAGAGAGAAACATGAGTTGAGTTGAATATATAATTTAGTTATATTTTTTGAGGAGATATAACACTTTTTTTTTGCATAGTAATTAAATTAAAATAATCATAATAGTCATAAGGAGCATTGTTATAAGGTTTTTTTTTTTATGCTTTGTAATTTGTAAATTTATTATCAATTTTAATTGCATTGAAAAACAATGTGAATGTCATATAACGACATAATAATTGATTTCCCTAAAATGTTTTTCCGTTGAGAGAAATAAGTTATTATTATTTGTTGTTCTTTCTTTCCAACTAAGGTGTTATTAAAGGGATCCATTTATTTTGAGCTCATTTTCACTTAGTAAATTTTTTGTTATATATATAAATTATATATATATATATATATATATATATATATATATATATATATATATATATATATATATATATATATATATATATATATTTCATTTCTACTATGACATTTAGATAATGGACTTAGTATAATTATATCTATCTCATAAATGACAACCACATTGATTCTTATCTCAATCAAATTGAGATACCAACATTGAAACTATAATATTGAACATTACATTTCATACCAAGAGATGCCATTGATGCTGATGGTTATACACATATTGATGACTACTACCATGCATATGTATATAGGCTAAGTCACGATTAATATTATATTAAAAGATGAAGTTCAAAAATTGAAAGAGATGTCATGGAATAGGGTACATCACACCCATATTGGTAACAAATCATAGCCACTATTGTCATTGGTACTAATCTCAAGGGGACTAATGTAACACCCCAAGCTGTTATGCTTTTTAAATTGGACATTTGAACTTAAGTCCAAAGGGGAGTGGACCCCAATGGATAATAATTGTGTGGATGTAGTTAATTATTTATTTATGAAAATAAATAAAATGTTTATGTGTGCACTATGACCAAATGAGATTTTTGAGATCACTTGCCTAATCCATGAGGTTATGGAAAGAGATTAAGACTTTCCCCAAAATCTTTCAAAAAGCCAAAGAAAATTATTTCTAATTTAGATTTTTGAGGAAAAATCTAAATTCCCTAATGATGAGGAAAGTAGTTGGGAAGAAGTAAAAAGCTGGAAAAGTAGAGAGAAGCTTTAAAAATCCCTAAATAAGGGAAGCCTAGGCAAACATAAATAAAAGCATCTTGAAATTCTAGATGCAGAATTAGAAACGGGCTTCGAGGAGAGCATAGCTTAAATAAGCTACTCCAGAACATATTGAGGTTGGTCTGTTCTTAGGAGGATCTCAGCTTGGGGGTGAATTCTGGAGATAGAGGAATTCTATGGTTGGGAAGATTGGTCATAGGAAAAATTCGTATGCACACCTAAGCTATATACAGTTGATCTAGATGATATTATAAAGTTTAATTGTTTATGTGGATTGAAAGAAATAGAAAATGGCTATGCTGCAGAATTTCAATTCCTTACATTTAACAGATTTGGTTAGAAGAAACTAATCCTCTAAAACATGTATATTTGTAGGAATATATGACAGTGGGAAATGTCATTCATAATTTCTAAAATGATATTGGTTTAAATCCGAAGATACATTTTAATCCCAGAGGTCACTATTAAATAATAACTGTAATCTTCTTCTGTATTATAAAATGTTCTTAGTAGAAAATAAACAATCTGCTGAAACTCTATTATGTTAGCTATTTGCCAACTCTACCTATACCTGGATAACTCCATTTAAATGATAGAGAATGAAAGTGTCAGATACCAATATAGTTATCATGAATTGAATGTAATAGTTATCTATCTTACAGATGAAAGATAAATAGCGAAAACAAAATTTAAAATACTTCTGGTTAATGTATTAAATAGAAATATGAGTATAGTTATTAATCAGATTTTTACTTTAGAAAGTAATGTAAATCTGAATATAAATTCCTACTAGAATAAAGGCAAAACCGAAGGAATATTTGAGCCTGAAGAAATAAATGCATGAGAATAGTCATTATAAAATAGAATAGAAAAATTTTATTATATATGGATACTATTATCTAAATATGCTAAGAAAAGTAGGTGAGATTATACACTTGGAACTTTACTGTTCATTTTACTGAATTCAGCATAATGATAACCATGAAATAAAAAGGGTAGAACCATTATTATTAATGGATTTATTTACCATATTTCTTCTAAATCCCTATAAGTTCTATTTAGAAAATTTATGGCAAGAGAGGATAAAATACAATAAAATTAAAGTGATATCATAATTTTCTAATATTATCCTAAGGGACAAGGTGAATTAATTCAGTTGTAAATTAAGTCTTAAATAAACTCAGTATAGAGAAACATAAAATAGGTAGATAATTAAAATTAAACTAATAATGATGACATAAAATTTTACCAGTAACCTATATAAATTTTTGAATATGGAAGGATCTATATCAAGAGTTAAACATCTACATTTCACAGCATAAATTCCATTAGCAGAAATTGTAATCATTAAAATTTGATATCAAAATTAAAACAGCCTGGGAAACTATGCATCATTTATATAGACATCTGTAGGAAGAATATATATATATATATAACAGTTTTCAACATATGATATGAATATGAAATTCTGGAAAATTATATAGAATGGAATTATAAACTAGAAGAAATAGTACTGATATTGAGAAACTGTAAGCCAATAAAAAGGCTATAATTATAACGGAAATCTACAGTCCATATATAGTATATTAAGCTAGGAAATTTTTACAAGTAAACCTATCTAATCTGCTTCAGAGTAGCCAAGAGGCTAAGAAGGCAACGAATGTCTTAGTTTAAAAAACAATATTTTATTCCTATCTCCACTGTAACAGAGTAGTAATACTCGATGAAGAGCATATAAACTGACATGTGTAGAGAAAATGGAGTCAAATTCCAAGAAGATAAATAGACCGAAATCCACAGTATCACTCCTATAAAAAAGGATAGAAGAGAGATGGAAATTTACCTGCGTCACACATCAGATAAACATGAAATTCGTGTGAATGAAATAAAACAAAAATCATTTCAATTCATTGTATAATAAAACCAGATTGAAGTTACCAATTACCTATGAAAATAGAAAAGCAAATCATGAGAAAGCTCGACTTCATCACAGAGTCAGAGTCGAATTCATTTTAACATCGAGGGATAGTATTTTCAAACCCTCTACATCACGAAATGGGTAAGCAACAGAATACCCATAATAAAACCACAAATTGTGAAACGATAGGCTCGGTTGAGCAAATCTACAGTAAAAAAAAATACGAATTGGGGTTTTATAACTCCCAACTAATATGAAAATGAAATACGTTATACCTAGAAGAAATAGGGAAATCTCAACTGAGGGTTTTCTCTGAACAATAATAGGCATTAACGTGGAAAATATTGATTAAAATATGCCTTATACTCTACCATAGAGGCTGTGTGAAACATAGAGGAGGGTTACAAATACAACAAGACAAAACCGTATGGTATTAATAGAGTTCCATTCTATAAGAATCACAAAGATAAACAAGCATAACATACACTATAAAGCCTGAAACGATGCGTAGAGCTTCAGAAATAAATTAACAATCAAATGCTTACCGAACGAAAGAGTTTCACGTCCGAATGGATTGGTCTATGAACAAACAAAGAGATTTCTTCATTGCAGTTCAGATGTGAGCCAGAGGAAACTTAGGCATGAGCGTAAGAGTTACGATAAAATGAGAGGCAAATGAAATACAACTCTATTGAGAGTTCACATTAAATATCAAACGGATGTTCAAAACCCTAACAATATCGAACCCTACAAGTGTCACGATCTGCTGGAATCATATGATTCAAGACAAAAGAATCGATGAAATTAAATGTGAAAGACTGATGAGAGCAGTTCCATACATATCAAATTAATACAAAGATACAAATCCATCCATAAGATCCAAGTTATCCATACACCGGAAATCGAGGATTTAACAGGAAAAGAAATGTTGCGTGTAATAGTCATGTTAATAAACTCTGTTATAAATACAATTAAACCATGGAGTTAAGTCTGTTGTACAAACTGGCCGAATTGCCAATGCATGAATTGATATGAATCTCGATAAAAGATAGCCATTAAACCCTAAGAGAAAACCCTCAGGTGAGATTTCCCTATTTCGTCTGGGTATAACGTATTTCATTTTCATATTAGCTGGGAGTTATAAAACCCCAATTCGTATTTTTTTTTTATTGTAGATTCGCTCAACCGAGCTTATCATTTCACAACTCGTGGTTTTCATATGGGTATGTTGTTGGTTACCCATTTATTTATCTAGAGGGTTTGAAAATACTGTCCCTCGACGCTAAAATGAAGTTGACTATGACTCTGTGATGAAGTCGAGCTTTCTCATGATTTGATTTTGGATTTTCAGAGGTAATTGGTAACTTCAATATGGTTTTATTATATAGTGAATTGAAATGATTTTCATTTTATTTCATTCACACGAATTTCATGTTTATCTGATGTGTGACACAGGTAACTTTCCATCTCTCTTCTATCCTTCGTTATGGGAGTGATACTCTGGTTTTCGGTCTATTTATCTTCTTGGAATTTGACTCCATTCTCTCTATATAGGTTGGTTTATATGCTCTTCACCGAGTATTACTACTCTGTTATAGTGGAGGTAGGAATAAAATATTGTTTTTGTAAATTAAGACATTCGTTGCCTGCTTAGCCTTTTGGCTACTCTAAGGCAGATTAGATAGGTTTACTTGTTAAAATTTCCCAACATAATATACTATATATGGACTGTATATTTTCGTTATTTAGGCATCACCTTGGCCCACTTAGTAAAATAATCTACCGCTAGGATAATATACACATGCCCCCCAGCCGAGTGAGGGTTACATGTAATAAAGTCAATACCGCACTTTGCGAAAGGACCGACAACAATTATAGGGTGAAGAGGAGCGGGTGGTGCACATATTTTACAATCAAAGACCTGAAAATTGTGGCCAACACAGCTTCACACCAGTTGAAAATGGTGCCTCGAAAATAGTCTACAGCAATGTGCATCTGAGAACCAGTAGCCACATGCAATGCTGCGCTCCCACAGTGTGGTGACAGTAAATGCAATAACTTTAATCTCAGGATGAATGATAGTTTTCATGTTAATACTTTTGTCCTTGGGTCTGCCTGATCATTACAGAACTCTAGTCGAAGACTAGCGATAGACTGGCCACCTGGCCTAGTCCTAAATAGAGAAATTTGTTCACCCCTCTTGGACAAACCAGTAAAAAAATAGATTTCCTCCAGCTCAATTTCGAGCCATTGGCCACTAATAATGAAACACTGGTCTTGTACATTCCACCTATTCAACAGCCACGTCAGGAGGTCTACGTATGCCCTCATGCCCTGAATGGCCTAGAATTTATAAAAAATGCATGCTCTTAATGCATGCGTTGTAGGCAAATGAAGAATTGCGGCGTCATGTACGTCTTCATGCTCACGTTCTCTCCAAATTAGCATCTTGTATATCCTACAATGCATAAAAAGACATATTAGAACAATCTAATTTAAAATTTTTTGGGTGGAATTAAAGAAATTTAAGTTTGAAATTTAATTGCGCGGGGTCCGCACTTTGTTCTCATACACAGTGCGTAGGAACACATGGGCGCTGTGAGACAAGTGGGGACCCAAGACTTTTTTCTATGTAGAAAAAATTTGGGGTCTGCATGGCCTGCGTGTTGCACCTGCGGACCCCTGCAAGCGATTTTTTTAACATATTTTTCTCTTAAAAATTAAATTTAAAGCCTAAAAATGAAATGTAAATAGATGAAATGCAAGATAAGGAGGTCGTGGATTACCTGGAGCTAATGGTTCTCAATTTTGCTGGAAAGATTTTCCATAATCTTCACAGGAACTTTTTTACCCAAAAGCTTTTACTTTTCACTCTGAACTCAAATGGTAAAAATGAGGTTAGAAAAGTCCTTTTTATAAGTTTTTTCGAATAAATGAATTTTTAATTTGTTTATTTTTCACTTTAAAAAGGTTATTTTTGAAAGCATTTTTATTTATCTTAAACAGGTATGTGTAATGTTTCAAGTTTTTTTACAGAAATTGGATTTTTCAGAAAATTTGATCTTTTTTCAACAAAGTGCATACTTTTATCACTTTTTTGGACTCTTTCAAAAAAAAAAAAATTATGAAAAAGCGAAAAATTGGAGTACTCTTTTAAGCTCTTTTCAGACTCTCGAAAATTGAAAAGATTTCCGAGTACTTGATTATTCGAATTTGTTAAAATAAATGAATGATCGTCCCTTCAGTATAATTTTACCCCTTTTACAGACTGAAATGGACTATTTACAAAAAAAGTATACGTTGAATAATTATGGTCAATAGAGTTATCTCCTGCATTATTTTATCCTTTTTCGAGCTTGAGAGACTGAATTTACGAAAAAGTACCCGCATGGAGTTTTCTTAAGTTTTTTCTTTTGACTCTATAAAATTGAAAAAACACGGAGTTTCTCCTATACTGGACTCATTAAAATGTAACAGTAAAGGACCTTTTTAGTTTTAAATAGGAACAAACCACTCCTTCTTAGGGTTCGAATCCTAAACTAAGTTGGACTCATCCGAAGGATGAGCTTATAAACAAGAAAATGTTATCCTCCTCAAGCTTGTCAAAAATAAAGAGGTACTTGCCAGAAATGGTGGGGGAAAAGAGAGGAAAATGAACCTGTTTTTTGTATTTTGATTATTCGAAAATCCGTTAAACACTATTGAACACGACACTTTTGTTCACCTGGGTTGGGAAATCCTTTGCCTAACAGTTAATCAAACCATATTGAAAGTCTTTAGCCGGTTTCTGGGTATTAGCTTTGGGTCAATTGTCACCAAACCATCTGTAGTGTTGTTATGTGTTCAAGAGGACAGTTCAAATAAACCATTCATCTGAAAAATATCTGTCATCCATTTTGATCATCCCTGAGTCAGTCCTTGCCAATATATTTCTTCAAAACTTGATCTATGATTTCGTGTTGTGGGCTTGCCTATGACAGATCACTTTCTATCGATGACAGCTCATTATCTAGGAAATTGATCTAGAAATCATCAGTACCTTGAAATCTGCATGCCTCAATGGCAAGTTTCTTGCCTTCGGCGATAGGTTGCATTATTGACCTTCGATCAAATGATTCCGTGACATGTTTGACTTCAGCTCATTCATTCACATTTCATGGATTGTACTAAGTACTTCGAGAACCATTGAAATTACTGGTGGTTACTCTCACACTTGTTAACAATTTATACCATTGACTAGTAATCAAGTGGTTTCTACCATGTTCGACTTCGACACATTCATTCACATGGATAGAATCGTACTACTTCGAGAAGAAGAAATCAAGACCCTGGATCTAGTTTCTACCATCCAAGCTGCGAGGAATTTTTTTATCATTTATACTGTGGACTATTCATAAACAGATGGTTGCATCCATACTATGTCTAAATATGTCTATACTGTTGATGTATTCAAAATCATTCCTGTATCAGAACAATTTAAATCAGTTTCTAGTTATTTTTTATCTGAGTATGGGAATTCCTACCTCAGCGATGATATGTACACATATATATTTTGCATTGAATGTTTTTACAGGTTCTGACTGGGGTGTCCATAGGATGATCCTTGAAATGATAAAGTACTGCACTCTTCATATATGATAGACTTCAGCTTTATCTATTCCAGACTTTTCACTTTAAGGGGCAATCTGTTGCACCGAAAATTGTCATCCTGACATTCTGCTATGTGTATGAGTTGTGTATGAGCTCATTATCACTCATACTTCCTCCTTTGCAAGTCTAACATATCAGTTCTTCATGTCAAGCCTTGAAAATAAGAGAAAAGTTCTTAAAAATCTCCTTAACTTTGGTATCGCACTTTCTCTTCATCTTGCATGTGGTCCAGCACCGAATGTTCATTACTCCTACATACCTGAACACACTTTCTCTGTGTTATTTGTGCGGACCCCTGTAAAATATTAAAAGAGCACAAGTAAACTCAAAAAATCTCACTTTCAGTAAATTCTATAGGCCTCTAGAAAGAATCTTGCGGTGGCAGAACCGCTCTTTTGAGTTTCATCTATCCCTTACCTTATGGAGCTAACGCCTTGATGTGAGGAGATTATCCCTTTGAAGGAGGATTCTATCCCTTCATAGTTGGAACTAAAACCTCCTCTTTTCCACTATAAAAAGAGGCATTGGGTAGCCTCAAGGGGAGTTCAAGCTTTAGAATTATTTGAGGTTAAGTGCTGTTGGGATTCAGACTCATTTAACTGAGATTTTTGTGATGAGAGATCACATACCTCTACTTGTCTCATTTGGAAGAGTGCAAGGCTTGTCAAAGTAGAGGAGATTCCTACTTCAGACCCTGGAAGGCCTGTTCAACATCAAGGCTAAGGTTGTAAGGTTTTCCTTCTTTCAAAATTAATACAAATGAATTCATTTTTCTCAATAAGATTTTAATTAACTGTCTATTTCATGGATTCCTTGATCACCATGATAAGCATGATTTATGACATTTACTATACAGGTGCTATTTAATGTTTACTTGTTTGTGACTGCAGGTTTACGAAGATAACTCCTTCAAGTGCACGAGGGACAACAACTTCGAACAAGCACTGGATCTACAATAATTCCTTAACACCTTTATAGTATTCTTTTGTAAATCGCATATGTTTAGAGAAAGATAGGTTTATTTGGCTGTTTTTTGCTAGATTACCTTTTGGTACTAGGGAGATCGATCTTGTCCGCAAGATTGATTAATCCGCCCAACAGTGATGGGCTGGTTAGATAAAAGAAAAGCTATGATGAATTGTTGGGATAAAACTCTGCATTGCATAGATGAGGAAGGGAAACCCTTTATACTCAAAGAAAAACCAAAATCAATCTCTATAAGACAAATATCAGCTCTGTAATTGAAAAGAACAGCTAGGAAGGGATATCAAGTGTATGTTGTACATGTTCAAGAATTAGGACAGCAACTTGAAGAAAATTTGATAGACACTTTACCAGTGGTTATGGAGTTTAAGAAAGTGTTTCCGAATGAGATTCCTCATCTCCCTCCAAAAACGGAAATTGATTTTACTATTGATTTAGTGCCAGGTGCAACTCCCGTCTCTAAAGCTCCTTATAGAATGAGTCCCCTTGAATTAATGGAGCTAAAGGTGCAATTGCAAGATTTTATGGATCAAGGTTATATAAGACCAAGTGTATCCCCTTGGGAAGCACCGGTGCTATTTGTGAAAAAGAAGGATGGTACCTTCCGAATGTGTATTGACTATCGCCAACTGAACAAGTTGACCATCAAAATTAGGTACCTTTTACACAGAATTGATGACCTTTCTGATCAGGTTAGGGGAGCTTTAGTGTTTTCCAAGATTAACTTGAGAACTGGTTATCACCATTTATGAATTAAAGAGGAAGATATCAGTAAAACAAACTTTTGAACTAGATATCGGCACTATGAATTTCTAGTCCTACCTTTCGGTTTGACAAATGCTCCTGCCACATTTATGTGTTTAATGAATAGTGTCATGAATAAATACTTAGACAAATTTGTACTAGTATTTATAGATGACATTCTAGTCTATTCAAAAAGTGAGGAAGAGCATAAAGAACATTTAAGAATAGTATTGCAGACTTTGAAAGAAAACCAGTTGTATGCCAAATTTAGTAAATATGAGTTTTATGAGGATAAATTCAGTATTTGGGGCATATCATATCAGAACAAGGATTGGTTGTTGATCTTGAAAAGATAAAAGCCATAAGGGAGTGGCCTGTACCAACTGATGTATCAACAGTAAGATCATTTATAGGGATTGTTGGTTATTATCAAAGATTTGTGGAAAGATTTTCTGCAATAGCACATCACATAGCTTCATTATAAAGGAAGGGCACAAAATTGGACTGGACTGAAAAGTGCGAAAATAATTTTGAACAGTTAAAACAAAAAATGACTATAGCTCCAATCCTGAAAATCGCAGATCCAAATCAGGAGTTTGTGGTGTGTATTGATGCATGTGGAGAAGGTATAGGGGGAGTTTTGTTGCAAGAAAATTCTATTGTTGCTTATGAATCTAGAAAACTTAAGAAACATGAACATAATTACAGTGTGTATGATCTTGAGTTAGTTGTTGTAATTCATGCGCTTAAGATGTGGATACACTACCTCTTAGGAAAGATATTTACACTAATGACAGATCACATTAGCCTGAAAATTTTCTCTACTCACCCAGAGCTAAATGCTAGACAAGCTAGATGGCTTTCTTTTCTGAGTGAGTTTGACATGAAAGTAAAACATATTAAAGGGAAAGAAAATAAAATTGCTGATGCACTAAGTAGAAATACTGTGTAACAAATAAGAAATATTGGGAGTAGTGTGAATCTTGACTTGGAGGGAATGGTGAAAAAGGTAGTGGATCAAGATCTACAATATGAACAACTTAAAAAAAAAATGATGAAAAAGGAAATGGATGGATGCACTAAAAATCAAAAAGGGATAATATGTTATAGAAACATATTATATATCCCTAATGTGTATTCCTTGAAAAATGAAATTTTAGATGAATATCATAAAAAACCTTATTCAGGACATCCTAGATATCAAAAATTACTAACAACCTTGAGAAAGAAATTATTTTGACCAGGAATGAAAAAGGATGTAAAAAACTATTTAGCTAGATGCATGGAATGTCAACTAGTCAAAGTTGAACATCAGCATCTAGCTGGTCTTTTAAACCCTTTGCCAATAGCAGAATGGAAATGGGACATTGTTTCAATGGATTTTATTACTGGCCTACCTAAAGAAAAATATTAGCATGATTCTGTGATGGTAGTAGTAGATAATTTGACAAAATCTACTCATTTTATACCTATAAAGTCCACTTTTGGGACAGCCCAAGTAGCAAATGTGTTCATGAAATAAATAGTAAGGTTACATGGAGTTTCAAAGATGATAATTTTAGATAGAGATGCCAAGTTCACTGCTGCATTTTGGAAAAGTTTGTTTGGAGGGATGGGCACTAAATTAAACGTTAGTACTGCTTATCACCCTCAAACAGATGGTCAAACGAAGAGGAAAAATTAGATTTTGGAAGATATGTTAAGAATGTACGTAATGGATAGGCCAAAAAAGTGGGAAGATTATTTACACTTAGCAGAATTCGCTTATAACAACAATTATCAAGCATCCATAATAATGAGTCCATTTGAGGCACTCGATGGAAGTAAGTGTCACACTCCTTTAAGATGGAGTCAACCTGAAGACAAGCTAATTTTAGGGCCAGATTCTTTGCAAGAAATGGAAAGAGTTGTGAAACAGATTCAGAAAAATATTAAAACAACTCAAGATAGATAGAAAAGTTATGTAGATCAAAAAATGACTCACAGGGAATTTAAAGTGGGTGATCATGTTTACCTACGAATCAAACCCAAGAAGAGTACACTACATACTGGTAGTTGTGCAAAATTGGCTCCTAGATACTGTGGGCCTTTTGAAGTCTGAGAAAAGGTTGGACCAGTAGCTTATAAACTGGCCTTACCTTTGCACATTAAAGTTCCTGATGTGTTTCATATCTTTTTTGAAAAAATATGTTCATAATGATTCTCACATTATTGATTGGAATGTGATCCAGGTGGAACCAGAAGGGGAGTTCCTTCCAGAACCGCTTCAAATCTTTGAGCGGGAAGAAATTGAATTGCGAAAGCAAACAGTAGCTAGAGTAATGGTGCAATAGAAGCACTTTACTGTTGATGAAGCTACATGGGAAAGAGAAGCTGATATGATGGAAAAATATCCATTTTTATTTTCAAATTCAACTCTAGTAGTTAGTTGTTAACACCGAGGACGGTGTTTGTTTTCAGAGGGGGAATATGTAACACCCCAAGCTGTTATGCTTTTTAAATTGGACATTTGAACTTAAGTCCAAAGGGGAGTGGACACCAATGGATAATAATTGTGTTGATGTATTTAATTATTTATTTATGAAAATAAATAAAATGTTTATATGTGCACTATGACCAAATGATATTTTTGAGATCACTTGCCTAATCCATGAGGTTATGGAAAGAGGTTAAGACTTTCCCCAAAATATTTCAAAAAGCCTTGAAAGAAAATTATTTCTAATTTAGATTTTTGAGGAAAACTATAAATTCCCCAATGATGAGGGAAGTATTTGGGAAGAGGTAAAAAGCTAGAAAAGCATAAAGCAGCTTTAAAAATCCCTAAATAAGGGAAGCCTAGGCAAATAGGAATAAAAGCATCCTGAAATTCTGGACGTAGAATTAGAAATAGGCTTTGGGGAGAGCATAGCTTAAATAAGCTACTCCAGAACAAATTGAGGTTGGTCTGCTCTTAGGAGGATCTCAGCTTGGGGGTGAATTCTGGAGATAGGGGAATTCTATGGTTGGGAAGATTGGTCATAGGAAAAATTCGTATGCACACCTAAGCTATATACAGTTGATCTAGATGATATTATAAAGTTTAAATGTTTATGTGGATTGAAAGAAATAGAAAAATGCTATGCTACAGAATTTCAATTCCTTACATTTAACAGATTTGGTTAGAAGAAACTAATCCTCTAAAATATGTATAGATGTAGGAATATATGCCAATGGGAAATATCATTCAGAATTTCTAAACTGATATTGGTTTAAATCTGAAGATACATTTTAATCCCAGAGGTCACTATTAAATAATAACTGTAATCTGCTTCTGTAGTATAAAATGTTCTTAGTAGAAAATAAACAATCTGCTGAAACTCTATTATGTTAGCTATTTGCAAACTCTGCCTATAGCTGGATAATTCCATTTAAATGATAGAGAATGAAATTGTCAGATACCAATATAGTTATCATGAATTGAATGTAATATTTATCTATATTACAAATGAAAGATAAATAAAAAAAATAGAATTTAAAATACTGCTGGTTAATGTATTAAATAGAAATCTGAGTATAGTTATTAATCAGATTTTTACTTTAGAAACTAATGTAAATCTGAATATAAATTCCTACTAGAATAAAGACAAAACTGAAGGAATATTTGAGCCTGAAGAAATAAATGCATGAGAACAGCCATTATAAAATAGAATAGAAAATTTTTATTATATATGGATACTGTTATCTAAAGATGCTAAGAAAAGTAGGTGAGATTATACACCTGGAACTTTACTGTTCATTTTATGAATTCAGCATAATGATAACCATGAAATAAAAAGGGTAGAACCATTATTATTAATGGATTTATTTACCATATTTCTTCTAAATTCCTATAAGTTCTATTTAGAACATTTATGGTAAGAGAGGATAAAATACAATAAAATGAAAGTGATATCATAATTTTATAATGTTATCCTAAGGGACAAGGTGAATTAATTCAGCTGTAAATTAATTCTTAAGTAAACTCGATATAGAGAAACATAAAATATGTAGATAATTAAAATTAAACTAATAATGATGACATAAAAGTTTACCAGTAACCTATATAAATTTCTGAATATGGAAGGATCTATAACAAGAGTTCAACCTCTACATTTCACAGCAGAAATTCCATTAGCAGAAATTGTAATCCTTAAAATTCGATATGAAAAATAAAACAACCTGGGAAACTAAGCATCATTTATATAGACATCTCTAGGAAGGATATATATATATATTAATACGCTTTAACATCAAGATTATTTTTCTCCTGGTTTATAATTCCATTCTATATAATTCTTCCGTAATGTCATATTCATATTATATGTTTAACACTAATATATATATATATATATATATATATATATATATATATATATATATATTAGTTGTCACGTCTCCCATACCCAGCTTCTTATCCACATAACATTAACTCCGATATACTCTACATTATGCACCAGATAACATCAAAAATTTTTCTGTTGAATCAATTAAAAGTTCATAATTTTATCCGGTATTTTAATTTCTCTTTAGTAATTATAGGCAGTAGTGCGAATATAAGAATTCCCATGAGAAATTTCCTCAATTCTTATCAGTCAATCTAGTTGACTTACATATATATGTATATATTTCTAAGGTCAGTTCTTCAGAGTTTTGTCCAACATGCCCTTCCTCAAACTTTCCAGTTTGCAAACCTTATAGACTTTCTAGCATCTATATTTATAAAGTTTCAGCATCTTTGTATAGATGTATACATCCACATATACATCTATCTATATTATTTAACCTCCGTTGCTTCAACTACCTTTTCAGCAGTTTATATTGAAGGTGGGTAGATGCTCTTTTCCTAGTGTTTCAGTATGCTTACAATCTTCCCTCACACATACTTTTATCACACAAGTAGATTTTCAATAGGACTCTTCCCTTATTTTATTGTTACAAATATTCAACATATTTGAAACTCTGGTGCATATTAAACTCTTCCATTGGAAACTAGTATATAGATCATCTTGCTTCAATCAAATGGAAGTAATGAAACCGAAATTGATATTTTAGACTCCCTATTTTCAGATCCTCGTTCTTAGTTAGGATTTAAATTCTGGTTTCGTATATTTAAAATTCCATGTAATAGAACAATTTAAATTCTTAATTCTACAATTCTTGCCATTGCAGTACAGCTGTTATACTGAAATAAATACCTCTATCAGAGGTTTAGTTGTTTTCCTACTTGCTGTTCTTGACTACAGTTTTATTAAATTGTTCTGTTTAGACAACACAGCAACTAAGTTGTCATTTAAAGATAGCAAGCTACCCTTGAATTTTTTTTCTATTTGCTTTAACATTAAGATGACTTATCATCTCTAAACTGTATTACTGCAAGGTACTTATCCCTAGAAACAAACCATTGGTCCCTACTATTAACATACTAGATTTTCAGCTATTAGATCTAGATTGTAATTGCATAAGGTACTGAACAACCATTCAATCTAAAATTTGCATAAGAATTTATAACATAACAATTCATAAACCTGGATATATTTAATACAGACTTAAATAAATCTCCAAATTTATGCATGCATACCGATACTATGACCAGTCCTCCCAACCTTAGAGTTCGTCTATCTCCAGAACTCACCTCCGAGCTGAGATCCTCCAAGAACAGACTAACTTCAATCTGTTCTGGAGTAGCTTATTTAAGCTATGCTCTCCCCAAAGCCTGTTTCCAATTCTGCATCCAGAATTTTAGGATGCTTTTATTCCTGTTTGCCTAGGCTTCCCTTATTTAGGGACTTTAAAGCTGCTTTCTGCTTTTCCAGCTTTTCCAGCTTTTTACCTCTTCCCAACTACTTTCCTCATCATTGGGGAATTTAGATTTTTCCTCACAAATCTAAATTAGAAATAACTTCTTTCAAGGATTTTTGAAAGATTTTGGGGAAAGTCTTTACCTTTTCCATAACCTCATGGATTAGGCATGTGATCTCAATTTCTCATTTGGTCATAGTGCATACACAATATTTTATTTATTTTTAATAAATAAATAATTAACCACATCCACACAAATAATTATCCATTGGGGTCCACTCCCCTTTGGATTTATGTTCAAATGTTTAATTTGAAAAGCATAGAACTTGGGGGTGTTACATTAGTGTTAAACATATAATATGAATATGAAATTCTGGAAAATTATATAGAATGGAATTATAAACCAGAAGAAATAGTACTGATATTGAGAAACTGTAAGCCAATAAAAAGGCTATAATTATAAAGGAAATCTACAATCCATATATAGTATATTATGCTGGGAAATTTTAACAAGTAAACCTATCTAATCTGCCTTAGAGTGGCCAAGAGGCTAAGAAGGCAATGAATGTCTTAATTTACAAAAACAATATTTTATTCCTAGCTCCACTGTAACAGAGTAGTAATACTCGGTGAAGAGCATATAAACCAACCTGTATAGAGAGAATGGAGTCAAATTCCAAGAAGATAAATATACCTAAAACTAGAGTATCACTCCTATAACGAAGGATAGAAGAGAGATGGAAAGTTACCTGTGTCACACATCAGATATACCTGAAATTCGTGTGAATGAAATAAAACGAAAATCATTTCAATTCACTGTATCATAAAACCAAATTGAAGTTACCAATTACTTATGAATATCCAAAATCAAATCAGGAGAAATCTCGACTTCATCACAGAGTCAGAGTCGACTTCATTTTAGCGTCGAGGGACAGTATTTTCAAACCCTCTACATCAAGAAATGGGTAACCAACAAAATACCCATAAGAAAACCACAAATTGTGAAATGATAAACTCGGTTGAGCGAATCTACAGTAAAAACAAAAATACAAATTGGGGTTTTACAACTCCCAACTAATATGAAAATGAAATACGTTATACCTAGATGAATTAGGGAAATCTCACCTAAGGGTTTTCTCTGAACAATAATAGCCATTAACATGGAAAATCTTGATTAAAATACTCCCTATACTCTGCCATAGAGGCCGTGTGAAACATAGAGGAGGGTTAGGAATACAAAAAGACAAAACTATATGGTATTAACACAGCTCCATTCCATAAGAATCGCAGAGATAAACAAGCATAAAATAGACTATAAAGAATGAAACGATGTGTAGAGATTCAGAAATAAATTAACAATCAAATGCTTATTGAACAAAAGAGTTTCACGTTCAAATGGATTGGTCTATGAACAAAGAATGATATTTCTTCATCGTAGTTCAGGTGTGAGCCAAAGGAAAATCAAGCATGAGCATAAGAGTTACGATAAAATGAGAGGAAAATGAAATACAACTCTATTGAGAGTTCACATTAAATATCAAACGGATGTTCAAAACCCTAACAATATCAAACCCTACAAGTGTCATGATATTTTGGAATCGTATGACTCAAGAGGAAAGAGTCGATGAAATTAAATGTGAACGATTGATGAGAGCAGTTCCATACATATCGAATTAATACACAGATACGAATCCATCCATAAGATCCAAGTTATTCGTACACCGAAAACCAAGGATTTAACGGGAAAAGAAACATTTCTTGTAATAGTCATGGTAATAAACTTTGTTGTAAGGACCATTAAACCATGGAGTTAAGTCTTTTGTAAAAACTAGCCGAATTGCCAACGCATGAATTGATATTATTCTCGGTAAAAGATAGCCATTAAATGCACTCGGATCGTAACCAATATTTGTTCCAAAGCAATTTCATATTGAAATAATTCGATGGTATAATCGAATTTCTTTAACATTATTAATGGTGCATTCAATTAACCCAATACCTTATGATACCTGTATTGAAGGTTGATATATGTAGTGGATAAACATATGTGTAATGGTATTATTCATATGTATCATATATGTAGAGTATTATATATGCATAGGTTTGATGGGACCATATGCGAATAAATCAACATTTTGATATAGTTAATAAAGTCACTAAGGAAATGCATTCCATATTATTAAATTAAGTAAAGGGAAATTTAAATAATGCTTAAATTTAGGATAGGTAATGTTTTATAGAATACATTAAAGAGTATGGTAAATCAACTTGTGGAATCAAAGTTGGAAATTCAATATGTAGAATAATATTAAAGTTTATCTTTTATAATTATGAGGTAAAAATCTGTAAGAAAAATACATATGTTGAAGGGATTGGTTAATAGCTATAATGTTATGAAGTAGAATTAAATAAAAATAGAATATCAAAGTTATATCGTCGAAAAGTGACGAAGTGGAAAAAAATAAATAAATTGAGGTATATTACAACTAACTTTTTGGTCATTAGAGAGCATAAAAATGGCATAAGCCATTTCTAGTAGTTAGAGAGAGACCTTGAAAATATTCATGCCTATACAAAAAGCTATTTCACCCAAAGACATAATAATAGGAGAACCCTTAACTATTTTGAGAACCTTAAGACTATTTAAAGTGGGGTCCAAAAGAGATACAAACTATATAAGAAAGATATGTTATGCTCAATTTTTTTTTGACAATTTATTTAAATGATAGAATGAAATAGTGTGTGTAGGCTAAGGTATATAAAATTCTCGCAAGAAGAAAAAATTGTACCAAAGTACTACATGCAATGTCCCATATTTGATGTGTAACTACATATTGACATTGAAGTAAAAAATCAAAATCCAAAAATGGCTCCTTATAATTTACTACAAATTGTGTATGAGAAGTGTTGTGGAATTCTTATAAAAATTTATTTCCAAAAATGATATTGTGGAAGGCGAGTGAGAATATTTATGTCCGAGATGGTAGGACGTTGTTGTTTCTATAGAGATATGAAGATAAGAAGGTACATTGCAGCCTACACATATGTTTTATTAACTATCCATAAGTATTATAACATGTTTATGATTCAAATCCTAGAGGCAATCTCAGAGGCTTGAATGACAAGAGAGGAGGAGAGGAAACATATAGATCTACCATGAAACTAATTAGAAGAACATTAATAAAAACTTAAGAACTGAATACATCTGATGATCTACCAGGCCTATGAATCCATAATAGGTAGCTTGAAAACTAAAGGCTACACTATAAGTCTCAAGAAAGAGACTTCAATCCTTCATACTCTCTTATTATTTCATTAAAATGCCCTCATATCAGTTACATAAACATGGAAGGATTAGTTTTTTTAGTTTTGCGCTATCTGACAAACCTAAGCGTGATCGATTAAAAACATAAGATTATCAACCCTTTGTTCCACAAAACCCATGTGCTCATTTACCTTCAATACAACTTCAAGTATGAGAATCATAGAAATGAGAACAGGAACCAAATTTTCAGAATAGGAACAAGAACTAAACTATGGAACAGGAATAAAATATTTGTTGTAGGAATAGAACACTCTCTTTGGCTATGAGCGGTGGTTACCATTAACCCTTCATCTTCTGCCTCCTCCTCTTGCCACGATTATGCCTCTTGCAACAATGTTCAACTCTTTGTTAATACAGACAGGCTGGTCTTTCCAAGCTTGCAATTGGTTTCTCTCCCAATGCAACTTTGACTTTCTAAACAATTCCTTATGGTTTCGCTGCTTCTACAAAATGTCAACACTCAAGGTTCTATTTTATACTTGGATCTCTTGTATTTATCCACACAAGATTAGTTTTTCTTACTCCGCATTCCGGTGACCATATATTTCTCATGCACAATATCACACAAATTATACCCGAAAATTTCATTTTCTTTCTAAGAAAACTTCCAAACAATGATTCCACTGGAAATATTCAGTCATAGACTAGTTCATGACTCTGCATTAATGGTTTTGAACTTCTACCTGAAATGGATAACCTCTCTTCCACACAAAATAACTCCTTTGGTTGAATTCTGTTCTCATAAACAATACCTCATCCACGAAAAATTACCCCCGATGTTGGGTTCAATTTCCTTATGCCATAATGTAATAATGAAATTGAACAATCTAACTCAAACTGTGATTGCAACTGTAGTGTGCTTTAATGGTTCAAAAATCCAATAAAAGTGACACTAAATTCAATAAAGAACACACTTGAATTTTTAATTATAGTATACTTTAATATTTCAACAATCCTTTACGGTAGAAATATCATTTCCACTCTAACACTAGGATAATATATGAAATTGATAGCGTACCGACAAAGAGAAACTAGTTCAATGTTATTCAAGAATTCAATGCTTAACAACAGAAATGAAGACTAGAAATGAATTCTGACTTGTGCTTTCCCACAAGTTCGTTCTACTTATCTAAGGGTCAAAATTATTCACAATTGCTTTAAGGATTTTTTTCGACTCTCCTTCAAATATGCTTGTACTTACGTAATTCCTAGAGGTCTAGAGAGATATACCCTATCACATATGAACATGGTTTCACATAGTCTACTCAAAACAAAATGTTCCTCTCTTCAATATTAACCAAATGCACGCATAAAATACATATATTTACATAAGGTATTCTATACCTTCATGACCTTAATTACATTCAGTAGTCTTTGCCTCTCTCTGGCCTGGTTTTCTTCATTAAAAATGGCCTCTTATAATGCCTTTGAGGCTTAAATTAATATACAAAAGGATTTTGAAACAATTTTTGGTTCACATCCACAATCTACTCAACCATATCCTAAAGATCCTCTAGATCCACTTTTAACTCAACTAAATCCATATTCTAGGATCAATTAATCTCTAAGTTCTTCATGAGATATTCACAAGCCTAACTCTCTCATATTCTCACATATTTGAGAATATTTACATTTAAAACCTCACAGACATATTTCTCACTCAATTCATACAAAATTTCCTATCTATTCTTCAACACTCATTTGAATCTCACAACAAAACCATAATCCCTAATTCAACCAAATATATAATGATTTTCTTGAGAAGGATGCTCCTGCATCAACATCAAAAAGATATGTAGCGAGAGAGAGAGAGAGAGAGAGAGAGAGAGAGAGAGAGAGAATTGGAGAATAAGAATTCCATCAAGAAGAACCATCACATGCAATGAGACCAATTTTTGGACCTCTCCTTCTCGACATTCACTCCTTATTTCCTTCTTGTAATGTGTCTTTTTGATGGAATAAAATTTAATTAGGTTCTAATATATTATTTGCATATCTATCAAGATACCTTTTACATAATAATATGGCATTATAATTTATACATCCAAACTTATATTGTAGCCACCCTAACGTTCAAATCAATTTTCCTCCCTTATAAAATGATGTTCCACATTATACATCCATGCTAACAAAATACGGACCCCATTATGTTTAATGTAGCATCGTGATTATAATAAGATATGGGCCAATGAAAGGAATAGTTTTGTGTGATTACTCTATAACTCTGGGTTTGTGGATGACCCATATCCATTAATATTATAATGTTCCAAGTGTTAATGTAGAAAAGGGTTTTGTATGGTTAACCCATAAATATGGGTTGATGGATGAATTATAACATAGTTGGAACTAAAAATCTTAGAGAAGTATTTTTGTGTTTTACCCATAATCATGAATTTGTGGCTGATTTATAATCATTGGATTTTTATTTTCATTTTTTTTGGAAATGGACCTCTTTTTGCAACTTTGTTGATAAATTTCACTACAGGTGATGAGATAAAATTACATCAAATACCCATTTTAGGTATTGAAGAGGCATTTCCATTGATATAAGATACATTCTCTTTAATGATATGTGGAGAGATAAAATAATTCCAAAAATTAAAGGTGTATACAATTGTGCAACATTACAAACATGTGTGACTTCAATCTATAATATCTCTCAAATTAGAAAACAAAAGAAAATTTCATAAAAAAAAATATTTGAGCTAACACAATTTTTTTTTTAAATGAGATATTGTGCACCCTTTGTAGCTCTTTGTATATGTCATGGAACTTGGATTAAGTTCATTGAATATTGTTTCCCTATGTTCCATCCATTATTGTGCTTCTATGGTAGCCATAGCACTGTGGGAAACTTGATAAATGGATAAAATGACGTTACCCATGCTTCTATATGCTACATACATATTTTTTAAGATATGAGATGTTTTCATAAATGTTTTATAATAATGAATGCCAGAATACCTAGTGTAGATGGCCATGAAGGATGCCAAGGGTTTGTACAACGACATGGGTTCTTGTAGAGGGTCATGGATGCTCTTTTATATATAATAATGGATATATTGAATCTATGTTAGGATGCTCATGGAATAGTGAACTAATATTCAAGGATAGAAAACCTTGTAATACTTGTTGACCAATTATGATACTCATAGTATATGGGCGAATAAATGAAATCCAAAGGACCCAAAAGGAGGTTGAATTTTGGTTCAAAAAATTGAGACTAAAATATGCTTCAAACAATAATTCCTTTGGAGTGGTAACTTTATTTGATTCCAATGATATGGATATTGGGGCACAAGAGGCCAAAGGCTTGAATTTCAAGAGAGGAATGGTGAAAAAACATATATCTATAATGAAAAGAATGATACAAATATCGATAGAAATATAAGAAACAAATACATCACAGAAATATAAGAAGAGAGAGTGAGAATTATAAAGGAATCATTCCATTAGAAAGAGACATTACATGAAATGAGCCCAATTTTGGGACCTCTCCTTCTCGACATACACTCTCCATATGTCCTTCTTATATGGTGTACTTTTTATGGATTTAAATTTAATTAGTGTTTAATCTATTAGTTACACATCTATCAAGTTCCATTCTACATAAAAATATGACTTTATGAGTTATACATCTAAACTCATATTGTAGCACCCGTAAGATTCATATCAATTTAGCTGCAAACTAATAAGGATTTGTTTTAGAATGAACTTGGATTTGCAAAAGTGAAAAAAATTCTATAGAAATTTTTGAACCTCAATATTTGTTAGGATCTTACTATGCATGATATGTGTTATGTGGATGGTGTAAAGAACATTGCAAAACATTATATATCACTTTGAGGAATAAAATCTTATAAATAATCAACAATTTAAAACATATATATGTTGGGTTGAGATGTTGATCATATATGTCTCCTTGATTTTGTATTAGTGATAGTTATATTTGTGCTATGTAAATGGAGAGTACAATGGAAATTATAGCATGAGGTGTATGAAGGGAAATATGAAAAACTAGCAACATGGGTGTTGGGGTAATAATGGATAATATAAAATTCTTTAGAAATATTATGAGGGAGAAAAAAACCATATGGAGTAGGGTGAAGAGGAAATGATGAGAATGTCAGGGTGAAAATGTGAAGCTGGGTTACACTTTTTGCCCTTTTTTGAGAAAAAAAATTCATTTTTTTCAGTTCTTCAACTTTCTGCAAACTATAACAATTTTTCTATGTAGAATTTCATTTTGTGATAAAAATAAAAGTTGTGAGAAATTTTCTTAGCTTTCTATTACTTATTTTTTGAAATTTTTTTATGCAGATTTGTTATGTCAACTTAGCATTTCTTTGAGTGTGCGTTTCTTAACAATCAAAGGATTCATAAGAATTCATGTTATGACGCAATGTTGTATTCATTGAAAATTTGTGTTTTTGAAAAAAAAAAATGTGTTACAACAATGTAGACAGAGTCTACTTTGTTTTTGTCATATTTACAAAGCCAATGGATGCATACCATAATTACTAGAATTTTTTGAACTGGTCCAATACAAAAAACTGTATATTTTGGATATGTTTCGTGTCGCAAGAAATTTCTTAACATATAAGTTATAAACTAAAAATATAAAAGCTACCCATTAGATATGACGGACCAATGTAATGCCCCATAATTTTTTCAATTTTTTTTACAATGTATTTTGGGAGATACAAAATTTTGATTTCACTAAATCACAATGACCCTCATAAATTGTTTGCACCCATTTTATTAGAAAATAATTAAAATTAATAAACGTTTATGAAATTCCATAAAAGTTATATTTCTTGAAAGTAGATTCAATTCTGAAAATGCTTGTCTTGGTTCCGAAAATTAATTAACAACCTTTCATGGATTTTAATCAGTCCAAAGTTGCAGAACCGTATTCAGAGCCTGGTTTTTGCATAATTGGTGATGCGTTAGTTCAGCCAAACTTCGAACTATGTTTTCCGCCAATAACTCTCCGTCGACAGGAAAGTTTTGCGAAGCCCCCTACTAAAACACATTTCGCGTCAATATAAATTGTCGCGAAATGATTCGCAATTTTCGCACATTTCACACACTTGTTCTCATTTTACAAAGATCTTGGTTTGGGTTCAAAAAATTTTCTTCAAAGTTTGAGTTTAAGAGAAATTCTTGGTTCATTTTACAATTTTGAGTTTAAAGAATTTTTTTGGAAGACATTTCTTAGAGGCGGCGTGATTTTGGCAAAAATTGTAAGAAATTTCTTGGACGTACATTCAAAAGACATTTCTTGGAGGTATGTACGTGTTTTGAGTTGAAGTAAATCTTTCGAGCTTCGTTTCATTTTTATAAGACATTTTTCTCTCGAATTTTTTAAAGTAAGTGTTTTGGATTGGAATATGTATTTTTTGCAAAAAACTTACACTGAATTTTTTAAAATTAAATCTTTTGTGATATTTTTTGTAATTGAGTTATTGTCTAATTTTTTGAAGGAAATTTTTTGAACTTCATACCCTATTATCATGGGAAATAGAAGAACTTGTGCGAGAAAATATGATCGAAAAAGAGACCCTAAGGCACGTAGAGAAGAGACTAGACAATCTCACAAAAGAAAGTTAGAAGTCCTCTCAAATATTGAAGAGGAAAATAAACCTCAAGCAGAAATTGAAGCAGGTATGTAAATGTAAATATTATGATCTCTTTATATATATTTAAAATTTTCCTAATGTAAAATGTGAAGTTTAATTTTTATTTGATGAACTAGTTTGAAAAATATTTTGTTTAATGTAAACAGACAGAGATATTCCTCAAAATATTGAAGAAGAAAATCAAGCTCAAGCAGAAATTGAAGCAGGTATGTAAATGTAAATATTATGATCTATTGATATATTTTTAAAATTTTCCCAATGTAAAATGTGAAGCTTAATTTTTATTTGATGAACTGGTTTGAAAAATATTTTGTTTAATGTAAACAGACAAAGATATTCCTCAAAATATTGAAGAAGAAAATCAACCTCAAGCAGAAATTGAAGCAGGTATGTAAATGTAAATATTATGATCTATTGATATATTTTTAAAATTTTCCCAATGTAAAATGTGAAGCTTAATTTTTATTTGATGAACTAGTTTGAAAAATATTTTGTTTAATGTAAACAGACAGAGATACTCCTCAAAATATTGAAGAATAAAATCAACCTCAAGCAGAAATTGAAGCGGGTATGTAAATGTAAATATTATGATCTATTGATATATTTAAAATTTTCCTAATATTTATTGACATATTTATTAATTTAGTGATTTATTGAATATTTACTATTTTTTCGAATATGTACAGATGAAATCACTATCGATAATGAGATGTTAGAAAATGTTGACACTCACACATATGGAGATAAAAAACCTGACCATGTTATACGATATCGTGTCAACTGCATTTTTGAAAAGTATTTCTTAAATGAGCGAGTGATAGTGCAAGCTCAAATGTTGAAAGGTCTCCTATCATCAAGGAAATTAAAAGAAGCGATGACACTATTGGGAATTAGAAAATCAACCAAAGATAAAAAAATGAAGGAAGAGGTGATAAAAAATATGAGTAGTGCTATAAAGTCAATTAAGAGATCTAGAGATAAAGATGTTTCAAATGTATGTAGAGGAATACAGATGGAAATGGTTTCACCAAGTACTCAAGATAATCGTTTGATAACATCTATGGCACGAGCATTGGGAAACTCGCAAAAAACTCTGCATAAACATCGAAAATTTCGACTGTAAATAGATGTAAATCATGAACTCGCTTGTTAGAGAGCTATTTGTAGGGAACCATACAAAGATAGACTTGGAGAAAATGTTAAAAAAATAATATATGAATATTGGAAGAACAATTCGTGTGTTTCACCAACTACAAGACATGTGATGCGAAGAAGAATAACACGAAATCAGTACGAAGAACATGAAAAACATCTCTTGGAAACCACTTAGATAGAGTTATTCAACAAGTTCAAAGAAGAGAATCATCAAATTCATGTTTCACTCAGTGCTTTTGTTCAACAAAAACCATGGTATGTAAAACCTATCACCGTACACGACACTTGTTGTTGTCGTTATCATGTGGAATTTGAGTTATATTATGACACATTCTTTGATTTCGGTAGAACATTATGGAAGGATTCACCTCCTCCTTCCACTATCCGTGATTTCATATCTCAAATTCTATGTGAAAGAGAAAGCGATGAACTATTTTACAAAAGAAATGTGTTGGTGGTAAAAAATGCGATGATTGTGGAAATTTGACTAAATTTCAAAACAAATATCGTACTGATATAAATGATCAATCATTGCCCAACATGAAAGTGAAATGGAAGAGATATGAATATATCCATACATCGATTCAAGGTGCAAATAGTGTTAAAAGAATTGAATTACGAGAAGACGAAATTTTTGTGATAGACTTTTTGAGAAAGTTTGAGGCAAAAATTTACAAATACACCAAGCATTCCCATAGAGCTCGATGGCAAGACTTGCAATTCAAAAAATCTCGTGAATTTTTTCCACCAGGGACCATTTTGTCAGTGATTGATTTTGCAGAAAACTACACATTTGTTCCACAAAAATAAATTCAGAGTGAATACTATCATTCCGACCAAGTCTCCATGCTTGTCCATATTCTATATAGACATGCTGAACAAAATTTCGATCATATAGAAAGAACGAGTGAAAATCGACATATCATTAAAGAATATCACTTTTATATCAGTGACGATCGTACACATGATACATGTTTTGTACAACATTGTTTTGGAAAATTTTATGATTCATTGAAAAATCATGGAATAACATTCAATGAACATTGGATATGGTCAGACGGATGCGCAGGTCAATTCAAATCTGCACGATCATTCTTTTGGTTGTGTTGTCTTCATAAGAAAACCCACATTAAACATTGTTGGAATTTCTTTGAGACTGGCCATGGAAAAGGAGAACATGACGGTGCAGGAGCATGCATAAAACGAGTACTTCGAAGATATCAAATGAACCACTCTACACGCCGACTTGTGAACACTGAAGAAGTTGTTCAATGGTTCATCGTTGCTCTAAGCCATGAGAAAAACCCATCAAGAGAAGCGCGAAGGTACATTCAATTTAATTTATATTGGAAATGTAATTTTAAACATTGTACATTTATCATGCAATGATTATTTTTAATTGTATTTTGATATCATATTTACAAATTCTTTTTCTAATTTTCCATATAAAGGTTTTTCTGGCATATTGGAATCGAAGACTTAGATAGATCAATTGGAAATGATGTTGAAACAATAAAAGGGACTCGAAAATTGCATTCAATTCAAACAAAGTTGTCCAGAAATGTGTTTGCATTGGATAAAAGAAAATATTCTTGTTTTTGTGATGTTTCCATAGACAACACAAAATCCAATGACGTTTGTGAAAACAAAATGTATGTGAAGGATTGGAAACATACAGAGCCAAATACAAAGGGCAAAATGTCTGTTGCAATGTTTGAAGAAATGCAATCAGAGGAAACTACAATATCATCCAATGGTGATCGAGTTTATGATATTGTTAGAGAAGGTAACATTTGAATTACTTTCTAATGATTTAAAGATCTAGAAATAAATTTAAATATGCATAATTAAATGTTAAATTTATTTTATTGTGTAGGAGATGCTTTTGCTGTAATTTCACCTATTGACAACGATGAAAATGTGAAGTATTATTTGATGTGTTGCACTGAACGAAAAATGAAATTATTACAAGACTATAATGATCACGGATTTCAGTATGACAGAGGGTCTATTATACTGAAAGGTTATTTTTTCAAACAAACTCATCAAAGTGGAGACTTTGTTTACTTTGAAGACTATGAACCCGATTCCATAAGTTGTCAATATAGTCACTTGGTGTGTGCAGCACGCATAAAGTTGATAGAAGTTCAATCAAAGAAAAAATCAAAAATTAAGAAATGGAAAATGTCAAAATCCAATCATGAACGGATTATTGAGGATGGAATTCCATTAGAATTTTTTTGAGTGAAGTGTCCAACAATTTATTATCTTTGGATTAAATATGTTTTAGAACTTCCAGTACTCAACTAAAAATTGAGTTGCTTATGTTATTTGTGGTTTTCACATGTTACAAATTGTTTGGGTACAAGCACGTGCTCTAGTATCAACTGAAAGTAGTTTTTCTATACATGTGCATTGATGAAAAATGTTATATGTATTGGATATATATATATATATTCTATAATGAAATTAATTTTTCTTGTATATTAATTGTTCTTGTATATGTTTTTCGACCGTATGGTACAAATTATTTCACTTTATTTTGTAAGGTCAGATTCGGTCCCCATATGGCCTAGCCTCCAAGGGACGAGATAACAAGTGGTTGTCCCCACTTGCTCGAATCTCAGCTTTTAAGTACAATTTTACTGTTTATGGCAGGCATCTTACATGATGTCCTAGCCAAGGATAGATTCTCTTTGTTTCAAGTTTCCGGTAAAAGTTGTCACCGAATGACCTACTAGGATATTATAAATACTAACTTTGTAAGATCATTTGGCATTCGGAAAAATTCGAAAGTCTTAGACTGTCAATCAATTTAAAGTACCATTCACCCTAGGGAGTGTAAAATATTCAATGTAGGTTGGTGACGATGCTCACTCCTAGCTTGAAGCAGCTCCAATGACCAATTCTTTAATGAATTCCAATGCACTAGACCAAAGTTGGTGACCTACTTGGTATTTCACCCAAGAAATTCCAAGGTACTCTTCTTACCTTTGGCCCCCAAAGCTACAATGGAGTTATAGGAAGGTGAAGAAATTTTTTTTCACTGATAGGAATTTGGTCACATCCCTAATCTCCCCTTATCAAAAAGTTCCTATCTACTACATTATCCAGCATGTAATCAAGATCACTATTTCGTAATTAGAATATCACAATATCATAAGTTCTCACAAAAATACATGGAATGTCATTACGACACTCATCTAACAAGGGGGAGCTAAAAACCTAGAAAGCTCCTCGTCCCCTTAATAATAATGTGTTTAATTTAGTCTTTTAGGTGAGAATTAGGTGTGAATCTTGTTTTCACATACAAAAATAATTAATTGTTTAATTCCATAAATTTGATTATTCACCAAAATACATGTCATATCCACTATTTGTCTCTCCTAAAAATTCCCATTATTTTATTAAAATATGATTTTATCTCACCCAACTATCACATGTTCCTAAATTTACTCCTAATTGTTCCCTATGCCCTAAATCTACTCCTAATTGTTCCCTATACTGCTTTTCCCTTACTTATTTTTAGAAACTTATTTTCCTAGATCCATCATAACTATGGATCTATCAAGCGTCGAGAGGGATCAAATATCTAGAGGTGAAAACCTCTTTTATGAGTGCAAAACTTGAGGAAAGGTTTGCACCTCGAGATATTTGATCCCTCTTGCTTGATAGATTCGTAGTTAAGATGGATCTAGGTTGGTTTCAGTCGTGTGCAACCAAGGAAAAACAATCAATAATATGAGGAACATATGATTAATTTTATCAATAATATGTAAATACATCTAATATTAATATAACCATTTTAAATATGCTAAATATGTTTGAGATTTATCAAGTCATTTTAATTTTAAATTTTCTTAGTTACCTCAATTTGTTGAGATGATAAATATTGTAGAATAACTTTAATAATGGAAAATGATGAAATAAAATTTTTGAATGCAAAGTGACAATGTAATAATATTGAATGATAGAATGTGAATAATTCGAATGTAATCAATTACAAATAGCATTTATTATGATCAATCTTAAACTATTTTCTTCTTCTATTCTTATTGTCACCCTTATTAGTTTTGTCATCCTTCTGTATCGATTATATTAAAAAGAAAGTAAAAATAATAAATCATAAACCATTTAAATATTTAGCTCGAACTCTTGTAGTAAACACCATACCTTGTCTCTCTTGCTCTCCAATATTATTAGGTTTCATTATTATAACACAAAAATCGTTCTACATTGTTAATAATTTTTTGCGCTTACACTAAAATCAATGAACACTATTAATCCAATGACTTTACAAGTAATGTACCATCATACATGTAATTATATCAAATCAGAAATCAACAGATACAATGAAATCAATGGGGATTGTCTTGTTACAAGTAACATTTCAATTTACCACATGTGAAAATGTAGGTTGAAACCATCCAAAACTTTAAGTTGTAGATTGAAACCATCCAAAACTTTAAGTTTTAAAACCCTTTTGATTATATATTGTGCAACATTAAAAAATTAAACATTTAAAGTTCATTAAATATCACATGCAAAATGTAGATTGAAACCATCCAAAACTTGAGTTTTAAAAACTTCACATGCCATGCCAAAATTATAATTCAACTATCCAACAAAAACATTTAACATTAAATATCACATGCCAAATGTAGTTCAGATGACAACATTACTTCACATTCACATGCCAAAAGTACTAAAACCATCCAAAAATTAAATAAAACAAATTATATAATACCAATGTAATAAAATATGTCCAAAAATTGTAAATCTCACAAGTATCAAACTGTATCAAGTTTAACAAATTTTAAAACCATCTAAATTTTGAAATCAAATCTATTGTAAATCATGTCCATCAAATGGAGGATCTAGCGTCTGGGTCTTAGTCCACGCCCTATCCTATGAATAGGAAACCTACATACACAATGCACATGTACTTGAACATTAAAATTTGAAGTTTTAAAAATGAATGAGAATATATATATCTAGAACTTCATGTAAAAAACAAAATATAACAAAAAAATCATGCAATACCTCGTAAGGTTCCCTCTCCATTTGATGAACAAGTTCTACCATAGAAACATCTGCAGTGGTAACCTGTACAATATACATGTATAGTTAAATATAAATATAAATATAAATATATATATATATATATATATATAAATTAAAAACTTTCGAATGAAAATGCACGTGTACATATATAAAATTATTTTCAATAATATTAAAAAAAAGAACTAAAGACAACTTGTTCAAATGCTGTGGATGTTCCTATCTCCGTCGCTAGAGTCCTCGGATTAAAAAAATCTTCTATACGAACCTAAATTCAAAAAAATTTAAATAACTCAAAATATAGATCTCTCTCTCTATATATCTCAATTTTTAATGGAACTTTTTGAGGTAGAATATATATATATATATATATATATATAACTTTTAAACATAAATTTTGAACTTGTGAAAAATTGTCCATACTTGTGGCACATCTCCCAATGAAGTAGAAGGTATATCTCATAAGGAAGAAGAAGGTACCACCATCCCAAAAACATCAGATGGAATCGGTACCTGTTAAAACATTTTATCAAATTATATATATACATACATGTACATGTGTGGCAACAATTATTTATTTTAGAGTCACTTAAAAAACACTAACATGTGCCAACATATCATGATGGTCAGACCCATCTACATCGTTTGAACTGGAGGTCCCGAACGTAATATTAACATTTTCATCACGCATCATGCCTGAGAACTGCAAATGGTGTTTTAACATATAATCATACATTTTTTTTAGATTAATGTACACATAAAAATAAATGTATACATGTACATACACATGTATTTATTACAAATTGTACACATGTATATGTAAAAATAATTTCAAACCCTAAGGTCACTAACACATACCGTTTCGGTGCCCTCTTCCTCATGAAAAATTAGGTCTTGCAGACCATTGCGACAATTTATTGCATATGTTTGGAGATCTTCAACATTCATGTTGTAAATCTCCTCATCTGTACGATAAACAAAATTGGTACGTGCATTTTCACGTGCTCTTTGTCGATTTAAACAAAGATCGACTCCACTCAATCCGCTATGAACATAGTCAATCATAACATCCCTTGCTTCTCGACTTATTTGAGAAGTTGCATCCATCTCTGATCGCAGAGTTTTGACTCGAAACGGTTGACTCACCAATTTCAGCTCAGGGCGAGGCAGCTCCACATCTTGCTTAGCGCCCTTACGTTGATATAATCGACCTCTCCCCAGGCCAAAAAATTCTGAAGGAAGGTCATTGTAGTTGGGTTTCATACCCAAAAAAAATTCTGCATAAAACATTTGTGCAAAATAAACAGTAACCTCATTGTTCCATGGAAGCCTTCCAAAGGCTGCAAGATGTCGATCATACAAATAACCAGCTTTTTCTGGGTGCTTGAAATACTGCACCTTCAACATTTTTCTTTTTGTCCCTTCCCTATAATTAAACATTGACTTGGCCTCTGCTCTTGTAACTTTTTGTTTTATGTCCTGCCATTTATCGGGACCCATCATTGTTTCTTTTCTCTTTCTCATCAATTCTACAAATGAGTCAGTCGTTGGCCCCAAATTTCTGTACACATTTACCATTTCACCCAATGAATGTGTAACTATTTCAAGGCTTTGTCTACTCTCAGCAGGTAGAGACAAAGCCATGAGATCTCTTTGCAATTTTTCATGAAGGCTTTCACACCTTTGTAAGGTGCATTCCGCCATGTTGGTTTCCCATGGTATATCAGTAATCTCAGCCGGATAAGTTGTGCTGGGTTGACAACCTTCTTCTTGAATGTAGCGAGCTTCCCTGCGTCTATTTTGACCACTAGCTCGAACATTTTCGGCCTCTGCATCAATATATATAAAATTCCGTATATTAGAAAAAACACGTGTAAAAGAAGTTGTAAAAATTTAATGAAAAAATATTGAAATTGATGGCAACCTTGATGTTGTTGGTTAACATCTTCTCCAACATGACCCTGCTGAGAACCAGACCCAAAATGAGGCTACTGAGAACCAGACCCACAGGGACCTTGTTGAGAACCAACAGCCGTTGATTGGCCTTTGGGGGAATAAATATCACCCCCTTCCCGCAACCTGCTACCACTCATACCTCAACCAGTTAAACCTTGGCCACACTCCATGGATGGAGTCAAAACCCTTCTCCTCTTACCTCCTAAAAATTAAAATATGAAACTTATTAACAACTAATTTAACTCACAAAGTTAATAAAAAAATAAATTCCATATGTACACACATGTATGGAGATTTAAGATTATATTTAAATACCGTGAACATCCCCCGATCCTTGAACCTCCATATGGGATTCGGCTGATCTTCGTCATTCATCCTCCATGATATATATCTATTAGTCGACATTTACAGAAAATAGATTTCAAAAAATCAATTTGTAATTTAGTGTACACAAATTATGTAGAACACAACTTTCAAAGCAATAATTGATCATGTGTGAAACTAAATTTAATCGAAAAAGATATTATAAAAATGATAAGTTCGCCAAATTGCGCTTTACATGGTGGGAGCACACTTGGTATAAAATTTACTACTTATACACTTTAGTTTGTGGGAGAAATGACACATGTACATAGTTTACCTTAAATTTGTTGTGTTTTACGGATATTAAAATGAGGAACTTCTATTTAGATCCATTCCAGAGATTGAATGTAGGGGCATTTACTAGATATGTCACCTTTCATAAAAGATGAGATCCAGAGGCTACCTGGCCCTTTACAGACTCTACCTGTAGAACTTGTAGAAGTAAACACTATAGGCATTAAAAATATCAAATAACATTTTCATGCTCAGACATGGGAATGTGTCTCTTTCCCTACGCATAAAAATAGTTCAAGGTAGTTAATATTCATAGACATGTCATCAAGCAAGTCAATGTGATCATCCCCAACTTACTTTTTATGAAATTAGGCTTGGAATCCTCTACAATCTGGTGGATGGAGTTTAATGGGAACTAGGTTGAAATGCCTTTACAAAATACATGCTAGTGAATAACACTTACTAGGTTATGCCAACAAATAAAGTGGGAGAAATGTTTTCTCCTCGAGGTTTTCCAATTGGGTGTGTAATACCTATTGAGAACCAGCAGTTGTTGATTGGCCTTCGGGGGAATAAATATCACCCCCTTCCCACAACCTGCTACCACTCATACCTCGACCGGTTGAACCTTCGCCACGCTCCATGGATGGAGTAGAAACCCTTCTCCTCTTGCCTCCTAAAAATTAAAATATGAAACTTATTAACAACTAATTTCACTCACAAAGTTAATAAAAAAATCAATTCCATACGTACACACATGTATGGAGATTTAAGATTATATTTAAATACCGTGAACATCCTCCAATCCCTGAGCCTCCATATGGGATTCGGCTGATCTTCGTCTTTCATCCTCCATGATATATATCTATTGGTCGACATTCACAAAATAGATTTCAAAAAATCAATTTGTAATTTAGTGTACACAAATTATGTAGAACACAACTTTCAAAACAATAATTGATCATGTGTGAAACTAAATTTAATCGAAAAAGATATTATAAAAATGATAAGTTCACCAAATTGCGCTTTACATGGTGGGAGAACACTTGGTATAAAATTTACTACTTATACACTTTAGTTTGTGGGAGAAATGACACATGTACATAGTTTACTTTAAAGTTGTTGTGTTTTACGGATATTAAAATGAAGAACTTCTATTTAGATCCATTCCAGAGATTGACTGTAGGGGCATTTACTAGATATGTCACCTTTTATAAAAGATGAGATCCAGAGGCTACCTGGCCCTTTACAGACTCTGCCTATAGAACTTGTAGAAGTAAACACTAGAGGCATTAACAATATCAAATAAAAATTTCATGCTCAGACATGGGAATGTGTCTCTTTCCCTACGCAAAAAAATAGTTCAAGGTAGTTAATCTTCATAGACACGTCATCAAGCAGGTCAATGTGATCATCCCCAACTTACTTTTCATGAAATTAGGCTTGGAATACTCTACAACCTGGTGGATGAGGTTGAATGGGAACTAGGAAAAGGCCTTTACAATATACATGCTAGTGAATAATACTTACTAGGTTATGCCAACAAATAAAGTGGGAGAAATGTTTTCTCCTTGAGGTTGTCCAATTGGGTGTGTAATACCAACTTCACCCATTTCCTAACAGGTTTCTCTCTTAGGTTACAAATTTCTTCCACCTTATTAGTTATATATTTTTCAATTTCCCGTGGATTCCTTGATTTTTTTCTCCTACCATCTCCCTCTCTCACTCCCCAAATTATTGTCATCAAACATGCCCCATTGAGGATCTGGAGCAATGTTTGCACCATACTTAGAACTATCATTGCTGCTAATTGAAATTGGAGTCATGTATACTAGATTGCTTGCTTAAGTGGATCTTACTTGGACAATATCCTGAGATGAGTTTGACATGATGGTCATATGAGGTTGGAAGCTACTTGGTGTAATTTTCCTTAAATCTTCAAAAAAACAGAGCAAAAATGTCATTTTCGATCATTTTTTATTAGCTTCTGCATACAGCAAATGTTATCACAATTGAAACACAATCATGTTCCATGAGCATGAATTATGAATGTCGCAAGCCAAATGGCAAGGAAATTTGCATTCATTTAGGCAAAAGAAGGCAAATAAAGTTGCTAAGTCTTGATACTTACCATGTGTTTCAAAGCCATAACGAAGGTTGGCTTTGAGAGTGTCCTCTCAAATCCCCGTCTTGAGATGAAATTTAATTCAATGTCTCTTAGAGTTGCAAGGTGGAATTGATAGAACTATTTGATTTCTTTACCATAGATGGATCAAGACATGTAATTTAACTTTACGAGCATATTGAAGATGAAGAGATTTTAGATTTTGTTGTTCTCACTGAAGGTTTTTATCTAGTTTTGTTTCTTAAACCATCATTTACATAGGACATTTTTGGTGAATAGATTCTTGACCTTGATGAGAGGATATGATACCTTGAAGAGGCTACATCTTTTGGTGACATCACTAATTGTTTCTCTATTATCATGTTTGTTAAACATCTCGCTTAGGGCGAGGAAACTCCACATATATTGTACAGTTTATGGGACAGAAAACAATATGTAGAAATATTCACTTGGTTTTTATAATTGGATAGAAGAATGACTTAAAATGGCCTTGTATGTCTTCTCATTTTAGAGCTCAAATTTTTAGGAAGGATTTAAGTATCCATCTTTCAAGAATCACTAGAAGAGGTTGATAAAGAATATAGGAAGACAAGAAACTAACTAGTGGTGTACTAAATGTATTTCTTGGGAGGTAGATTGGCATATGGACTTTTGGTAGCTAGAACTTTTCCAAATAAGTGAATGTATTTGAAAACCAAACCTCTAGTTTATTTTTGTTTAGACAAGGTCTAGAATTTGAAAAGTGAATTCCCTCTTTCTTCCTCTTACATGTCCAATGATCGGAATCTGGATCGAGGGAAAAAAAATTTCCTTAAATAAAAATTTTGCATTTTATTTGTACACATGAGTTTTTAAAAGCTAATTAACTCATAAATTTCTCACAAAATACACTTAAAGCTTGACACAAACCCCTTCCCAATTGGCTAACTTTAGATGATCCTAAACACATTTTTATTTAACTAATGAGGGAGATAGCCCAATAAAACTAGTTTGTCCATATTCAAATCAAGTTGGTATCAAAGTACAATTTAGCTCATTTTAGTCAAGGTTAGTTAGAAGAATTAGCTATTGGTTTTTGTCTTCAATTTCCTCTCAAAATGAATGTGTACGTGCTTTTGAAAGACACACTAGAGGAATAAGGTCCAAATTTTTGATGAAAATGTGCTATGAAAGTAAAGGGTTAAAGGCAACCATGTGCAAGGCATAGTTAATACAAGGCATAGTTGAGCCAAATATTGTTGAGGAAGGGCCTAATTATTTGGGTCTTGGTTATGGAAAACATGGAGAATGCTCCAAAGCCAAGGAGGCACATGAAGCTATTCCAAGAAGGAATTTTATTTCGTGTTCATTACCTCAAGCTTGTGAAGTTTGTATTCATGATGACTCGAAAATTTTGACACCCACTTTGCAAAAAGATGTTAATAAACATGCAGCTAATGAGAATGTAAAAGAATAGGATGTTGAAAGCTCTATCTAGTCATTGAATTCATTGCTAGTATTCAGAGGAGAGCCACTACCTCATCAAATTCACCTCCTCAAGAAGGCGACAATGGTGAATGTTCAAGGTATAAATTTGCCTTTAATCAAATTGATTTTGATTATGATAAACATGGTAAATATTCACATAAGATATATAAAAGAACTTGCACATGTTCCTTTTGTGGTTTGAATAATCATAATGTTTATAGATGTTGGAAGAATATATCCATACACATTGAAACTTTCTAAATAAATGAGGCAAAAAGTCAAAGGCCCATTGGACAAGGAAAATGATGTTGAAAATAAGATGCAATTGTTTATTACTCATTGCCATAAGAAAGGTCACCTTGTGGACAAGTGTTGGACTTTATATCCAACAAGTCATCCACAACATTTGAAGAAGGTGGAAAGAGATAACGACAAGAATGGAAAAGAGGATTCCATAATCAATGAGGGTCAAGATGATTCACATGATGAAGTGCAGCTAAAAGATGCGCCATTGAAATGGTTTGCTAACAGATGGTTAGATTTCTTATCTAATTAAGGCCTTGCATGTATTTTTATGTTTCATGAATTTCTTTGCAAATTCAAAGTATGGTGCATGTTGCATGAAGCAAGATGTTGAAAGTAGAGTTACGTTGACACACTTAAATGCAACAAATGTGGAAATTTGTACCTGAGCTCTATTATTTGACTTGAGTTGATTGTTTGAAGAGGCATGTTTTGTCGATTTGTGTTTGGTTGATGGTTTTGTACACCAATATGTAAGAGTATATGGAGATATTCACATGATGTGAATTTTTTTTCTTTGAAGGAGAAAAATGATATGTCAGCGAGCTATGTTTCTTGCATGATGTGTTTTCAGTTTGATGGTTTTGTTTGTGACAAGACATCACAAGATTTTGGGAAGGTCCACTCTTGAGAGAGAGCCTCATGATTACAACCTAATCATGAGAATAAAATGGGAGTGCATCCTTATTTTGAAAACAAATAGGATTCTAAGCTACCTAGGACTCAAACCATTATTTTTAAATTTGAAATATCATGGTGTGTTGTTTCAATGCTTGAATCCACAACCCTAACATAAATTGTTTTATTCTTTTTTTGCAAGATTTAGTTGGTTATATTAAAAGTCAGTTGAATTTAAAATTCTTGGCTTAGTGGAATGAACCAAACATATTGTACATATTAAATGAGGAATTTCGCTCTCCCAATCATTTCTAAATCACCCATATCACCAAGAAAACATGTTTTAAAAGAACATACTTTGGTATGGGAAAGACCTTAGGTTTCAAATATTATAAGAAGGTTTTTGATATGGTTGAGAGAATGTAGAAAATAGAATCCATAAACAAATTATTTTTCAAAACGTATTACTTTCAAAGTATCAACAAGGAACATGTACAAGGGTGTTCAATGAATTAACGCTATTTATTTAAATTCCATGATGTATATCTTACTCATAATTTTAACAAATTATTAAATACTGATCTAGATTGGATAATTATATTATTTGTCATATATTTTGATGCTTATAGAGTGAAAAAACTGTAAGAATCAACTTGTAGGGTCATTTTAATGGTGGGTAGAGAATTGGGGTCTAAAACCTTTTGGAATTATTTTGAGTCATTGAATGAAATTTTTAGGGGTCAAACGATTATCCCTTGTGCCAAAATCTTAACCATTATTCTACACTTAAATACATATCCAATGGTGCAAGAAAAACATCAAACGAAGTTCATTCAAAATTTATGCCTTTAGTAAGTTGACCTATCATGTTGACCACCATGGTACGAGATAATGAAATTTTAGCCCCATTACTCATGCGTGGCAAGCTACCTACATGTGGAATTTTAAGAAGACTCTAAAAGGTCTACAATCACAAACCTCATTAATGGTTGACAGAGTCAAATCTTACACCTAGTTGGCTATCACGCTATGTTAAATTGAGCTCACTTTTTCTTTAAATTTTTACAAGAATTCTTGCATGGTTGTGGTGCATGAATGTTGTAGTGTATGAACACTACTTGTTAAAGTGGAATGGTCTTAATGGAATAATCGTGTATGTGAATGTATCATGATAAGAGGGCTTTTAGAAAATCCTTGTGTTGTTGTATTGCATAAAATAGTTATTTTGATTGTGTGTGTGTGTGTTTCATAATTGGATGGGAGAATCCCATTGCCTGTATGAATATTAAAGAAGGCCTCAGTGGCTTGGGATGTAATTATTTTGACTCTACTATATAGTAAAATAGTTTTATATTTCCTATTTGCAGGTGCTAGTTATGACACCATAATTATTGATTATATGTTAAATGCAAGGTGTAGCATTGCACTTAAATCGATATGTGTTGATTTAAGATTGCATGAATGTCCATGATAAAATTATAAATATGGTATATGATCAGGTGATAAACTGGTTCTAATCAACCTTTTGAGACTATATATGTCATTGATTGTAGGACTTGACAAAGAGGTTGGATCTAAGGACCTTGGATGGCCTCAGTGAAAATGTTGAACTTAATAGTATTGTTGGCCTTAGCAAGAAGGATAACATTTAAAGAATAAAATTATAATACTGGTTGAAATGAAGGATGATATTGAATTTTAAAGGATGATTTTTAAAAGTGGTGATAATGGTCTCGTTCAAGATGATTATTTCGAGTCGATGTTGAGAGTCTCGTAAAAAATGATATTATAAATTAGGGACAAACATGATCATAATTTCACTGGTATATGCATGAGCATGTAGAATTCTAATTTTTGGAAATTTCCTAATCATGCTTTGGATCTTGAGACATGCAACTAATGAGAATTCTAGATATGAGTGAATAACTATAGGGTTTGTGCTTGGCTTAGCAGGGAAAACTGGTTGTTGGTATACTTATTTATAATATTTCCTTAATGAAATAATATTTGAGTGTATGTGGTAGCACATATAAAGACTCGATAGTAGTAAAAGGAAACATGTATCATGGCATGGTGTACTGGG